>JAZKJV010001586.1:1800000-2180186 GCA_037367405.1 Ottelia alismoides
CCACATGGGTTTGCTGCTGAGGGGGAGTGTCAGAAAGTTTGCAGGCTACACAAGTCTATCTATGTCCTTAAGCAGAGTCCAAAAGCATCGAGAAGCTCTCGGACTTGATAGCGCAGCAGGTGTTTGTGCGATCAACTGCCGATGACTCCTTATTTGTGCAGAGGACCTAGAGAGGTACTATTGTCATTCTTGTTTGCGTTGATGACATTATTGTTACAGGGCATGCCGAGTAGGGCATTCAGGGTGCCAAGGACTTCCTAAGCCAACAGTTTGTGACTAAGGACCTTGGACATTTACGTTACTTCCTTGGAATGGAGTTTGCCAGTAACCAGTGAGGTCTTGTGATGACTCTTAAGGATATGGGAAGCCTTAAGCGCATCACGGAAGTGTGATGATCGCATCCAATGCGATCAGGAGCGACTAGTCATACTAGTTGCTCGGGGCAGCGGAATTTAGAAAATTTAAAGAGATGAAACCGCATGATTCGAGAACACTTCTCGAATCGTTTCATCAAACCACAAACAATATAAAGAAATATCTCTTGAAGCATGGTTGCGATCAAAGTCTCTAAACGAAGATACCATCTATCTCAAGTTCGACCTGACGGAGGAGACGCTTGCGAGCATGTTGATGAGATGCGGGCTTCTCGCAATCCAAGATGAATATTCAAGTCTCGAATCTCTTGATTTCGTCTCACAAAATCAACCGTCTTCTTCATGAGCAAGGAGCACCGAAGAAGATGGAGATCCGCAAGTGGTCGAATTGGGGTATGACAGCGTAGCGACGACGATGATTCTCTCTAGCACAAGGGATGAACGACCACACTTGGGAGAGAGAGAGAGTTGGGCGTGAGAATGAGAGAGAGAGACTTTCAAAGTGTTGTAAAAGAAGAGCTAGGTTTGCCTCTTCTTTTATAGTATTTTGGGAGTCCATGGATCTGAATCCATGTGTAACACAAAATCAATGGTTGAGATTGATTTGTATTTCTATTCAATGGCTATGATTTTGTTGTATAAAAATACAACAATTAATTTAAATCAAATTAAATATATAGATATATTATCAATATAATTTGACTAAATCAACTTCCAATAAAGGATAAGGAATGTGTCTAGCCACCTTCCATATATGGAGGGGATTGCCACCATGCATTAGTCAAGGGTGATCGTCCACCCTTCATATTAGGAAGGTGGCTCCCTTTCCAATTATGCGAGATTATTATATCTCACATAATCCTTTATTCATTTACAACAACCTTTTGTTGCAAATTATTTCACAAAAATAATTCCAAATTAATTTTGTGAATATTTCATGCCATTAAATAATGTGAATCATATTCACACATCCAAAATTAAATGTAAATTGTTATTCAATTAATTATCCAATGTGAATTCAATTCATATCAACAATTAATTCGTAAATACTATTTACATGTAGCTCTCTTTAATATATTATAAATCACATTTATGATATATTTGATTAATGTGGATAGAACATATGTAGAGGATGACCATTCTGCTTGGCCCCGTAAATATCAAACTGAAGCTGAAGAATCTTGGCCTCATTCTTCGCTTGAGCATAGGTGGATGCCAAAATATCCCACATCGCCTTGACGGTAGGCTAATTCAAAATATCATTTGTTGTCTCCGTGGTGAGGGTCTAAGATAATCAAATACGCACATACACATAATCTTGCTTCCAAGAAGCATTGGTCCCAGTCTTATCCATCAACTCTGGCTCAGTCAGGATGTGCTCCTTGTTATTGCACTACATGAGGGTAAGAAATTGCATGGACTACAACTCATAGGTCCTATCCATCTTTACGGTGGCAGCTGGACCCTTGAAGGCACTGGACGAAGAAAAAATATCACCCTTGTTCTCTGACATGATAGAAGAATGACCGAAAATGAAACTCAATCGGGAAGTAGACCGATCTGAGCAAGTCTACACGATCATATAGAGGATTGATTGTTTGTGTAGACTCATACAACCATCCTTGTCAATTTCGGTGTACACTAGGATCGGAAAACACGATTTATAAGTCTGAAATCACGTTTTCTGATCAGAATCAAACCGTTTTAGGGTCAAATCAGACTTATGGGAGTTGCATGAAGCCGGAGAAAGGATGGCAGTGCCCTCAACTCACTGCAACAACTACAAGGGGGCCCAGGAGACAACGATGGGGGCTTATGGAGCCCCTATACAGTGATTCAGAGGGCCAGAGGCGGCACTATCGTTTTCGACGGCCCTGGTACTATGGCGCCATACCGCAATTGTGCGACAACGGTAGTGGTGTCGCGGCACCGTTCTTGTAGCTATGGAGGGCTGTGACGGGGTATGGATGCCATAACTGTGGAGGGTGGCGTCGACGATGGCTAGGCATGGGGTTGGCGTATGGAATTAGGTTAGGGATATGGTCTAGGATCATCGCTTCGATACCATGTGGAGATGAAAAGAAAGAATTGCATTACTGAGAGGCCATAGGGTTCTCTTATATAGGAGAGACACCTGACGAGCAAATTACAAGAAGAAGATAGAAAATAGAAAATACATAAGTAATATAAAAAGATAACAAATATCTCAATAGTCACGAAAACCAAAACGACCATGGGACACACTATAGCGACAACAGAAGTTGCCAAAGCAGTGAGGGTTGTTGGGGAATTAGTGACGATAGTCGTAGGGGCAGTAGCCGTTGGTTAGCCAAGATGAAGATCGTTGCTAGATGAAAGAGAAGGGGTGGAAGATGGCGGCTAGGGTCTTGGGCAAGAGAGGTCCGGAGATTCGATCCATGTCGGTCGCTCAGATACCATGTCAAAAAGAGAGATAGAATGAGATGCATATTACTGAGGGTGTACAGTTTCTTATATACATGTGAAACCCTAAACAACAAAAAATAGAAAATACAATGATGTCCTCATAGGAAATAAGAAATACATAAAATACGCTAAATAATAATTACATTTCTAAAAGGATTACTCACCAAAGCCATGGACTACTTGGACACCTTTTCTCATGTCATATATTTATCCACTTAGTAGAGTCTATTATATATTACAATACAAAAGGATTGTGCTCCTTATCGACTTGATATGATGAATACATTTTTATGTTTAGACTCGAACAAAGAGGTAACATGGAGCAACCACATCGCTTTATGGCTAGGAGAGGTCTCCAAAGTTTACAAGCTTCACAATGTCACCAAGGACCTTAGCCAGTTTAGGTGGAAGAATGATTGCAACTCTTTAGATCTAATGCAGATCATCCCCTCTTCACAATTCGGTCTTCCGGGAGACTAGTAGTGATGCAAACCAATTGATGCAAATACGATTGGGAGGTGGAATTTCGGTGGAGAAAGAGAGGGGTTGAGAAGAAAGACAACTCGTCGGGAGCGAGAGGTTGAGGAAGGAGAAGCGCGTAGATCGCGTAGGGGAGAGAGGGACGAGAGAGGAGATAGAGAATAATTCTCAATTTTATAACATACTGAACTCCTTTAAACAACTGGACCCTCATCCCTTTATATAGGAGGGATGGGATTACAAAAATAGTAAACTAATTTAAATTGACAACTAATTATCCTAATTGGACTCTAACTAATTAACCGACTAATTCGAAAATCAAATCCGCAACTAATTACTGGAGATCACAGGCGATCTCATTTATTTAATTAAAGACATGACAAAAAAACGTAAATAAAATTAACGGCCACACTTTTAAATAAATAGACGGCCCTATATGTCGAGTCCACGTTGCATCAACTCTCCTCCGCTTTAAAAATTCGTATCCCGACGAATTGTTCGATGTAGAGGCGCCGTTGGAGAATTCATCCTTGAACTGTAGCTTCAAACTTCCCAATTTGATCCTTTTCCATGTTACGTTTGTAATTTTTCTGATTGGAGGGGTACGGCTGCAAATATTCTACCCCTTCACTTGAAAGAATTCCATAGTTTAATTTATCTTTCACTGGGCTCTTTTGATAAATATTTTTTGGAGGAGGAGTCCCATTGTAAATCTTCCAAGTCAATACATCATTCCTTAATTTCAGGGATGCACCTGCCGAGAAAACCCTTGCTAGGGTTTTGCGTGCCCTTGATAAGAGGCGGCGGGGCATGGCGGCGATGGAGGGCCCAGGGCGGCGACTCGACCTCGGCGATGGCGTGGGCGAGGGAAGGCGGGGGTCACAAGGGTTCCCGTGCGGGAGGGCGCGAGGTGCTGGGGGGCCGGGATCGAGTTTCGGCGGGGTCGCGTGGGGTGCCTGTGCGGGGGCGGCGAGGCAGAATCGCGGGCTTCGGGGAGGGGTCAGTGAACGGGCGGGGGCGAGGGAAGGTGGGTCCGGGGCTGGGGCCGCTGGGGACGCGTGGTTGGTGATGGGAGGGGGTCTGAAGGTGGCGATGGGAGGGCTAGCGAGGGTGAGGCGAGGTCGCGGGGGTGGGTGGGCGAGAGGGAGAATGTGCGGGAGGGTAGCTGGGGCTGGGGGGGGGGGGTATCGCAGGGGTTTTGGGGGTTGCGGGAGGGGCCGCCGGTGGTGCGACGGAGGGTTGCGGGCTGACTCGCGCAGGGAGGGGAGGGAGGGCCCGGGGTGTTGGGTTCTGGGCCGCAGGATTTGCGGGGGTGGGGGAAGGCGCCGGCGAGGCTAGGGGTTGGGTTGGGGTTGCCGGGGTTGCGGGAGGGGGTCGCGAGGATGCAGCGAGGGTCTGGTCGGCCTGGGGAACCGCTGGGGGGCTGGGGTTGCCATCGGGGACACCGTTGGTGATGGGGGCTGATCTGAAACCTTCTAGACTGCAACTTTGAACTCGGAAAACTCAATGAGTTCATATTCTTCCCCCAGAATTTCATCGAAAATCGGCCCTTTATCTTCATTGTTTGGTTGCACAGGAGTTGTATCAAATAAATCTTCATCCGCAATGAGAATACCTTTGTTTTTTGCTTCGAAATCGGGTTGAACAGCGGCTACTGCGATCTGAATTTTATCTTCGATGGGCGAGTCTTGATTGATTGTCGCATCCAGCCACATACTGGAGGATGGCAACCGAATCGTTCTTACGGTTCGACGATCCGACCACATACTGGAGGATGCAATTTGATCTGAGTCGTCTATCTCATGGTTCGCATTCACGCTCACGCTCGAAGAAGTTCAAGAAACGCCTTGTATCAAGCATTAATGTCCAAGAATGGTTGGATGCGAAAACTGATGAAGATCCGGCCATCGACAATGAAAATCAGACCGCTGTTGCTGCTATTCAACCCGACTTTGAGGCAGAAAATGAAGGTATTTCGTTCACACCTAAGGTTTTTTTGATACAACTATTGTGCAAGAAGAAAAGGACCATGTGCCCATTTTCGACGAAGGTCCTATGGAAGAAGAACACGAAAATCTTGATTTTTTTTCAATCGAGGCTGCTGTCCAGGAATCAAAAAATGCAAAAAACGAAGATCCGGGCCCTGTTTTCGACGAAAGTCTTTACGAAGAAGACCACAATCTCATCAATCTACACGTGTTTGATTCTGTTGTCCAAGCGGGTCACCATCCTACATGGCCTGCACCCTCGTTGGCCCCGCACTACGCCACCATCCAACATCGAAGATGTAGCTCGGCCAACCAACTCGCGATCCAAGGCCACGACTCGCGCACAACCTGTACCCAACCTGTGTGCTGCCTCACACGCAACCGGCGCAGCCACCGTCAACGCCCAGTCCCGTGCGGCGCCTGCGCGACACCTCTTGGGACAGATGCGCCAACCCCGCCATCAGGCGCTCCTCCAGCAGCCCCTCCCCGACACCGCGCACACATCAGGTGCGGTTGCCGCCAGCGCCGTCTCGCGGTCACGAGACCCCCTCGTTGGAGTGCGAGTTCATGTGGCCGACAATATTCCGGAAACGTCGCCGTCCGCACACCACCGATCCACCATCGACGACGCCAGAGGTCCTCCTTTCCAATGCGCCGACGTCGTTCCCTTACCCTCGGTGCTTGAGCGACCCCACGCCAATCGCGCGGTGGGGTTTCCAATCCTAGGGTTTGGTGGCATTCAAAACAGAGGGAAGAAAGAGTCCCGTGCGGGTCTCCTGGAGTATCTCTCCGAGAGGTTCAATCCCATAAATTTAGGGATTGGAAGTTGATTGGGGGAAATTTCGGTAAGGTCCCTTCTTCAACACCTTTTTATCAAAATATCATGTTCTAGGGAGGCTACTTGAGTTGCTATAAAGGAAAAGATAAATTTTGAATATACCCTCCAGCAATAAATTATTATAAAAAGCAGGCTGAGGAGAGAGAACATATGCACCCATCAATTTCAAATAGGATTAGGAGCATGGGATTCATCTATATATGGGCCCTATGGGTTAGTTCATTGCCTACATCTCCTCTCATCCTAGGTTTGTGCCACACATTTGTTATGGGTTCTCCGAAGGCTACGTTGTTCGTGCCTCATCAGTTTTTCGATCACCGCAATAAGGAGACAAAGCTCGTGGAGACGCCGCCCTTTGCGCCACATATGTTCTTCCAATATGAGGTTGCCGACTCTGGCCACTGAACCAAAGCCATCTGGGTTCCACTGTTTGCTCCACATCTATTCTTCCAAAAGGCGAGAAAGAAAGTTGATATCAAATCGTCAAGCTTTGAAGAAAAAGCAATTCGTCAGGAGACGAATTTTCAAGCGGGGGAGAATTGATGCAGGACAAAATCAAAATATAGGGCGTGATGTTTTTATCCGTTAATTTTATTTACGTTTATTTTAGTCATCGCATTTTATTTAAATAAGGAGATCGCCTGTGATCTCTAAATTAGTCAGTCAATTTTAAATTTGAATTTCGAATTAGAGTCAAATTAGGATAAGGTAGATTTGAATCTCGATTCAAATCAATTAAGATCGAGTCAGATTTCAAATTCACTTTCTATTTTTGGAATTCCACCTCTACTATATAAAGAGGTTGGTCGTCTATTGTAAGGGACAGTTCAAGTTATATGAAAATTTGAGTTATCTCTCATTGTTTCTATCTCTCCCTCGAAGCGATCTTCGCAGTTCCTCTCCAAAATCCCGCGCATCCGGCGTGTATTCTCCTCTCCCGCCCTCTCTAACTTTCTTCTACCAAAATTTTTATTTTTCCACCGTTGAATTCTTCCGACATTCCTTCCATTTTATTTAATTTCGGTGGAGAAAGAGAGGGGTTGAGAAGAAGAAAACTCGTCGGGAGCGAGAGGTTGAGGGAGGAGAAGCGCGTAGATCGCGTAGGGGAGAGAGGGACGAGAGAGGAGATAGAGAATAATTCTCAATTTTATAACATACTGAACTGTTTTAAACAACTGGACCCTTATCCCTTTATATAGGAGGATGAGATTACAAAAATAGTAAACTAATTTAAATTGACAACTAATTATCCTAATTGGACTCTAACTAATTAACCGACTAATTCAAAAATCAAATCCGCAACTAATTACTGGAGATCACAGGCGATCTCGTTTATTTAATTAAAGACATGACAACTTAAAAAAAACGTAAATAAAATTAACGGCCACAATTTTAAATAAATAGACGGCCCTATATATCGAGTCCACGCTGCATCAACTCTCCTCTGCTTTAAAAATTCGTCTCCCGACGAATTGCTAGATCTGCAGGCTTGGAGGTCGAATCTGCGTGCTCAGTCATCTTCTGGAAGAATTGGTGTGGAGCGAACGACGGAGTCCATGCGCGGGCGTGGGTGACGCGGCCTTCGTGGTTGAAGAACATGTGTGGCGCGAACGGTGACGTCTTCTTGATTGTTGTCTCCTCCTCGTGAAGATCGAAGAATTGATGGGGCATGAACAACATGGCTCTTGGAGGGTCCATGGCAAAGCAATAGCACAATGAAAGGAGAGGAGGAGATGTGGCCACTGAAGGAAGCCATGGGGTCTTTATATAGATGAACCCCAAGGTCCTAGTCCTAATAGGATAAGGAGGGTCCCCAGATTTCTTATTTCCGGTCCTTTTCCTTAAATATTTTCGCAGCCGGGGGCTTGGGCGCAATTTTTGCACCCCTTGATTCTTCCTTAATTTCCTATCACTTTTGGCCTTTCTGCAAATATGGGGTTTAGAGGATTTTCTTTTGCAATTTTTCCCAATCAACCTCAACTCCCGAAAGTTGAGGGATTCGGTTCCTTTGGCCCAAACAACCCCCGATAGGGTTTCTCCCCTTCGTCTTAAACGGCGCCCATCGTTAGAGCTCTGCTTCCTCTGGCGGCGCGAAAGGGGCACATCGGCGGCATGGTGAACGGCGGCGCGGAAGGGGCTGCGGGAAGGGAGGGGCGAGAGGGTACGCGGGCGCGAGGCGAGGGGGAGGCGATGCGAGGAAGGGCGGCAACGAGGGGGGTCGGGGCGCGGGGGGCCTGCGCGTGGGAGAGGCGCGGGCTGTGCGGGGCACCATCGGGGTGATCGCGGGGAGGGAGGGGAGGCCAGGGCGAGCGGGCGATGCTGGGGAAGGCGGCGAGGACGGGGTGGGTTGGGGGGAGGGGGTTCTGTTGCAGGAAGTGCGAGAGTGGCGGCGGAAGGGGAAGGCGGCGATGGGACTGGTGACGTCTTTGGCGACGGTGGTGGTAGTGGTGGTGCCGGTGACGCCGAGAATTCCTGGACAGCAGCCTCGACCCCAGAAAACTTGATGTTTTCATAATATAGATCCGTACTTTCATCAAATATTGGGCCCATATCATCATCGTATTATTGCACAGGAGTCGTATCAAATAAATCTTCATCCGCAATGAGAATACCTTTGTTTTTTGCTTCGAAATCGGGTTGAACAGCGGCTGCAAAAATCTGATTTTTGTCGTTGACAGATGAATCTTCGTCGATTAGCGCATCCAACCAAGTTTGCACTTTGATGCTAGACATAAGGTGTTGCTTGAACTTTTGCTGACGCGCTCGTGAACGCGAACCATGAGATATGCAACTAAGATTGAGTTGCAAACGCCAATACTCGACAGGATCGTCGAATCGTAGGAACGATTCGGTTGCCATGCTCTGATACCACTTGATGCAAACAGAATATTTGCAACGGTGAATGATAAATTTTGATGGTGGAAATAGCGGTGGAGAGGAATTTAGAGGACGGGAGAGGAGAATAACACGCCGGATGCGCGGGGTTTTGGGATAAGAATCGTGAAGATCACGTTGAGAGAGAGAGAGAGAAATAGAGAGACAAAGAGATAACTCAACTTTTCATTTATCTGAACTGTCCCTTACAGAAGACTACCAACCTATTTATATAGTAGAGGTGGAATTACAAAAATAAAAAGCGAATCAAAATTGAAATCAGACTCGATCTTAATTGATTTGAGTCGAGATTCAAATCTACATTATCCTAATTTGACTCTAATTCAAAATTCGAAATTCAAATTTAAAAAAAAACCGACTAATTTAGAGATCACACGCGATCTCTTTATTCAAATAAAAATGCGACGATTCGAATAAACGTAAATAAAATTAACGGATAAAAACATCACACCCTATATTTTAATTTTGTGTTGCATCAACTTGTATGATTGGACTATGTTGATGAGATTATAGTCAATGGCAATGATCCACATGGCATTTCCATGGTGAAGAAAGTATTGAACAAACAATTCATTACCAAAGACATTGGAACATTCACTTTAACAAAATTGAGGTGCCTTGCATACCAAAAAGATGGCATTGCAATTTGCAGCATTCAAAGTATATTCTTGCTTTACGAACCGAGGTCAAAATGCTTGGATATATTGGGCTTTACTTATATGAACCTAGATGCCAAGCAATATGAGGATACCTTAAAGGAATCAATGTTATATTATACAAGGACATGGTAGGAAAACTCCTCTAGATTATTGACACCGTGCCCCAAATTTCCTTTTTAATGAGTGAGGCAACTAGTTAATGAGTTCTTCCCAGATAATACATCTTGATGCTGCAATGCACATGCTATGATATCTCAAGATCGCACTCGGGAACATAATACATCTTGATGCTGCAATGTACATACTCCTATTCAATTAAATATGATTTTAATAGATTATGGGATAATATGATATGGATTATGTTAGGTGTAAAAAAGATAAACTACTAGGCCAAGCACTTTTTCTTGGTAACATTCTTACAACACCGTGTAGCAAAAATCAAAGCAACTAGCATGATAAAGTGCAAAAGTATAAAGCCTTGTCACAAACTACAACAAAAATGTTAGATAATTTCATAATTGAGGTCGTGTTACTTATGAAGATGCAATGTAATAATCAAGCATCCATTTTCGTTACTAATAGCCATATCTCCAGCGAGAGGACCAAGCATGTAGAGGTTAATTATCAGTACGCTCGAGATCTAATCCAGAGTGGGATCCTCTAGACTCCATCTGCGCTATCCGAGATTTAGATCGCAAATATATTCATTGAGCCTCTCATAAGGACCTTGTATGATTCACATGTTTCCAAGCTAAGCATGAGTGATACCTTTGCCCCATCTTGAGGGAAACTGTTAAGAAATATTCATGTCTTTACATTGCCTCTGTTATTTTTTATATATTCTTGTACTATTTTTCTCAACCTTCTTTCCTATAAAAGGAGGGATGAATCCTCATAATTGAATAAGTTGTTCTCTTTTCCCAACAATTGCAGAAGTCGCAAAACGAGTAGATGATCAAGCAAACAAATTCCTCTTTGTTTCCCAACAATTTTACATTCCACTTGCAAAATTCAGTCATGCTCCGTCTACACTCCTAGATATCAAGATCGGCTTCCTAAACTGATGCACATATCCTGCCCCATTACTTCGAAAAGAAATCCCACCTTCTCCTCTCCTGGAACACTTACAAAAAGACTCCTTATTAGCATGTTTAGTCTCTTCACCGCCTTCATGAGGCGCATGAACAAGGACATAAAATAAAGCAACAACACCATCAACTTTAGTAAAAAAAACTAATCACTCCTCGGGATACTATATGTACATAACTAAAATGTCAACTGAGGATTAAGCAGAAAGTCGTGCATTACGTTGAGAGAATCGCCACATACCTAGTCTCCATCTTTGCATCTATGTTAAAAGGTACGTATTAAGATTTTAGGTAACACAAACACTCACACATATGCATATGCACCCACACAAACACGTAGAAGTACACATACAATGTGCACTTGCACATTGATGAATCTGTGATTCATCACTCTAAAAGTGATTAATTAAGCTCAGTTCCCCAAAATTCATATGCATTTTATCCATTATCTTGCAAAAATTAACATTCATGCATATATAAATAATAATTGCATTTTATCACGCATAGCTGTACAAATTTAGAAGCTAAAAATCTCAGCCCAATTGACCTGTAAAATAAGCTAAATTCCCCGATTTTTAATTAATTCATGCAACTCCAAATCACTTGAAACCACCTCTACTGTGTACATATGACTAACAAGAGTAAAGGAAAAATACAAAAAAAATCACTAGCATAAATAAGTGGACCAGAAACCCAGGCCCTAATTTCAAATATGTCGGACTAAACACTGACATCTTCCTCATACAATGTCCGATTTGATCCTACTTTTTTAATTTTGATTTAATGTACACTCAATTACCTTCAAAACAAGATCAAGTTCAAGTGAATCGGAGCTCTTATGTGAAAGTTGGGTTTTGGGCCTCTTTTGTACATTGTGTATTTAACTCGATTTTGACCTATTATTTTATGTACATATTTAATTATTTTTATTTTATTTCTTTTTTTCATTTATTTTCTCTGACAAATGTTTTATTAAAATATGCAAAAATCCAGATCTAAAATAAGATCAAACTCAAAGAAACTAACCGAGTCTGAGTGTTCACTAACAGCCTGTACAAAAATCGTGTTTTTCATACTTTATTTTATTCCTTCATTTTCTTGATTAAAAAATTTTCAAAAAAATAGATTAATGTGTAAATATTTGTCTTTGATTTTATCGTATTTTTTCTCGATTTTTCTCTTATTTAAAAATCACAAAAAATTTTAAAAACCCAAAAATCAAGGTATTTTATACACAGAGTACTCCAAGAATATCACTTTGTGTAAATGACATGTTTTGATTTTGATCACTTTGTAAAAGTTGTATATCTCGTTGAGACGAGCAACTTTTTGAAGAAAATTTTTTGATCCGAGGTCGTTTGCTATTTCTTTTTTATTTTTCTTTTCTTTTTATTTTTCTATTTTTCTGGAGCTGCCACGTGTCACTCATTTTTTGCATTTATTTATATTTCATTTTATAAAAAAAATTACAAAATAATATATATATATATATGCCACGTGTTATCACTGGGGCCATCCGATCTCGGCCGATCGGACGGCTCTCCTATCTTTTCCTACCTCCGGTCGACTCCTCCCCAACTTTCCCAAATCGCCTGCCTCACTGCCCACCTTACTTTTTCGGTCGCGATCTCCAATTGGATCTTCGTCACCTCCTTGTATTCGATCTTCCGACACCACCTCTCCCTCAATCTCGTGAACCTCGTCAATCCCCAATCTCCCAAATCCGTAGTCTCCCTCGATTTCGCCCGACACTACCTTCCAATCAAACTCGCCTTCCATCTCCGTCACCACCACCTCTCTCCTATTTAAGAATCGCCTCCGCCCCTCTCGAAAGATCATCCACCGATACACACAATTGAAGGAACCGGTCTAGGAGGTGGTGACAGCGCCTCCGTCAAAGCGGCCTCCGCTGCAACGAGATCCAAGGATCTTATCCTTGTTGCAACCCATCACTCTGCCGTCGCTGCTTTCCCCGGCATTCCTCCTTCATCGTCGAGCTTAGTGCATTCCCATGTACTTCAGCTGTCCACCATCCGCCTCTGCTCCAGTGACCACCGTCGAGCCAATCCCTCGCCTTCGCCAACTGCAGGAGGTTTCAACGCCCAACTGCCACCTCGGTCGGAGCGCTAACGTAGCCCAGCTCCGACGCTCCTCCAGGCGCTCAAGTCTCTGCAGCCGAGCCCTCCTACAGCCTCGCATCCTCTGCTCCGGCTTCTCCAGTGTCTCCTCCCTTGCCAGCAGCACCTCCACCACGACCTGCCTCCGCCCTTCGACGCATTGCCAAGAGCCCCCTCGCCACCACCGGGCACGCGGCCCGAGACCCCCGGGCACGTGCACAACACGTGCATTGGAGGAACTTTTGCATAAGAAGTCCCCCAGTTCGCCATTACCCCAAAGAGCACCCTGCCACTCCAAGACACATGTGACCTCTTCGACATTTTGCACAAAGCCCCTCCCTGGACTCTATAATTACATTCTAGTCCTTCTATTGCATTTTCTATTTTATTTAATTATTGTAATTTGTAAACAGAACCATGTGTTCTCATTATATTTTGAACAATTTTATTACATCATTTTATTTATTAAAAATAGGCATTTTGTTCTTCAATTAATTCTTTACATTGTGGCAAGCTCATGATATTTTTATATTCTATGGTTAATTAATAATTAATGTTTTTTTGTAGAAAATTGCATATATTGCCCATTCTGTGCTTGGAAATTTATATTAAATTAACCATAGCTCTAAAAATTGCCAAAAATTCACGGCTTATAGGATTAATTGTGATTTACATTATGCCCAAAAAGAATGGCATTTGCACGCATCATTTGCTCCATAAAAATACTTTTGTGGATTTCAATATTTAATTTTTAATAGGTATTAGACTCAACATTTTTAGCATTTAAGATTTTTCTAGGATATTTCATGTATTGATATATCTTAGATAATTTTATTTCCTGAAAATGGTTTAATATTTATTATAATAAATTATTGAGATTCATACTTTTTGCATTCATAAATTCATTATTTATTCATCTTGCATCAGAAAATTCCAAAAAAATACAGTACATCCATTTCACCATAATTAACGTCTTGGCCAAGTTTTGTAATTTTTGGACATCGTTTGATCAATAACAATTTTTCTAGTCCTCAAAATTAGCCCTCGTTTCATTTGAATTTCAAAAATTACATTAAAATTACCAAAAATATTCGCTCAAAAACCGCGCATGAAATTTGATAGACATTAATCTAGGTTGTTCTTTGCCTCCTCGAGTTCGACCTTGGGACTTGCCCATGCTAAATAAACATAAAACCACTCGAATTAAGTGGATTAAATAATTAAGTAGTTATTTCTTGATTGATTCCGATTATCCGCCTACAACGAAACAACAAATTCAGTCATTTTAGCGCACGATAATTCCTACAAATTAAAAGAGGGTTTCTTGGACTCGTCACACATACACCTTCCAGTAAAAGAACCAACTAGGAAACACTAGTTATAAACTGGACACCACGCTAGTCTAAAAAAGCATAAATGTACCCAATAACAAGGCATCCATTACATGAAACAAAAATGAGATAGACACCATGTCATACCCCTTCTCCTTAAGATTACACCCAACAACCCTTAAACCTCTAATTCGCCAAAATAGGGAATGAAAGCGAGGTAAAGCTATGCTTCATTAAGGAAATGTGTATTTATGGGAACCTTCCTCTCTAAAGACATCCATGTGAAGGAATCCTTCCAAAGCACGAACTCTACATGACACATACCATATTAAAGTCCATCTTCGATAAGAAGGCTTTGGTCCTCAAACATTCTTATATCACCACCACTGTGGAAAGTCGTGAAATGAAAAGTATTATTCATTATAGCCCTAGAGCTCTCTTATATAGGAGAAAAGCTCTATGGAAAAATTACATAAATTAGACAAAAGAAATATAGAAATATAAAATAAAGACAGAGAAATAAGTATTTCAACACTCCCCCTCAAGCTGGAGCATATATATCTATCATGCTCAGCTAGGAATAAGGACGGTGAAAAGGACCTCTCGGAAGAGCTTTGGTAAACATATCTGCAATCTGATCGCTTGAAGCAACATGAGAAGTGGAGATGCATAGAAAGAGGCACCTCAATAGTTAGGTCAGTCAGGACAGACTTAATACACATAATTTCAGTACTCCCTAGGGCCATGGCCCTATACTCAGATTGAACACTAGATCTAGCGACAACTATCTATTTTTACTTTTCCATAAAACCAACGAGTTACCAACAAACACAGTAAAACTTGAAGTGGACTTCATGTCCTTGGGACACCCGGCGTAATCTACATCTGCATATCCATTAACTGTGAGAGATGTATCTCGTCTAAATAAAAGGCACGCACGTGGAGAAGACTTCAGATATCTCGAGATCATGTTAACTGCATCCATGTGAGCATGCCTAGGTTGTCCATAAACTGGCTAACTCTGCTAACATCAAATAATATATCAGTCCTGGTAATAGTAACATACAATAGCTTCCCTACTAGCTCTCTGTACCGTCTCTCATCCACCTCCTGGAGTCATCATCATAGAGCCTAGCATTAGGATCCATTGGAGTAGTGGCAGGTCTGCATCCTGTCATGCATGTCTCAGACAAGAGATCAGTGACATATTTCCTTTGCATCATTGCCATGCCATATTGATTTCTTGCAAACTCTAGACTAAGAAAGTAACGCAGCTTGCCAAGGTCCTTGGTCACAAACTGTCGTCCAAGAAAATCCTCAGCTGCAAGAATGCCATGTTCATCGCCGCCAGTAATAATAATATCATCAATATAAACCAGAATAGCAATGATACCTCTCTGGGTTCGCCTAACAAAAATATAATGATCTGTTATAGATTTGACTAACCCCTTTTTGTTCAATCAACTCTGAGAGCTTCTGAAACTAAGCCCTCAGACTCTGCTTAAGACCATATATGGCCTTATGAAGTCCCTACACCATACTGGACTCCCCCTCAACAGCAAACCCAGGTGGCTATTGCATGTAAACTTCCTCCTATAGGTCTCCATACAAGAATGCATTCTTGACATCTAATTGGAAAAGCTGTCAGTTACGTACCACATCAACAACAATAAGAATGAAAACTTTATTATTTAAAGATGTTGAAGGAGATGGAGGGGGAACGACGCGAGGACTTTGACGGCGACCCTGGAGTGAAAGCAGGTGGATGAATCGAAGTTCGCTCAAGAAGGAGCGTGCACCGCAGGTCGAACGTGAGGGCTCGCCTCCGACCGTTCATTTATCCTTTGGGGGGGAGGGGGTTGTTTTCAATGTGGATCGATAGGGCACTGGGCGTGTCAGTGCTGGGAACCATTACGATGCTTCTGTTGCAGCGGCTTCTCGCATAGTGCCAGATCGTGTCCTGTGACACAGATAGAGGATCGGGGTTGTGTGATGCTGATCGGCGACGGTAGAGGATCGAGGGGGCTGTTCTGAGATCGTCAGATGTGGATGCGGTCGCAGAGGCCCGGTTTCGAAGAGATGTCGTGCAACTGAGCCCATGGCGGGTGGTGACTAGGGGGCTTTCCCGGTCAGAGGTAGGGGAGCTGTTGCGATGGTCTAGGGAGGGTCGTCGTTGCTATGATGGTGGTGGTTGCGGGCACACGATAGGTTGTTGGATCCTAGGCCCCTGAACCGAATCCGAGTGAAGGGCCTCCCATTCGTGGTGAGGAGCTTATCGAAGGTCAAGAAGATGCTTCGCGGCATCACGGAGGTGAAGGGAGTCGAGTGTGCGGGTTGTCGACCGGCTCGACCGCGACAAGCTGGGGTACTGGGAGGTTTTCTCGAGGGGCACTCATTGGTTCTGGAGCTCGTCGCGGAGGGGCATGCCTGGTGGGGGCGTGGATGTGAGCTTCGTCTGGATGGTCGGGATGTAGTGCGGTAGCGGAGGGCAGAGTGGTGCCGTGTCGGGCGGCACAACGTCCGAGGGAAGATGTGCAGTGACTCCCCGAGAAGATCGTTCGTCCTGAGTTAGGGATCCGATTCAGCGCGATATCCGCGGATTCGGTCCCGAGGTATGCGAAGGTGCATTTCCCAGGGAAGATCTGGGATGTCGGTGCTTTGGGAGTGGCGGTTGTCGAAGCGCGCATCGAGAAGGGCGGTGATCACGTAACTCTGCGCATGCGGGTTCCAGATTCTCACTCGGACCGGCTAGCCAGGTCTTCGATCATGCGGGTCTTCGGTCATCCAGACCGATTTGTTTGGTCTTCGGTCATGTGGGTTCCGGGTCCTCATCCAGACCAGTTTGTTGGGTCTTCGGTCTTGCAGACGCGCTCTGGGGCATGATGTTCTCCTACGGTTGGTACCGACTCGGTTCCGCATTGTTCAAGACCTGCCTTGGCTTCGGGGCTCTTTTTTTAGGAAAAAAGGGTGTCACGTCGTAAAGACGTTCACCCAACCAAACTCACCTGCCGTTGCGACCGGTGGGGCGGCATCACACGGGGGTAGGGGATGCTGGGAGCCCCATGGAGAAAGGACCGATCGCGAGAGGCACTTTCAGGGGAGGGGGGGCTACGGCGACGGGCACGTCGGAGGTGGCCGGGGCCCCAATGAAGGCCGATGTGGCTCTGGCGAGGCCTTCGGGAATCGCGGTGGAGGCCTCGGTGGCGGATCTTGTGGTGTACTCTTCTCTGCGGGTGTGCCTAGGTGGGAGATCTGGGCGGGAGGTTCTCAGAAGGCGTTGTGATGGAGGGCGCGGCTCCTCAGTTGCAGCTCCAGATTTTTGAGAAGGTGTGCCCTAGATTCGGGGCCTGTTACGTGAGGAAAGATGCCCACAGGTCTACGAGGAAGAGGAGTGCGTCGATGCTTGAAGAGGCGCGTTGTGAAGGAAGCACGCATCAATTTTCCACGGGAACCGCCGCTGTGTCGAACCCGCAGAACCGTTTCAGGATCCTGGATAGGAGCGTAGCCGAACAACTCGGGGTGGTCCCGCCTAAGAAATTGTCTCAGCCCGTTCTCTTGGAATGTTATGGGATTGGGCTGCCCCGATAAGCGGTTGTGTGTGCGAAATCTGATAATGGAGGCTGGCACAGAAGTTTTCCTTCTTCAAGAGACAAAGCTGTCGAGATGTATGGATGCAATCAGGCAGGGGTTGAGCGGTGGAGATCGGTTTGACATGTCTGAGCGCGCTGCGGGAGGTCTTCTCACTAGCTGGAAGGATGTTTTTTATCTATTGGTGGAGTCGAGGAATGGCAGCAGAGATCCAGGTTCGGAGGATTTTCGGAGGATGGCTCACTCCTTGGGCCTGTCCATTATTGATGCGACTGGTTGTTACTTCACTTGGTGGAATGTGAGATCGCGGTCCAGGCTCGATAGATTTTTCCTGTCACTTGTTGGGCAGGAGCAGGTCCCCTTGTCTCGTGCTTGGGCATTACCATGGGCTCGCTCGGATCACACTCCTATTCTCTGGTCGTCTGGCGAGGAGAGGGCAAGCAGGTTTTATTTTCGATTTGAGCAAAGTTAGATCTTGGAGGAACGTTTTAGGGAGAACGTCATGGAGCGGTGGAGAAGTTGGAGCCCCGTGGGCTCGACCGTCTCACGGATGACAGCAAAGTTGTGGTCGCTGAGGTCCTTTCTTATTGGGTTTAGGAGGGAGGTGAGGGCCAGGAGGGGAGAGGCTCAGGCTGACGTGGTGCGCTTGGATGGGCTGGATGATGAGTGGGGTCAGGACCAGGCGGAGGTGGCAGAGAGGTTAAGTTTACTGGAAGAGTTGATGTTGGAAGATAGAAAGGTGGAGGTAGAATGGAGGCAAAGATCCATACAAAGGTGGCTGAGAGAGTGCGACACCAATACAAGATTTTTCCATTCGATGGCTTCTGGGAGAAGGAGGAATTTTTTGCATGAGGTTGAGATTGGCGGTGTAATAGTTTCAGGGGAGCCGCGGATTCGAAGTGCGTTGCGGGGCTACTTCATTGAGGCGATTCGGAGGAGATGTGGGGAAGGCTGGGGTGGTTGGGGAGGGGGTGGAAACATTGTCTGGAGAGCAGGCCGACAGTTTGGTGTCTCCTTTTTTAGAGGAAGAGTTGAAGAGAGCGGTGTGGGGGTTGAATGCTGATGGCACCCCGGGTCCGGATGGCTTCCCGGTCATGTTCTACTGTGAGTTCTGGGATTTGGTGATGGTAAAGGTCTTGGAGGTTAGGAAAGGGAGCAGAGGATTTGAGAGGGTGAATCAGATCCTGTTGTTCCTCCTTCCCAAGAAGGATTCTCCGGTGAGGGTGGAGGACTTCAGACCTATTGCACTCTCTGACACTCTTTATCTTATTGTGGCTAAGGTCCTAGTGAACAGACTCAAGGGGGTAATGGATTCCATGGTGCTAGAGGGGCAGTCGACATTTATCTTGGGTCGTCGCATGGCAGATGGTTTGGTTATGGCTTCGGAAATTTGTCTGGATTGGATGCAGTCGAGGAAGAAGGGCCTTCTTTGGAAGATCGATTACGCCAAGGCTTACAATTGTGTTGACTGGAGATTCTTATGGACGTCCCTTCGACGGAGAGGTTTCCTAGAGGTCTGGATCGATTGGATGAAGAGATTTGTCACTATCTCCTCCTACTCCATACTGGTGAATGGCAAACTGGAGGGGGGATTCTTTCAGCCTCAGCGGGGTGTTTGTCAGGGATGTCCTTTAGCTCCTATGCTATTTGTCCTTGTGGCGGATGCTTTGCCGGGTTCTTTTCAAGCATGTTGTGGAGGAGGGATGGTGCGAGGGCTTCCGGCTGGGGGATATCTCCATCCCATTGCTTCAGTATGCGGATGATACAGTCTTATTCCTTAGAGTGTCGAAGGAGCAAAGTTCCAATGCGGCGCATCTGGTGGACATTTTTTTCAGCCTCTCGGGGCTTGTGATCAACAAGCACAAGCCGGTGGTTGTTTCGTTTGGGATGGGTGACGCGGAGCGCACCCAATTTGCGAAGGTCTCAGAGTGCTCCCTAGGGGAGCTTCCTATTTACTACTTGGGGCTGCCGTTGGTATCTGAGCAGTTGAAGAAATCGGACTGGGACAACGTTGTGCAGAGAATGGAGCAGAGGTTGGCAGGGTGGAAGGCGATCACCCTATCTCCAGGGGGGAGCTGATTCTTCTGAAGCATGTGCTCTCCGCCATCCCTACCTTCTTCTACTCCACCCAATTGATGTTGGTGGGGGTTAGGAAGAAGATTGAGATCTTTATGAGAAGGTTCTTCTGGTCTGACGGAAAGCAGCGGAGCTCTGGCTTACATCTGGTGAGCTGGGACAAGGTGACGAGGGGACGTGCTGCGGGAGGTCTGGGGGTTCGGGGTGTAGAGTGCATGAACAGGACTGATTGCTAAGTGGGTCATCCAGATTTGTGGTTCTTCGACTACTCTGACAGCTAGGCTTCTGCGTCTATCTATAATGGCAGGGGTGAGCTGATGGCTGGGAGATTGAGGCTGAAGTCACTGCTTTGGGCTGGCATCCGCGACGTCCTACCTTCGGTGGCGTCGAGGCTGCGGCCAAAGGTGGGAGATGGCAATTTATTCAGATTCTGGAGGGATGACTGGACAGTGGAGGGATCTCTTGGGGCCAGGTTCCCAAGGCTCTTCGCTCTGGCGACATCGAAGGAGACCCTTTTCTCGCAGATGGCAGATTCAGGCATGTGGGCACCATTATTCTTGTCGGACATGTCGGAGTAGCGCCTAGAGGAGTATGTTAGATTGCTCAACAGATCCCTTCTTCGAGAACACTCTCGCATGACGTTGACCATTTTGAATGGGAAGGTGGAAAGTTCTCGGTCAAAACGACTTATGAGGGGACGAGGAGAGCGATGCAGGGGCAGGACGAGGACCTCACTCGGGACATGAAGATCGTTTAGGCTTCCAAAATACCATGTCGGGTTCAGATCTTCCTTTGGTGTCTGAGGAGGGACCGGTTTTGTGATAAAGCTAGGAGAGGGAGGATGTTTAGGCTAGCGAACACTGGGTATGGTAGGTGTGGCGGGGCGGGTTGAAGACTCGAACCACCTATTCTTTGAGTGCCTGTCCTAGGCGCAGGTGTGGAGCGAGGTTGGGTGATGAATCCATGATTCATCACCTTTATTCTTTTTTTAGCTTTATTTTCTTAGTCAAATACCTGTAAATACCCACTAATTTCATGAAATTACCATTTTGCATGCATTTGTTAAATATGCATTCTTAACACTATTTATATTCAAATAAAAGAATAAAGAAGAAAAGAAAAAGAAAAGAAAATAAAAAATAAAAATAAAGGACGTATTTATGAAATAAATGCAGACTGACCCGAACCCCGAGAGAAGGTCAAGACTTGACCTGATCGACCAGGAATAAAGTAGGGGGAGATAGGGTCTTTAATCCAAAAATCAAAAAAATCATTTGTAAATCTTTTTCCCTGTATATATTTGTACAAACTTACAATATTTTATTTGTATATAAATTGACCTAAAATTAAATATTTTTCTAAACAAAAGTTGTAAATAAAAATGTTTTGTAAATAATAAAAATAATTGCAAAGTAAAATCATGTACAGATTAAAAGTATCCACACTCAGAAAAAGTCGTAAAGCAATAATTGAAAGACCAATTCCGGCTCCATATGAATCAAATTGAATCAAATTCACTTCCAATGTACTCTAAATTAAATTATCTTTCAAATGGTCGTGGTTTCATAATTTTTGGAGTTACAGTTGAAAAGTCGATTTTCTGGGGCATTTTGTGTAATTTTACCAATTACTTATTGTATATATTTATTCATATTTATTTTTATGCATAATATACATATTGTAAATATTCTCTTAATTGAAAATAAAAATATAATATAATAAAATATAATTTTAAAAAATTAAATTAATTTAATTTCCTTATTTGTACATATGTATAATGTAATTTATGTATATAATACTTGTATATAACTAATTCCCTTATATAAAAATCACCAAAAAAATAATATCTAACATTAATTAATTAAATTAATATAATTATAAAAATTAGATTTATTTATTTAATTTATTCATTTTTATTTGATTTGAAAACTTACATTGTATATAAAGATTTGATTTTATGTCTTAAATAACCACCATTAAGGTGACTAATTATTTTTTGTAAATTAATTATTTTAATTATTTTATTTAATTCCGAATTTTATATTTAATTAATCTATTTATTTATTTTATTAATACATTTATTTAATTAACCAATAAACACATCCTTATTTGTACATATTTTCCTTTTTAATTTTTCTTTCTCTTTTTATTGGGCTCCTCCTCCCTCATTTGCTCTTGATCAATCTTTGGTGGAGAAGGAGCCTCAGTCCTGAAATCCCGTCGGTCGATAGAGGAGCCCAGCCCCCGAGTCGTCCGGTGACAGCGGACCTGTTGTCGTTGAGGCCATCACGGCACCCACTTCCGTCAGGTTAGATCCAATTTTATTTCTCGTCTTTCGTCTAGGGTAATCGTAGCGTAGTGTTTATTTTCAATCTCGTTGTAGACTTAGATCCTTACTTTTAATCATTCATCATCACCGATCAATTTGATCTGCCCCCGAATCCGATTTTTCATCTCATTTTCCGATCTCTACAATTCACATTCTACCTCACATAACTATCACCTCCGACCACGCATTGTGGTTGGAGATCCGGATCTATCTCTTATTTCGTGGATCTCCATCCACTCATGTTTTTCCGTGTTCAAATTTTATTGGATCGAGTCGTCGAGCTCGTATCCTCATTTGTGTATAAAGAAATAATAATACAACAACAACAAAGCCTTTTCCCACAATTAAGTAGGGTCAGCTACATGGATTCTTCGCCTCCATTCAGATCTATCTTGGGTCAATCTCGGACTTATATCCAAAAAACTAAGATCCTTTTGTATAGTCTCTTTCCAACACTTCTTGGGCCGTCCTCGCCCTCTCTTAGCCGGCTCAATATCCCAACACTCGCATCTCCTAACCGGTGCATCAGTTAACCTTCTTTGCAAATGACCAAACCATCTTAAGCGGTTTTCTCGCATCTTATCCTCGATCGGAGCTACACCAACTTTCTTTCTGATTGCATCATTCCGAATCCGATCTTTATGTGTATGTCCACACATCCATCTTAGCATTTTCATTTCTGCTACAGCCATTCTCTGCACATGTCTATGGTTCACAGGCCAACATTCAGAACCATAAAGCATAGCAGGTCTCACGGCTGCTTTATAAAACTTTCCTTTAATTTTTAAAGGAATTTTCTTATCACAGAGAACAACGGAGGCTCCTCTCCACTTTAACCAGCCTGCATTTACTCTATTAGTAACATCTCCATCAATTTTCCCATCATGTTGCAAAATAGATCCCAGATATCTAAAAGAATCTCTCTTCTGAATGTTATCGTCCTCAATCTTCACCTCGATTTCTTCACCATTGCTTCCATCAAAGGTGCATTCCATATATTCCGTCTTAGCCCTACTTATACGAAAACCTTTAGTCTCCAATGCATGTCTCCAAACCTCAAGCTTCTCATTTACTCCATCTCTAGTCTCGTCAATCAACACAATATCATCAGCAAATAACATACACCAAGGTAACTCATCCTGAATGTGACTTGTCAACTCGTCCGTAATCAAAGTAAAAAGAAATGGACTCAAAGCTGAACCTTGATGTAAACCAATGTTGATATCAAAATAGTCAGTCTTCCCCGTCGGGGTCCTTACACAAGATAAAACCCTATCATACATATCCTTTATGAGATTAATGTATAGGACAGGTACTTGTCTCTTCTCCAAAACTCTCCACAGTATCTCTCGTGGGACAGAATCATAAGCCTTCTCCAAATCAATAAAGATCATATGGAGATTCTTCCTTTTAGCTCTATAAATCTCCATTGTTCTCCTCAGCAAATGGATGGCTTCAATAGTTGAGCGACATGGCATGAATCCGAATTGGTTTTCTTTTACTTGGGAAACTTGCCTCAACCTTCTTTCAATCACACGTTCCCAAATTTTCATAGTGTGACTCATCAGCTTGATACCTCTGTAATTTGAATAATTTTGAATGTCTCCTTTGTTCTTAGAAAAAGGCACCACGATACTCCTCCAATCTTCAGGCATTTTCTTGCTTCGCCAAATAACATTGAATAGATTCATAAGCCAAGTCAAACTACGCTCACCTAAAACTTTCCATACTTCTACAGGGATGTCATCCGGTCCAGCACCTTTCCCAGGTCTCATAACCTTCAAAGCCTCCTCTACTTCTTTTCTTTGTATTCGTCTATAGCATGCACGATTCAAGTAACTTTCACTACTAGCTAGATCACCCAAAGTGATCTCTCTATTTCCTTCTCCAATGAAAAGTTTATGGAAGTACTGCTCCCATCTAGTCTCTATATCTTTCTGAGTAACAAGCACGTGACCTTCCTCGTCCTTAATGCATCTCACTTGAGAAAGGTCTTTGGTCTTTCTTTCTCTTGCTTTGGCCACCCTGAATATATCCTTCTGGCCCTCCATTGAGTTGAGATTTTTATACAAAACTTCATACGCTGTTGATTTAGTTTCGCTTACAGCCTTCTTTGCTTCCTTCTTCGCTATTTTATAGTCGGTGACAGTTTCCTCTGTTCTATCATTAGACATAGCTTTAAAGCAAGCTCTTTTAATTTTTAGCTTCTCTTGCACCCCTTCACTCCACCACCAAGCCTCCTTTTGACCCGGAGCTCCTCCTTTTGACTCGCCTAACATCTCTTTGGCTACCTTTCGGATACAAGATGCTACTGCCTCCCACATCTCGTTTGCATTACCGCTACAATCACAAGATAAGTCTTCTAAAACCTTCTCCCTGAAGCTTGATTGCTTCAGCGGAAGATTCCACCACCTAGTTCTAGTGATCTTAGGAACCTTCTTTTTCTTTACCAGCCCTATAAAAAAATAATAATAAATAAAAAAATTAAAACAAAAAAGTATTTATTCTTCTCTAACATTTGTTTTGCAGGAAATTAAAATTAAAACAAAAAATAAAAAAAATGTTTGCAATTCTATTTTTTTTAATTATTTCTTTTTTTGTTTACAAATAAAAAAGTTAAAAAAAAACAAAAACAAAAAAAACAATTGGCCCGCAGCCCAGCTACGCCTCCACCAGTGACTCGCCCTCGCAGCCTCCTCCGCGAGGCTGGCCACTCCCGACGCACGCCGCAGCCACCTGCGGCCAGCGGCTTTGCCTGGTCGCGCCGCCATCGCCTGAAGGGGCCGCGGCCAGGCACGTCCTCCTGCCGCTTCTGACCATCGCTGACCTTCCGCAAGGCATGTGTCGCCCCGCCGCCTCCGTGCCATGCCGCCTCCACCGCTTGGAAACCCGACGACCTCCAGCGGTGCCGCTACAGTCCACTGCTCGTCCCAGCGCGCGTCCGCCAGCCCAGCGACGCGCCACCCTTCTCCATCATCGTCGCGACCCTCTTCGGCCTGGAGGCCCGCAATCCGCGCCACCTGACTCGCACGACCGACCCGCAGTCACCGCCGCTTCACCTCTCCTGTGAGAGGCAGTGCCTGCCGCCGACCGCCGCTCCATCTCCACGCGTTGACTCCGCCCGCGAGATCCAGAGCTCCTTCGCCGACCTTCTGCCAACGTCAGTCGTGCGGCTTAGAGGAGAAAAGGAGAGGACGACTCCCCTCATCTTGTTTCCTGGAAGAGAATCAAAGAGACAGGAACAAGAGGAACCCTAGGGATTTTTAAAAAATGAAAAATGGGTAAATTACAAAGACACCCCTGGAGGTTTCTGAAATTGCAAAACAATCCCTGTTCTCCAGACAAGCACGTGAAACGCATGCCTCCCGTGGGTAATTTGCGTTTTCCTTCCTCCATTTATTTCTTGTTACTTTTAATTGGAAAAACATATATAAATTGTATTTCAGTTCTTTATTTCCGGACTTGTAATTTGCATGTTTTCCTTATCAGAATAAATGTTATTTGTGATCTGAAAATTTTACAAAAAAATTTGTATATACTCCTGTTGTTTGCATCGTCATTATTTATAAATTTCATCCCAATTTGTTTTTACTTGATATTTTATAAAAAATAAAAAACAATGTCTTTTCTCTGTCTGAATTTCAAAAATTCATAAAATTTTGAATATTGTTCTAAAAATCCCAAAAAATTAGATTAGATGTATTTTATTGTCTTTTATTTTCTATCCAATTTTCACGCATTGATTATTTATAAAACCCAAAAAATTTGCAAAATCTCAAAATTCTCATAAAAAGCGTAAAAAATTGTAGAAAAAAATCCAAAAATAGTGATTTTAGTTCCTTGTGTAGATATTTGTCTACAGTTTAGCATAAAAATAAATTCCAAGAGTTTTGAGCATTAAAATATTTTTAAGTTGTAAATTATTCCAGGTTGTGCATTGTTTGTCATTTCTGCCACTGTTTGATTTTTAGAAAAATACAAAAACATCAGAACTTAAAAAAAATACCAAAAATATTTTAAACCTATAAAACACAAAAACATTTTCTATGGATTTTTTGAGCATTTTTTGTATAATTGAAAAAAAAAGTGTGTGCATATTGTGTAGTGTGTGTCTATTTTAAAATTGAAATTTTAAAAATAAAAAACCACTAAAAATCCTTTATTTTCGAAATTTGACTGCTAAGTTCTTTAGTTGTGCTCCTTGTGTTCGACTCTGATTGCTATACCAGGTAAATTAAATAGCGAAGATCGCTTCCATTGCTTTTCATTGATTGATTTTTTTCTTAACTGGTTGTATATATTTTTCTCGTTGAGTTAGCCGATCAATTGGGATCGCAACGACCATTGATATATTTACATGCTTAACCCTAGTTGATCGGTCGCTCATCAGAATGGCGCCGTTGCCGGGGAGCATGACTTAGTAGTCATTTTTCAGCTTTACTTGTCTCTCTATATTATAATTATTTCTGACCATCGTCTGTTTGAATTTTTGTGCGAGGAATCGCTTCGAGGACGACTTGAAGTCTTTTACGAGGACCCACGCAGGAGGAAAAGCAGGGAAGGACAGAAGACAATTATTTTATTTTAGAGAATAATTATCTGTATTGTAATAATTAGACTTTGGACTTGTTGGACACTTGGACTTTTCGAGGTCTGTTTCGCCAAGTGCTGGTGCACTTGAGGGACCTTACCACTGTTTTTCATGTTTTATTTTCTCGCATGTATTATATTTTTTTTGTGCTTGAGCCCCTAGATTTAGGTTTATATTTGATTGAGCCAGGTAGCATTAGGTCCAAAGTCCCTAATAGAATATCTGTTCCTATAGAACTCGCTTGGACTTAGTCAAATAAACCTATGCTTCACGATAATAGAAATTTCTGTTTAGGACGGTTCTCGCATTACATTCATTTAAATTAGTTTAATTTTTCTACACGGATCATATTGCATGTAGAGCGCTGGAGTCAGGTACGCACCTCTATCTCTAGCATTTGCATCCATATTTTTCCGTGCATTGACTTTTCTATTTCCCCCTCTGTTTTGGGATATAGGAATAAAGGAAATCAGAAAACTCGTTAAATGTTTCATTGAAAAAAATCCAAAAAACGAGAGAAAACCAAAAATTAAAAATTGGGACTGTTAATTGAACTTGACTCTTAAAATTAAACGTAACTGATTCATCATTGTTTTGGGAGAGCAACCCTCTCATTGTTTGCGCTTTTAACTGCTTGTGTACACAATAAAGAGTAGTGCCCAGATCCCATTAAGCCTCCTAAGTGTTTGTACAACTTTTTCTTGATGACCTAACTCTAAAAATTGATAAGATAATTGATCACATCTTCACGGTCTTTACATTGCGTTGAGTAGGTGAATGGGGGGTTTGCATTGTGTTTATATGTGATTGGTGTGAGTTGGTTGCGATCATCTTCTCTAGATCATTAGCAGTCATTCTATCTCCCTTCTTACCTTCACTCCGTCTCTACCATCCCGCCCTCCATCCCTTCATTTCCCTCTCTTCATGATGGGACATACTCCATTTCAGCCAGATTTTGCGGCTGCTTCATTTCATTCTCATCATTCCCGCCCACTCTCTTGGGAGGTCGGAACTTCGACTGACATCTCATCTTCTCCCTACCCTTCTTATTCTGGGCATGCTATCCTAAGAGAAGACACCCGAAGAGTTCAGATTGACCAGATACGAGACACGGGTGATCACCTTGTTGAGATGAGAGTGCATTCCATAGGAGATCACATGGAGCAGTTACGAGTTTTAGACGACTTCTATACTGGGATGATGGGTGAGCAAGAAGCGCAGCCTGCTTCTACATTGAATCTCTTCATTCTGGATTTAGAGGTCATTAATCTACTGCCGAAGTTTTCAGGGGGAGTGCATGAGGAGCCATATATTCATATATCTGAGTTTGAGGATTTTTATGGATCACGAGTATATCTAGATATCACTTCTGAGGAGCTGATGCCGATTATCTTCCCATTTTCACTTCAGAGCAGAGCCAAGAGTTGGCACAGACGATTGGGAAGGAGATTCACTACGGGGGAGACATACGCCTAGAGTTCTTACAGAGATTTTACCCCCAACGTAGAGCAGATATGATGCGGTCTTTCATTACATATTTTTCAGTAGACCCCTAGGAGCCATTGCATGATTCATGGTTAAGGCTTCTTGACCTCTTGAGGAGATTTCCGGATCATAGAATCTCGAAGACTGACCTTGTACAGATCTTCTATAGGGGGATGATTGCCGAGCAGAAGACACTGGTCGATTCCTCGTGTGGTGGTTCACACCACAGTCCCGACATGGATTTATTTGAGACCATCTTGGGAACACTTTCAGAAATTCCATATTCACAAGATCATTTATTCGAGGCAACGCACGAGGGAGATATGACACTAGTTGAGTGTGTGGCGCTTCATGCTGATTTAGATAGCACACACCAATCAGAGGATGTGGATTCTACTACATTTCACATGACCGACGTGTTGACCACCACTGTGAGTTCCTAGAGACGGACATTGGTCGAGTTCCCGTTGGTTTTACAACCAGATTTTGAGCCAGTCCCACACTTTAACGTCGAAGATTCTTGGATTCTAGATCTGCTAGTATCCCAAGAAATGGATAAGGAGCCCACATCTCAACCATCCTTTCAGTCATTTCAGTATCCATGTCCAACTGATTCAGTGTCCATTCTTCAGACGATCCTCTCAGATTCAGATACACATTTGGATCCATCTCAGCATAGAGAGCTTGATGAGGGACACCATTTTGATTTGACAGATCTAGATAGTCCCGTTTTGAGTCGTGTGTCCTCCCATTTGATGATGTCGATACATTTTTGGAGGACCTGACATTTGACAGCGTAGATTCCCAGTTCGATTCTGATTCTGCTTTCCTCACCGATGATTTTGCATTACTCCCTGAGGGTTATCTGCAGGAGGATGCCACGTACCCTGCGTACTCGATTTCACTTTCTGGGAGTGTATCCGACCTGTCGGACCATGAGACCGAGTCTTCTGATGTTTTTGATCATGAGTCTGAGTTTTCTCACCTTGACGACCCTCGCGAGGATGAACCGATCTTTCAGGTATTCGATGATTTTACTGATTTCTCTACATTACATGCGTCGGGTATCAGCCTTTTTAGTGAGTCTCCTGATCTTAAACTTCCTTATCTATTCGAGACGGTGATTGACGTGGAGAATTCCCTGACAGATCCTTCCTTCTCCACGTTCGATTTTTTCGGCTCCATCCATTCACTCCATTCAGACCTTGAGCCGATGATTTCTTTTGTGCTACGGGAGTATGATCATACATCGTCTTTTCTTTTCCCGGTAGCCGACACCCACTTGAGTGCATATTCGGGTGTCTCTTTGGACCATCCTGAGTCCGTTGTTGTTCTCCCACCGAGACGACGACGACAGTACGGTATTCGCATTATAGATGCCGTCCTGAACCTTGATACAACGTTATCCTAGCCTTTGCGCCCAGCTAGGGGCGTAAACAGTAGCGCTTGTTGAGAGGCACCTCAACATTGTCTTACTTGTGTAGATCCATTCTGTCCATATCATTCATTCTTTTGTTTGACACCCCATCTCCATCTTGTGATTATGCTATACTTAGGGTGTACATTACTCTAAGTATAGGGGGATGTCAGACTTTTAATTATTCTTTTGATTCTTTTTACCTCGGTTTTGCTGCCTATACTTAGGGATATTTTACCCTAAGTATAGGGGAGGTAGACCATGTACATTCTAACCCTCGATTTTCCCCTTGTGTACAATCTTCTATACGTAGGATTACTTGATCCTAAGTATAAGGGGATCACCGACTTCTATTGATTTTATTCTTTTATTCGTCGTTGTAGAGGCTTATATATGTTGGGATGTACTGTTTCATATTTTCTATTTATATATTGTACGTCTCTGTAATTTACCCAAGGGTTTTCTCTCTATATAAGAGACCCGAGGGCTCTATGGAATAATAAATCAGAGTGTCGATTACTCTAACATGGTATCAAAGCCAAAACCCATACCCTAGGGTTTTCTCTCCACCCGCCCCCCCCCTCTCCAGTCGCCGCCGCCGCCGGTCCTCCAGGCCCCCAGCCCTCCGCCGCAGGGCTCCCATCCCTTCATCGGACCCCTCCCTCCGCCGCAGTCAGGCCCCCATGCCCCCAGCCCTCCGCCGCCAGGCCCCCAGGCCCCCAGCCCTCTGCCGCCAGGCCCCCAGGCCCCCAGCCCGACTCCCAGCCCTCCCGCGGCGCTGCCAGCCCTCCTCCGGCGCCACCAGCTCTCCGTCAGGCACCTCCCAGCCACCAGCGGTGTCCAGCCCAACCGCCGTGTAACCCTAGTTGCCGCCGCTCTCTTCCGCCAAGGCTTCCAGAGTTTTTATTCGTTCCTGGGGCGGCGCACCTTCGGTCGGTTCCGAATAGATGATGGATTCAAGTGCATAACGTCTACATGTGCACTTGAATCCTCACATGTCGTGGTAGACACCAGTTACTTGGTCTATCATTCCTAGCCGTTCTTCTCCGGCAGTATGTCAGATCAAAAGGTCGATATGCCCGCCATCGGTGCCTTCAAAGGTTCGGCACCTATCGTCAAAATGGACGGGACGAACTACGAACTGTGGGCAATACAGTTCCTCAGTCTCATGAAGTCGTGTGGTAAGAAGCATATTCTTACCGAGGATGAACCGCCGGAGAAGACAGGGAATATAAGCCTCATGGGAGGCTGATGATGCGTATGCCAAAGTTTGGCTCTCAGGAACGCTCACGATGGAGATAGCGAATGATGTCCTCCATCAGCCCACCGCTAAGGCGATGTGGGATATTTTAGCCACGACGTACTCTCAGGTACGCAACGAGACGAAGATGCTACAGTTGCAGCATGATATCTTTACCACGAAGCAAAATGGGAGGCCTCTTCATTCCCTGTACACGTCTCTTCGTGGAATGTTCGAGAAGCTCTATAGCACCATTCCGCTCACAGCCACGCCGGAACAGCAGAAGACGTTCCGCAACGCCACTATGGTTGGCGTATTACTTGCAGCCCTTGACCCTGAGTACGAGGCAGCACGCTCTCAGATCCTTGCAGATGCCACCATCCCACCGATGGAAGAAGTATACAGGAGGCTCAGTCGTGTACCTGTTCCATCGAATACAGCGACTGCACCTCCCTCGGCAATGGCTGTCTCCAGAGGACGAGGTAGTTCCTCCTCATTTCGTGGCAGAGGAAGTGGTGGACGTGGTCATGGAGGTCGCATACGCTCTACGTGCTCATTCTGTCGTCGTACTGGTCATTCGGAGGATAAATGCTATTCCAAGCATGGCTTCCCTCCTTCTGCACGTGTCGCTGATCATGTTCAGGGTCCACCAGCATCTACTCCAGATCACAGGTTCGAGGAGCTAGTGGCACGGCTTCGTGATATCATGCCACAGTCACCGTCAGAGGGTGCTGAAGCTTCTGATGTTGCGGCCTCGGCGTCAGCTAGTACATCTGCTTCAGCCAGTGCCTCAGGTAGTCCTTTAGTCTCATTTCATAGTCATGATCTCACAGGATGGATTGTCGAATCTGGAGCTACCCATCATCTCTGCCGTGAGAAAGATATTATGCAGTCCTACAGAGCTGTTCAGCCTGGTCGCTCTGTACTCATTGCTGATGGCACTCATTCCCCTATCATCGGTCGGGGGGAGACGGTTTTGCTACCCTCTATGCACTTACAGAATGTTCTACATGCTCCAGAATTCTCTATGAACCTCTTATCCATTAGTCAGATTACACGTGATTTGCACTGTCGTGCTATTTTTGACCCATCGTCTGTTATTTTTCAGGACATACTAACGGGCAGGGTGATTGGTTGTGGCTCTGAGCACAATGGCCTCTATCGTCTCGTCCGAAACTCTTACGCTGGCGTCTCACTACATTCCCAGGGCTCCGTATCTCCGTATACCTGGCATCTTCGGTTTGGTCACCTGCCGCTACAGAAAATGCGTCACCTCCTGCCTCAGATCTCTCCGAGTTCTTCTTTTCGTTGTGAAGCATGTCAGTTAGGGAAGCACCATCGGTCTAGCTTCCCCAGTCGTCAGAGTCGGAGCAGTCGCTCCCCATTTGAGTTATTTCACATAGATATTTGGGGTCCAAGTCGTGTCCCAGATCATCAGGGGCACAGGTTCTATTTAGTTGTGGTTGATGATTTTTCTAGAGTGTCCTGGACTTTCCTTCTTAAAAATAAATCTGAAGCAGGAAGTGTTATTCAAAATCTTATTAATGAAGTTCAAAATGTTTTTTCATCTACTGTTAAGTATGTGCGTACTGGCAATGCATTGGAGTTCTACACTCGTTCACTTGCTCGCTTCCTTTCGTCTAAAGGCATTATCCACCAAACCACATGTGCTTACACATCTCAACAAAATGGGGTTGCAAAACGGAAGCATCGACATTTCCTTGATATTGCTCGCACATTACTTATTCAGAGTTGTGCTCCATTATCCTTTTGGGGGGATGCTATACTTACAGCATGTTATCTGGTCAACCGAATGCCTACAACTGTTCTTGGGGAAAAGTCTCCAATCTCTGTTCTTTTTCCCGACAAAGATTTGTTTACACGTACACCTCGGGTCTTTGGCACTGTTGCGTTTGTCCACCGCTTATCTCCAGGGCTTGATAAGCTATGTCCTAGGGCTATCAAGTGTGTTTTTGTGGGCTACTCCAGGATACAGAAAGGATACCGTTGCTATGACCCTGTTCATGACAAGTACTATGTGAGTGCAGATGTTACATTTTTCGAACCTGTCATGTACTTCTCCCCTGCAGGTGACAGATTAGTCTCCTCCACATCCACAGATTCCAATGTCTATGTGCCTCCACCTCCAAGCCTGGGTCAATCCTCTACTCCACCAAAACATCCACCACCACCACCACCACCACCCCCGCCACCACCTCCAGTTGTACCTTTTACTAAGTTCTATACAAGGCGGCCATGCCCTGCTCAAGCTACATGTCAACCATCCAACACGCCTCAGGTATGTTCTGATGTTAACACTGACGATGGGTTAGACAATGCACCTGTGCAGGAGCTTTTACTACAGGAGGAGGATCAACCGGTCAACACAGTCATGGATGATTTGGATCGGCCCATTGCTCACAGGAAGCAGCGAAGACAGTGTGCTTCATATCCTCTTGCCTCTCAAGTCTCATTTCATCGTCTCAGTGGGGATTTCCAGAAGTTTGCAGTTGCTGTCTCGTCAGTTGAGATTCCACGGACATATCAGGATGCCATGAAGATTGATTGCTGGCGTCTAGCCATGGAAGAGGAGATGCGTGCCTTGCAATCTAGAGGGACTTGGTCTCTTGTCCCCATTCCTCCAGGTGCCTCCGTGGTGAGTTGCAAGTGGGTGTTTATGGTGAAATATCATGCGGATGGACGTCTAGACAGATACAAGGCCAGACTTGTAGCACGGGGATTTACCCAGACGTATGGGGTAGATTATTTGGATACTTTTTCACTAGTGGCGAGACACTCCACTCTTCGCATCCCTCTCTCTGTTGCTGTGGTACGTAACTGGACCATTTTCCAGCTTGATGTCAAGAATGCTTTCTTGTATGGTGACCTACAGGAGGAAGTCTACATGCAGCAGCCACCAGGGTTTGCTGCTGAGGGGGAGACTCAGATGGTGTGCAGAATTCATAAGGCTATCTATGGCCTCAAACAGAGTCCCCGAGCATGGTTCCAGAAGCTTTCCCAGCTAATTGAACGACAGGGGTTCAGGAGATCAAATGCGGACCATTCACTGTTCGTCCAGAAGACCCCTAGAGGTACAGTTGTTGTTATGATATATGTTGATGACATCTTGGTTACAGGAGATGATGCTCAGGGGATTGAGATAACCAAGTCCCTGTTGGGAAGCCAGTTCATTACGAAGGATCTGGGCACGATACGATATTTTCTGGGGATAGAGTTTGCAAGAAATGCACAAGGAATGGTGATGACTCAAAGAAAATATGTCACAGACTTGCTAGTTGAAACAGGAATGACTGGATGCAGACCTTCAAGTACGCCTATGGACCCAAGCATGAAGCTGTACGATGATGATACCGAGGAGGTAGACAAAAGAAGGTATAGAGAGATGGTGGGTAAGCTCTTATACATTACTATAACTCGACCGGATATTGCCTTTGCAGTAAATCGGGTGAGTCAATTTATGGAGCAGCCGAGGCAAGTTCATATGGATGCCTTGTATATGATATTGAGATATCTGAAGTCTTCTCCAGGCACAGGGTTGCTATTCAAGAAAGATACAGATCTGTCTATTTCAGCTTGTGCAGATGCAGATTATGCAGGATGTCCAAGGGATCGTAAGTCTACTTCTGGATTTGCTATCTTCATAGGAAGCTCTTTAGTCTCTTGGAAAAGCAAGAAACAGACTGTTGTGGCGAGATCCAGCGATGAATCCGAGTACAGAGCCATGGCACAAGCAAGCACATAAATGATGTGGGTTAAAGCAGTCTTAGAAGATTTGAATGTAGATGTCCCCTTGCCTATGAATCTTCAATGTGACAATCAGGCAGCATTGTTTATTGCCAACAATCCAGCTTTTCATGAGAGAACAAAGCACATCGAGGTGGATTGTCATTATACTAGGGACATGATTCAGAAGGGCTTCATTTCCACTTCTCATGTCAGTTCAGAGGACCAGACTGCTGACATATTCACCAAGCCATTGCTCAGAGGACCTTTCCAGAGATGTTCTTCCAAGCTGAGCATGATAGATATCTATGCTCCATCTTGAGGGGGAGTGTAGAGGCTTATATATGTTGGGATGTACTGTTTCATATTTTCTATTTATATATTGTACGTCTCTGTAATTTACCCAAGGGTTTTCTCTCTATATAAGAGACCCGAGGGCTCTATGGAATAATAAATCAGAGTGTCGATTACTCTAACAGTCGTTATAGTATAGTATTCTTTTCACTTCCCAATACATAGCACGAGTTATGTCTTCCTTTGCAGCTCTTTGATAACTATGAGGACATAGTTCAAGCTAAGTGTAGGGGGATGTCGTATATATTGTATATATACTTTTAGCCATAACTCGTACTTTCATATTTTTAATATGGTTAAAATACTATATAGACACATGCAAAATTCAAAAAAATAACTAATAAAAAAGATGCAGATATTGCCTCAAAATTTTTATATATATATCGATTAATAAGTCAGGTTAAAATATTTTGAAAAATATTTTGAAAGTAGTTTGAAAACCTATTTGAATTTTTTTTTGAAAACTATTTGAAAAATGTTTGAAAAATATTTTCAACCTTTGTAAAATATTTTAGCTTGTAAAAATCTTTCTTTTCTTCGTGTGAAATAAATTGTTTTGGAAAACCTATTTGAATTATTTTATAAAACTATTTGCAAATATTTTGAAAATGGTTGAAAAAATATTTTAAAAATCTATATATATATTGTTTGAAAAATGTTTGCAAAATTGTTTTCAAATGTTTGTAAATGTTTATAAAATTGTTTGAAATTTTATTTTAGACTATAGTCTTTAAAATTATTTGTAAAATTATTTTCAAATAAGTTTGAGGAATATATGCATCACACCCATAAAAAAATCCAACTGTATGTATATACCTGTATAAATTACTCAAGTTGTAAATCTTTTCACCTGGTTCTTGTAAATAATTGACTCACTCCTGTGTAAATATGTGTATCTCATCCCTAACCCTTATAAAAAAATTGTATATACTTGTATATATTACTAACCATTTGTTTATAAAAAAACTACAAAACCCAAAAGTATATAAAAATTTGCATAAAAAAACTCTTTTTGCATGTGTATCATTTTTCAAAAAATCCATAAATGTTCAAAATTAGAAAATTATTTCACAAAAAGATTTTGCTTTCTTTTCTTTGCATTGTACATATTTCTTGCATTAACATGTGCATTTTTCAGGATAATATTGACATTTAAACTAAGTCTGGAATAAAATTGAAGAATGGAGCTTAGTTGGACCTTAATCCACTTAATTTCAGAGGAACCTTATAAGAATTGGAGTTAAGACTTTTCAGGTCCTAGTGACTTAATTCTTTAAGTCCATAAGACGATGTTCACATGTCATCTTGATTAGTCTAAGTAGAATATTTAACAACACACGCATGATTCTTTCAGACCGTGGCTTATCTTGGACAAGTACTCTACACGCAGCTCTTCATGGAGGAGGTAGTGAGGGGGCAGAATCTTTTGGCTTGGGGTAGCATACTAGGGTAGTACATCTAGGCGGAACCTCTCATCCTCCTCTAGGGAGGGAAGTGCGTCTCAACCTAGTTTGGTGATGTTAAGATCTAAAGACAGGATGCTGTGAGGTTGCAATAATGCTTCAAAAGAGGGATAGTCTACTGGCTCAAGAGGAAAAACTCCTTATGTACATGTTGCACTTTGTATATATTTTCAAAAAAAATGCAGAATCTCCAAAAGTGGGCAGACCTGATTGAAAAGTAAAATGCCTGCTGGAGTTTATATACAAGTGAAAAAAAGAGCTTCAAAGTCTATTTTTTATAAGCTTGCAACGGATGACTTGGCTACACTGGTCATACATATAAGGATAGGTAGCTACACTGGTTGCCGTCCATTATCATTTTACATGCATTTGTTAAATATGCATTCTTAACACTATTTATATTCAAATAAAAGAATAAAGAAGAAAAGAAAAAGAAAATAAAATAAATAAAAATAAAGGATGTATTAATGAAATAAATATAGACTGACCTGAACCCCGAGAGAAGGTCAAGACTTGACCTGATCGACCAGGAATAAAGTAGGGGAGATAGGGTCTTTAATCCAAAAATCAAAAAAATCATTTGTAAATATTTTTCCCTTTATATTTGTACAAAACTTACACTATTTTATTTGTATATAAATTGACCTCAAATTAAATATTTTTCTAAACAAAAGTTGTAAATAAAAATATTTTGTAAATAATAAAAACATATGCAAAGTAAAACCATGTACATATTAAAAGTATCCATACTCAGAAAAAACCGTAAAGCAATAATTGAAAGACCAATTCCGACTCCACACAAACTCAAATTGAATCGAATTCACTTCCATTGTACTCTAAATTAAATTATCTTTCAAATGGTTATCGTTTCATAATTTTTGGAGTTATGGTTGAAAAGTCAATTTTCTGGGGTAGTTTGTGTAATTTTACCACTTATTGTATATATTTATTCATATTTATTTATTATACATAATGTACATAATTGTAAATATTCTCTTAATTAAAAAATATAATAAAATATAATTTTATAAAAAAATTATTTAAAATTAATTTCCTTACTTGTACATATGTATAATGTACTATATGTATATAATACTTGTATATAACTAATTTCCTTATATAAAATCATCAAAAAATTTTAATTAATTAATTTAATTAATATAATTACGAAAATTGGATTTATTTATTTAATTTATTCATTTATTTGATTTGAAAATCTACCTTATGTATAAAAATTTGATTTTATGCCTTAAATAACCACCATAAAGGTGGTTAAATAATTTTTGCAAATTAAATATTTTAATTATTTTATTTAATTTCGAATTTTATTTTTAATTATTTAATTAATTTAATTATTTAATTAACCAATAAACACATTCCTTATTTGTACATATTTTCCTTTTTGATTTTTCATTCTCTTTTTATTGGGCTCCTCCTCCCTCATTTGCTCTTGATCAATCTGTGGAGGAGAAGGAGCCTCAGTACCGAAATCTCGTCGGTCGATAGAGGAGCCCAGCCCCCGAGCCATCCGATGACAACAGACCGGTTGTCGTTGAGGCCATCACGGTACCCGCCTCCCTCACGTTAGATCCAGTTTTATTTCTCGTCTTTCATCAAGAGTAATCGTAGCGTAGTGTTTATTTTCAATCTCGTTTTAGACTTAGATCCGTAATTTTAATTATTCATCATCATCGATCAATTCAATCCGCCCCCGAATCCGATTTTTCATCTCATTTTCCGATCTCTACAATTCACATTCTACCTCACATAACGTATCACCTCCGACCACGCATTGTGGTCGGAGATCTAGATCTATCTCTCATTTCGCGGATCCGCATCCACTCATGTTTTCCCGTGTTCGAATTTTATTGGATCGAACCGTCCTGCTCGTATCCTCATTTGTGTAAAAAGAAATAATAATAAATAAATAAATAAACAAAAATAAGTATTTCATTTTCTCTAACCTTTGTTTTGCAGGAAATTAAAATTAAAATAAAAATAAAATATAAAAAAATTTGTTTACAGTTTCTTTTTTTTAATTTATTTCTGTTTATGTTTACAAATAAAAAAATAAAAAAAACAAAAAAATCGGCCGGCAGCCCAGCGGCGCCTCCGCCAGCGACTCTCCCTCGTGGCCTCCTCCACGAGGCCGACCACTCCCGCCGCCAGCCGCAGCTACCTGCAGCTCGCGGCTCTGCTAGGTCGTGCCGCCATCGCCTGAACGGGTTGCAGCCAGGCACGCCCTCTTGCTGCTTCTGACCACTGCCAACCTTCCGTGGGGGTGTGTTGCCCGCCGCCTCCGCGCCACGCTGCCTCCACCGCCCGGAAGCCCGGCGACCTCCAACGACGCCGCTACAGTCCACCGCCCATCCCAGCGCGCGTCCGCCAGCCCAGCAGCGCGCCGCCCTTCTCCATCGTCCTCGCGACCCTCCGCCACCTGGAGGCCCGCCATCCACGCCACCCGACTCGTACGACCGCCCCGCAGCCATCGTCGCTTCACCTCTCCCGTGAGAAGCGGTGCCCGCCACCGACCGCAGAGCCCCTCACCGCCATCTTCACGTGTCGACTCTACCCGCAAGATCCAGAGCTCCTTCGCCGACCTTCTGCCAACGTCAGCCATGCAGCTTAGAGGAGAAAAGGAGAGGGTGATGCCCCTCATCTTGTTTCTTGGAAGAGAAACGAAGAGACATGAACAAGAGGAACCCTAGGGATTTAAAAAAAAATGGGTAAATTGTAACGACGTCCCTGGATGTTTCTGAAATTGCAAAACAGTCCCTGTTCTCCAGACAAGCACGTGCAATGCACGCCCCCCATGGGTAATTTGTATTTTACTTCATCCATTTATTTCCTATTACTTTTAATTGCAAAAACATTAGTAAATTGCATTTCAGTCCTTTATTTCCAGACTTGTAATTTGCATGTTTTCCTTATCAGAATAAATGCTATTTGAGATCCGAAAATTTTACAAAAAAATTGTATATACTCCTGTTGTGTGCATCTTCATTGTACATAAATTTCATCCCATTTTGTTTTTATTTGATATTTTAAAAAATAAAAAACAGTGCCTTTTTCTCTGTCTGAATTTCAAAAATTCATAAAAATTTGAATATTGCTCTAAAAATTCCAAAAAAATAGATTAGGTGTATTTTATTGTCTTTTATTTTCTATCCAATTTTCACACATTAATTATTTATAGAACCCAAAAAAAATGCAAAATCTCAAAAATCACATAAAAAACATAAAAAATGTAGAAAAATCCAAAAATAGTGATTTTAGTTCATGTGTATAGATATTTGTGTATAGTTTAGCATAAAAATAAGTTCCCGGAGTTTTGGGCACTTAAAAAAATTTTAAGTTGCAAATTACTCCAGGTTGTGCACTGTTTGTCATTTTTGCCAATGTTTGATTTTTAGAAAAATACAAAAACATCAGAAAAACTTAAAAAATTATCAAAAACATTTTAAAACCTAGAAAACACAAAAATATTTTCTCTGGATTTTTCTGAGCATTTTTTATATAATTGAAAAATAAAAAAAGAGGGTGTGTGCATATAGTGTAGTGTGTGTATTTGAAAATTAAAAATTTGAAAAATAAAAAATCACTAAAAATCATTTATTTTCGAAACTTGATTGCTGAGTTCTTTACTCATGATCTTTGTGTTCGACCCTAGTCGCTATACCCGGTAAATTAAATAGCGAAGACCGCTTACATTTCTTTTCATTGATTGATTTTTTTCTTAAGTGGTTGTATATATTTTTCTTGTTGAGTTAGCCGATTAATTGGGGTCGCAACGATCATTGATATATTTGCATACTTAACCCTAGTTGATCAATCGCTCATCAGAATGAAAAATCAAATGTGGAGAAGGAAGGATCTGTCAGGGAATTCTCCACTTCAATTCAGAGCGGTGCAGGGGCAGGAAAAGGACCTCGCTCGAGACATGAAGATCGTATGTACTTCCAAGATACCATGCCAGGCTCAGATCTTCCTTTGGTGTCTGAGGAGGGACCGGTTTTGTGATAAAGCTAGGAGAGGGAGGAGGTTTAGGCTAGCAGACACTGGGTGTGGTAGGTGTGAGGGGCGGGGTGAAGACTCGAACCACCTATTCTTTGAGTGCTTGTCCTAGGCGCAGGTGTGGAGCGAGGCTGGGCTACCTTGGGTGGACACCAGTGAGGCAGCAGAGTTCTGGAGATCGATTCGAGCGGTGGGCGGCAGCTCAACGGACGACTGCTCCACCGCATTTGTCATTCTTTGGGCCATCTAGAATGGGCGGAATAACCAGATCTTTAGTAATAAGTTGTTTTGCTCGGTGAACGTGGTCTCTCATTATAATGCATTGCGCTAGTTACGTTCCGGGCTTCAAGATAATGTACTCTTAACGTTTTTAATGAAATTGATGCTACTGTAACTCCCATCTTGGGAGTTCACCCTCTTTTCAATAAAAAAATAGCAATAAGATTCTACAGCATAGAGTGACGCGCAACTAGAGAGAAGGTATCCTGGTAATCCACTCCATAGGTTTTGGTGAACCCATGAGCAACCAATTTGGCCTTATATCTGTCCACAGTACCATCCGCTCTGTGTATCACAGTAAACACCCACTTGCTACCAACTGCAGATGCATTTGGAGGAGCCTGTACAACACTCCATGTCTGACGAGACTGTAAGGCTTCCATCTCCTCCTTCATCGCCAAACGTCACTGAGTACTCTGCAATGCCTCTTGATAGGACCGTGGTATCTCTACGACAGATAGTCCCAAGATAAATCTCTGAAAATCCTCGGAAAGTCGTACCAAGGAAACATGGGAAGCAAGAGAATGCATAGTGCATGCACGTCTCTGCTTCCTAAGAGCAATAGGTACATCCAGGTCCTCAGTGTAATACGCGTTTTGTACACTATGCCGTTGAATGTTATCAAGTGTTATTTCAAGGATATATTGATTGATAGTGTTCACACGTTACGGACACCATAGTCAACAGATTCGCTTTGATGCAATGATTTCATTGAAACTTGTTGTGTTTATATCAGAGACCATCTTGTATAAAAATGGACTTCAAAAGATTTTCTGAATTGTCTAGCACCTCAAAACATAGTACCACATCTACTAATCTGGAATTTTGGTAGTACCTTATAAGTAGTAGAAGCCACTACTTGCATAATGCCCATAATGTTATAGATTTATACTCATTAGCCATAATCACATCATTTAGACTAATTAAGCATGATTAGTGCTAATTACCCGTCATTAGTGATAATTAAGCGTCATTAGTATAGATTTACACTCATTAGCCATAATCACATCATTTAGACTAATTAAGCATGATTAGTACTAATTAACCATCATTAGTGATAATTAAGCATCATTAGCATAGATTTATACTCATTAGCCATAATCACATCATTAAGACTAATTAAACATGATTAGTGCTAATTACCCGTCATTAGTAATAATTAAGCATCATTAGCATAGATTTATACTCATTAGCCATGATCACATCATTAAGATTAATTAAGCATGATTAGTGCTAATTACCTGCCATTAGTGATAATTAAGCGTCATTAGCAAAAGGTGGGACACGTGGAGAGGAAATCATGGGACACGTGTCGTTACATAGTCAGGACAAGTGTCAAAAACTCAATAGTGCCATGTGTCATCATCCTAAGTCTAACACGTGTCATGGTGAAGCCACTTGCTTGGGCAACAAGTTATCTCATGGATAAGACTAGTCACTTACTTGGGTAACAAATTTCCTTATGATTTAGCCATGTGCCATGCCATGTGTCTTCATACATGGATAAGAGACACATGAACCTCCCTTACATGTTGACACATGTCACACATGTAAAGGGGGTGGAGGCCTATAAATACCATGACCCCCCCCATAGTCCTCCCCACTTCATTCACGCCCATCACTCCACCTTAGAGCCGCAAGGCCGCCGAGCTTACGGGAGGAGCACGAGAGGAGCACGGCGAAGCCCTGTCGGTGATCGAGAGCGTTTTTAAAAGCCGTAACGAAGTTCTGTCCGCATCGAGCCGTAGTACTCAAATCTAGGACGGCTATAGGGGGATTTCACTAAAGAAGGTGATTCGGACTCAAGCTAGATAGCGTTCAGGTGAGGGATTCTCAAGCGCTATTTTAAAGCACTAGTCTTTAGCTTTTATGCGTGGTTTGAATAGTTAGTATGAAATCATGTTTTCTAAAGTTTTTACGCATGAATTACAAGTACCATACTGTTGAGATGAAATCAGGGCTTTAGAACGTATTTCAGATGTCGTTTCAGGTGTTTTATCATGATAGCATGTTTTTATGCATTTTGTTCTTGATGGAACACGATACATAAAGTTTCATTATTTAGATATGAGTTTTTATGTGAAGAATTTTGTTTTGTACGGATACTATGCATTATGGATCAGTTTTCCAAGTTCTGAATGGTTTTAGTGATCAGAATATGCATGCTATGTCAAGATTGTCTTATGTTATTGAATTAGTTGTTATGAGTATGAAATAGCAAGTTTACGGTTTATTAGTGGCAAGAAAAGAATCAGAATCAGAAGATAAGCACCACAGTAGCTCTTTTATACAAATCATGAACTAGCCATTAGATATGGTGATGTCATTAGATATGAGCCTGAAACTGCCATTAGATATGGCAAACCATTAGATATGGTATCAAGAGGACTTTGGGTCCGCATTCTGTATACATATAGGCTTTGGGCCGTATGCAGGGTGTTTTTGGTCTTTGGGACCGTCTGCGCGTATGACTTAGCTTTGTTTCAGCGTTCATGAGTCAATAAATTAGCCACAGTGGTGATTAGTACAAACAGCATGATAATGATGATTATCTTTCAGTTTATCTGCTTTTGAAGTTATTTCAGCATTCATTTGCAAAACTAATATGTTGTTATATGTAATTTCTGTCATAAAGTCTCTTTCAAGCTATTTCATAGTTTTCAGCATAAATTCTTGTCATCATGCTCATATTTAAGATTTTAGCTATATGTAAAAAGCTTGAGATCCTTTCACTGGGTCTAAGCTCAAAATTGGGTTTAGACTCATCCCTTTATATTATAATTATGTACAGATCAGCAGAATCACGAATAGCAGGGGAAAGGACTGCCTATACCCTTGGAGGAGGTGTCTTTTGCTTTTCGTTGTTTTTGTACTATCTGTGTTATTTTGTAAGAAGTTGTAATAGATAGAACTTGTGTAATACACTTCTTGGTGTTGTGAACTTGAAATACAAAGATGTTATGTTTTTTAGATAGCCACATGTTTGTTTGAGGAAAAAAGAAGAAGAAAGATCTCTGTCGTGGCACGTTCCGGTTAGCGGGACGGGTCGTGACACTCAGCCTCCTGAGAAGGTTGATCATCCAATACATCCTGCACCACAGGATGCACACGCAAATCACTAGTGTTATTAGTATAACTCAAATGCTCAGAACATACACTGGGTGCGCTAGATGACGGAGGAGGCACATGAGCGAGAGGTCGACGCTGGTAAACATGTGGAAAAAAAGAGGCATATAGACCTCCTGGAGTAGGTAGTGGTGGTAGAGGAGGAGGTAGTGGTGGTGGTGGTGGATATGATGGTAGTGTAGTGGATCCTGGAGTAGACGAAATAGGAGATAGAGGCATATAGACCTCCTCCCCATTCTCTGAAGGAATAAGCTTGTCACTTGTAGGAACGAAAAACATAATGGACTCAAAGAAGTTGATGTCCGCACTAACATAGTACCTTCGTAGAACAGGGATGAAGCAACGATATCCCTTTTGGGTCTTGGAATATCCAACAAATACACACTTGACAACTCTAGGATAGAGGTTGTCAAGACCTGGAGACATCTGATGAATAAATGCAACCGACCCGAAAACACAAGGTGTAAGTGAGAAAGTTCTGTTTCGGGAAACACAATCGAGAACGAGATCTTCTCCCCAAGAACCGAAGATGACATACGATTTACCAGGTAACAGGACTTTAGAACCACATCCCCCAGTAAGAATGAGGAGCATGACTCTAAATCAGAAGAGTCCTGGTAACATCCAAAAGATGATGGTGTTTTCGTTCAGCCACCCCATTCTATTGAGAAGTATATGCATAAGATGTCTGATGCACAATACCATATTGGACTTGGTCATGTACTTGTCTTAGGTCTTTCTTCTCAAGAACAAGTCCGATGATGGTCATTGGGAAAGTTGAGTACTGCAAAATTCTAGCGCATTATCTGAATGTATAAACTTGACATTTGTTGAAAAGGTATTCCTTATTTCATTAATAAAGGACTGAATAACATGACCAGCATCGGACTTGTTCTTGAGATAAAAGACCTAAGACAATCTTTAACACTCATCAACCGCAACAAGATAAAACCTATGCCCTGATGATCTGGGACACGACTAGGACCCCAAATATCAAAATGAATTAACTCAAGTAGACTATGATACTTCGACCCTGACGACTCTGGAATGTGGACCGATGATGCTTCCCAAGCTGGTAGGCCTTGCACTAAAAAGTAGAACGAGGAGAAATCTGTGGAAGAACTGACAGCTTTTGTAGAGGAAGATGATCGAACCGGAGATGAACATATAGGGAGAAACAGATCTAGTACGAAGAGAAGAAGCACCAGCATAAGGAGGTAGAACCAGTATGTAGAGACCTCCTTGCTCACGGCCAGATCCAATCACCTGCCTGTAAGAATGTCCTGAAACACAAGAGCAGAAGGGTCAAAAATGGCACGATAATGTAAATCCTTGGTGATTGACTGATTGACAGCAAATTCATAGAAAATTCATGAGCGTAAAGAACATTCTGAAACCGCATTGCAAGAGTCAACTGCACCTCCCCCTGAACAGTAATGGGAGAGTGTGTCCCATATGCTATCACTACTGATCGTCCTGGCTGAGTCAGACTGTAAGCACTAAATTGTCGTTCGTCACTACAGAGATGATGGGATGCTCATGAATCCATAATCCATTCTGACAAATCTGCCATGTAACAGCCAGTAAAGGCATATGCTATACTTGATGTGGGCACTGACGTTGAGGCTGCTACCTCTGAGGATCCTGAAGGAGAGATGGTTGACCCAGGAGAAGGCATACTCTCCTTGAGTCGTGCACAAGTTCATCAAATCTCTGATCAGAAATAGGTGATGGACTCCCGACCTGTTAAGTCTGCTCTACAACTCGAGCTGAAGCAGGAAACCCATGCTTAAAGTAGCATGTCTCCTCAGAGTGCCCTGACCTGTAGACTCATACCACAACCTCTTCCATTCGTTGGTGGCCCCTTTTGGGTAACTAGGATGTTTTAGATGATCACGTCACACCCTAGAAACCCAAGAACAGACCTAACCAGGGATGGCAGTGGCGGCGACGGGAAGAAGCCGACGAGAAGGAGCGACCGATGGCACTGGGGGCGGACGATTGCGACGCGAGCGGCCGGCGGTGCTGGGAGCAACTAGCGGTGGGCAAGAAGGTTGGCGGCTGGTAGCAACTGCTACCGACGACTTACTGATGTGCAGCGACCCACAGCCATCCGAGCACTAGGCGGTGGCGGTGGCAATGCCTTGGAGGTGGGTGGCGCGGATGCGCGTTAGGGTTTTGGTGGGGCAAGGCTCTAGGATACAGGTTCTGGTCTAGGACAGTCGCTTTAATACCATGTGCAAGGTCATGAAATGAGAAGTATTATTCATCGTAGCCTTAGAGCTCTCTTATATAGGAAAAAAGCTCAATGGAAAAATTACATAAAGAAGACAGAAGAAATAAAGAAATATAAAATAAAGACAAAGAGATATAAGTATTTCAACAACCACTGCTTTAAAAAACACAACACCCTCAAGGATGGAGTGTCCGTCAATAAAAGATGACTGTATAGATCATCACCATAATCAATTATATAGAGTTCAAGATAGAAATAAGTACGTACCCATCAACTAGAAAGCCATAACCCTATTTAAGAGAAGGGGAATCAAAGAGTGGTTTAGTAATTTCATCATAACTACCACCTACCCTCAATGTAGATCCCAAAGTTACCTTTTCAATGAACAATAGGGAAAAAATCCAATCCCAATTCCGAGTACCCCTCCCATTCAGACCACTCAGCATAGTTCTAATCTCTATCTTGTAACACCCTAAACAAAGGCCCCACACTATCATTCAACTCGTAAACCCCCTTCCCCTACAAAGTTCAGATCTCTGTAGTTTATTGAGAAGAGAAATACTTGAAGCGGTTTATTGATATGCAATCAACCTCCTTTCTACCCTTCAAACTCCTTATCCCACGTAAAGATTCACCATTCTTCTATTGTTAGGCTAGAATTAGAAATAGTAAGTCTCGATGTCCCTCTCCTTGAACCATGATATAATCCTTCAAGTCTCAGATATTGATAATTCTTGCAAGGCATCTTCATATTGACCCTTGACCTCTCTTAACCCCATGATATTGTGGAAATATATAATAAGCATTAATAACAAAGCATATGAACAAATTTATTTTACATAGTTCGAGATGGTTTCTATGAACACATGACTCTACATGACAAGAGACCTAATGTAGTCAAATCTTCATTATAAAATTCTCAAAGAATAGAAGAGGTGTAGGGCTCTTTGTATAACCCCACTAACACACCTAAGTCCGACCACTAAGCAATGGGTGACTAAAAGAACATTCGTTTAATCAGGATCATGTAATGCTTGGCTATGGCATTGAAAACTCAATCATTCCCATAATTAATATATGAATATGGGACTATCTCGACTCAACATATATACTTTTGGTTGTTCACGATTACAACGAAACCTTTAGGGATATGTTGATGAGTACAAGGAGTACACTTTTGGTTGTTCACAATTACAACGAAACCTTTAGGGATATGTTGATGAGTACAAGGAACTAGAAGTTAGAGTCTGAAATGGTGATCCATTGAGTAACTCGGTTAAAAAAGATGTTAATGCTCTACATCTGCATCAATAACGATTGTCGACACTATAATAAATCTCCTCCCTAGTAATCAAGGACCTATAACATGTCTCATTAGTGGAAGACAACCTGACCTCTCTCAAGGTTAAAAAAGGTTGTGGTAATGTCCATACAAAGATCTTAGACACAAGCCCTTCTCAAAAGGACCTCAAAATGGGATTTCCTTATATGAAACTTCAAATATAGTTCCTCTCGTACAAGTAAATCGAAAAGTGGGTTCCCTCTCATAAGAACTTCGAAAGGATCTCGTAATGGAGGTCCATTCAACACAATACTATAAATATGGAACGACTGCATGGGTGCCTCAAAAGATAGTTGATGGAAATCGTGATTCGATAGACTTTTTTACACCTTAGTCTCAAAAAGTACAGGTGAATCAAAAGTCCTCTACTCAACACTTTCTCGTAATAGTCCCTTTCCGGTAAAGGCTTTTTTACATCTCAAGCCTCAAATAGTAGAGGCAAATCTAAAGTGATCTACTCAACACTCTCCCTTGCTCATGTACTTGTTGGATTCATAGAGATATCCAACTAAATTAGAAGATAACAAATAGGGAAAACAATTTTTTGGTATTATTATTAGAGTAGTTTACAAGAAGGTCCCTAAACATTTTAATATACTATCAATATGGTCCCTAACTTTTAAATATATCAATTCAAGTCCCAATCTATTTTCATTATGACAATGTGGTCCCATCCTATCCCCCATTATTAAATTTACCCAACGTCGTTTAGAAATCAAATGAGTAGAAGAAAATACTCTTGAATGTTTTACATATACCATCAGCCTACCTTGACTCAAACGTCTCCATATCTACCTTTAATGTGGCCCATGCAACAACCACTCCAACCTGGCGTTACCTGACATACCGTTAACATCGTCATTGATGCTGCCTCCTTACCCAACTTGATCCCATGCCTCATCATTGCCACCATCCTCGCTCTGCCTCCATCGCTATATGACTCACCAACTGCAAGGACAACAATCTCCATCTATGCTACGTCCTCATCCTCTGCTGACCTCTACGGTCACAGCCATTGCCTCACCCTCCAAAAGCATCGTGATGTTCTACCTTGTACTGGAAAGGTGTAATATTACCACGAGTCCATTGCACTTCAAACTCGTTGGACCGATCCTAACTAGGTCAGCGAGCCCCTCCGATATGTGTTCCTCCTTCTGCACCCTCTTTCAGTATAAAGGGTACTTATATGAGATATTGAGGAGGGACGCCGTCTTGTTCTACCTGGCTGGCCAGGTGGCACGAGAGGCCAACACCTAGGCAACTTCGGGCAGTGCGCCATGCATTCTCATGATCTGTTGGAGTATTTGTTATGTGCGCCTATTGTGTTGTAGGAGGGTAAATGGATCCCTCCAGGATCCATTTACCCCATCCAGTGTTTAGTCCCACATTGTCCAGTGGTCGGACTTGGAGGCTCTGGAGAGGCTATATAAGGAGCCCCAGACCTCCTGTATCAGATGAGAAAGTCAATAGACAAACACGACCCTTTGAGGCCTTCTCCCGTGGTTTCATCCCGCTCCTCACGGAGTAGGGTTCTACGTAAAATCACATTGTTCTTATTTTCTTTATCTTTTTCCATGTTTCGCTTCCGCTTCCTATTTTCTAACATGGTATCCGAGCGGGTTCGATTCTCGAGGATTTCATGCTCTTTATTTTTCGAGATTCGAGTTGTGTTTCCGAAGATCAGTGTACTATTCCTATTCATATTTTGTTCGAGAGATTTTATTATAGGGATCTTCAAAACCCTAGATGATGTTCCAGCACGCATCTCCTGGCGTACATCTCCAAGTTGCAGCCAGGGCATCTCCTGCGAAGCCGCAGGCGGCAGCATCAGCCATGGCTGCAGCCCCATTCTCGCAAACGCAAGGCGGAGCCCTGCGCCAGATCCAGACGCTCCTCCCAGCTGGCGCATGTGGAGCAAAGAACATCCAGGCCAACACCATCAAGGCTCGCCAAAGCAGCGACCGCCGTCTGGTATCAGGTGATCTCCGCACCAACCCTCAATTCCGCATCTCCAGGTGGCGAGGAAATTCCAGCCGCAGTGCATCTCCATCAGATTCCGAGCCGCAACAGCAAGCGCAGGCGACGCGAACCCTCCCAGGCCGCAACTTATCACCGCCAGCATAGGAGTACCATTCTAGTTGGTGGCACCATCTTCCCCCAAGGCGCTCACAGCACCCCGTCTCCCAGGCCAAGCCACATCTTCTCCTGCCTGATCTTCCATCGCGCGGCGGCTCTCCCTCGCGTATCTTGTGCAAGCGCTCCAGGTCTAGAACCCCAGTGGCGGCGCTCATCGTCGTGCAAATCCACCGCCATCGCGCATCCTGGTGCGCATCTCTTTGCCAGGCGAAGCTTCTCTGCCAGGTGAAGAACCTCCACGTCGAGGCGCTCTCCTTCGGCCTTAGGGAGACCCCCCCTTTCCCCTTTGGCGACGCGACGTGAGAAAAGGGTTTCCCCGTGGGGCACCCTAGTAAGGGTGGGAGGTTTATTAGCTCAACAGCCGAGAATTTCAAAGAAAAAAAGAAGAGGGTAGGGGCTGTGTTTCTAGGCCCAATGGGCCGAGTGGAGTCTTAAAAAAAATAAGGGCAGCCCGGAGTTAAAAAAAAGGGCGTGTTTTTTTTAAATGAGGGTCCAAGAAAACTATGTTATCGGAGGCCCAACAAAAAAATATATTTGCGAAAAAAAAGAAGAAGAAAAAAAGGTGCGTACAACTCAAAAGTCATATGCAATTTAAAAAAAATGATGCAAAAGTCGAAAAAAATAGTTGAAACGGCTTTAAAAAAAATGTGATGGCTTATATAAAAAATTTGAAAAAGCCGCAAGAAAGTTTTGAATGTTCATTTTTTACCCCTATTCATCGTCTTCTCCCAACTTTGTCGATGTCATTTTCCGACAAGTATGGGAGTAAGGGGGGTATATGTAGAGTCATTGGTCTTGATCCAGATGCCAGATGCAGATTTCAAGACCAGCCATTCATTCAGACTCTACAACAGATTATTCAGACTCGACGATTGTCTTATGAGTCCTCAGTTTCGGATACGCACGAGTATACGGTCCTCGGTTTCATGGTCCCCATCATTCTTGTTGTTGTCCGGCCAAAGTTTTCATGTGAGCCATAGAGACTCCAGAGCGGAGGACCATTCCCTATGCCATTGAGGGCAAGGGTTTTCATGTGGTATCATAGGTACTCCATAGTAGAGTATCATTCTCTGAGCCAGATGGGAGAGACCTAGTTCTCCGACGAGGAGACTTTAGGCGCAGTTTCAGACTCGATGGTCAGATTCCGAGTCTTTAGTTGACTCACACTCCACCCCGCTCGTCCTCCTCACCTGCACGGCATGAGAAGCAACATCCTTGACTGCAACAATGTGCGCGTTGGGTTGATATTGTCCGTAATGTCCTATAGCGTTGAGTTGAGTCTCTTTCTGTTTGTCCAAGCTGAGCATTGCATGCTCCAGCTTGAGGGGGAGTGTTGGAGTATTTGTTATGTGCGCCTATTGTGTTGTAGGAGGGTAAATGGATCCCTCCAGGATCCATTTACCCCATCCAGTGTTTAGTCCCACATTGTCCAGTGGTGAGACTTGGAGGCTCTGGAAAACTATGTAAGGAGCCCCAGACCTCTTGTATCAGATGAGAAAGTCAATAGACAAACACGGTCCTTTGAGGCCTTCTCCCGTGGTTTCATCCCGCTCCTCACGGAGTAGGGTTCCACGTAAAATCCCGCTGTTCTTATTTTCTTTATCTTTTTCCATGTTTCGCTTCCGCTTCCTATTTTCTAACATGATCCACTTTTTGTTGTCCTCAAGAATGAAGCGGTTGAGCAGTGTCATCATGGCATTAACCTGCAGATTCTAGTTGTCAGAGCCGAGAAGCGGTATCACATTGACCTCTAAGATGAAGGTTCATTCTCCAATACCATTTTCGTGAGCTACCGTAGCTCGTAGACTATCTAGGTAATGGCATGAATGGACCCTGTAGACGTCTTCAACTTCTCCACGAGGAACAACATCATCATCTTCATTGCCTCCACCAGTGCCTTCGTGGCCATGCCCCTTGCTTCCTACTTAGAACCTAAGGTAAGGTCGACAACCTTAAAGGGAAGGCCCTGGCCAAGGAACTGTTGTGTGACGAGGTTCTTGAAACTTGGTTGGGCAGCAGCTGGAGGTGCACGGGTGACTGCCTCATGTTGTACTACTACGTTCATACTCACCATCATCTCTAACTACCTCTTATCCGGCCCCGTTGTGTCTAAGCCAAGTTTTGAGATGCTAGTTTGTTACTGTTGGAGTATATGTGTTGTGTATCACTTATGTGGTAGATGGGTCCAGGATCTGTTTACCATATCCAGTTGTTTAGTCCCACATCGACCGTCTGCGGGATGTGGAGACTCAACGAGGGCTATATAAGAAGTCTCTCAACCTCTTGTAACAGTTGAGAAAGTTGAATGCAACATATGAACCTTTGAGGCCTCTCTCGTGGTTTCTTCCGCTCCTTAAGGAGTAGGGCTCCACGTAAAATCCCAGTGTTCTTATATTGTTTTATCATTTATCTCTGATTATGCTTCTGCATTCGTAGTTTCTAACATGGTATCAAAGCAGGTTCGATTCTCGAGGAGTTATTTCATCATTATTTTGAGATTCGATTTTGATGTTTTGATCTTGAGGATTTGTTTGTAAAGATTATTATATGTTCATGATTGCGATCTGTCCAAGTTTCGAGAAATTCTGGGATTTCTTCAGAAACCCTAATTTCTGCATATTTAAAGTTTCCTGAAGTTCCAGCTACTAGGGTTTCGTTGAAACCCTATTTTTTGCCCACCCGCACAAGCATCTCTAGGGTCTTCTCGAAACCCTCTGCCGACCAGCTCCATCATTGTTGCTACGCTCCTTCCCCTCAGCGGTATACTTCTCGTCTCACGGGGATCTTGCTCACGAGTACCGTTATGGCCTCCGCATAGCCACCAATGTGTTCGTCATCTTCATCTCGGTCATCATCCTGGTTGTGATAGCAATCGGGCTGGCGGTGATGGGGTTCCTAACGTACTCGACATCGCCATGTAGTGGGTGCAGGAGCACTTCCAGCCACAGCCGCAACCATCAGGCGATGTCGCCTTCATCCCAATCTCCATGTCAAGCAATCTCCCTCGCGTATCTCCTTGAGAACCCATGCGCGCCTCCATCATGCAGCCCCGCTCCAAGCACAAGAAGAAGACGAGGCATCCACCTTCTCTGCTCCCTCTTAGCGGCGATATCTCCAGCGCCACCGCTATATGATACAGTTCCTTTCCAAGGTGCAATTTTTTTAAAAAAGGATAAAGAGGCGACGTAAGAAGGCACCGGATCTCCTCTCCTTCTCTTCCAGTTCCAGCAGCATCATGCAGCCATGCCACTTCGTGTGGGTTGCTTTCGGGACCTCTCCTTCATCTCTCCCAGCAAGTGGTGCACCTCCATCGGTGCCACCTCCTCTCGTAGGCGGTCCCCCCTCTTGACTCTTCGATCACCTATCGAGGGTAGGATCCCCGCAAGGAGTAATGCCACCCCTCTGACTTCCAGATGGCGCTCTTTCTACAAGCGGTGGTGGCAGCAGAGTCTCCAGCAGCGGCATCCTCTCCAGGAGGAGCCCTAATTGGGGGCGACAGTGGATTGGGGTTCCCAAGTGGGAACCCTAAATAAGGACCCAAATGGGCTGGGTGTTTATTTTTTAAAAAATTGTTTCTGCTGCTATTGTATGGGCTCAAATGGGCCAAAATATAAAAAAAAAATTGAGAAGAAAGGGGCTAAAAAAAATGAACGGCTTAAGAAAAAGAGAAACGTACAAAAAAAACCGTACGCTAAAGGGAGATGGCTATTAAAAAATGATGAAATAGTCGAGAGAAAAAAATGATTTGAGAAAAAAATTGATTGAGAAGAAAAGCTGAAAAATGAGCGGCTTATGTGATAGTCCCCCATGTTCTTGTCTTCTCCCCAACTTGGTCGACATCATTGTTTTCCGACCAGTCTGGGAGAAAGGAGAAGTATTGTGTAGAGTTACAGGTCTGCTTCAGATTCAGATCCTCTAGGCCAGATTTTCCAAACTCTATAGATGTTCAGACTCGACGGTCAGATTCCGAGTCTTCAGTTCGACGTGCACATATATGCGATCGTCAGTGTGTGGACCCCTCTTTTATTTTTGGTCTCAGAGTTTTCATGTGATCCACAAGGACTCCAGAGTAGAGATAAAATTCCCTATGCTATGTGGGCTAATGTTTTCATGTGGTTTCATAGGGAGTCCAGAGTAGAGATCCCATTCTCTGAGCCAGTATGGGAGAGACCCATTTCTCCGACGAAGAGACTTTTCAGATTCCATTCTCTAGTGACAGTGGACTCCGACGAGGATGTCTCCACAACTGTTTCAGTTTGGCCCTTTCAGAGATGGAACAGTTGTCCACCTGATGTGGCATGCCGGAGTTCTTTAGGTAGAGACTCATTTTCAGTTGCAGTGACTCTAACAGGTACAGTACAGAGCACATGCTCTCCGACGAGGAGATTCAGTCTGACTCGCACTTCATCCCATTTGTTCCTCCTTGCCTGCACGACATGAGAAGCAACGTCCTCGACAATAACCGACAGCTGTGTTCGCGTTGAGTTGATATTTTTCGTAGTGTCTTATAATATGAGTTTGAATGATTTCTTTCTAGGTGTCCAAGATGAGCATTGCATGCTCCAGCTTGAGGGGGAGTGTTGGAGTATATGTGTTGTGTGTCACTTATTAGTCCCACATCGACCGTCTGCGGGATGTGGAGACTCAATAAGGCTATATAAGAATCCCCTCACCCTCTTGTAACAGTTGAGAAAGTTGGATACAATATATGACCCTTTGAGGCCTTCTCCCATGGTTCATCCCACTCCTTAGGGAGTAGGGTTCCACGTAAAATCCCAGTGTTCTTATATTATTTTATCATTTATCTCTTATTCCGCTTATGCATTAGTAGTTTCTAATAGTTGCATTTCGAATTTCTTCCTAAGGTTCTCTTCTACGCCAAATGTCGTCCATCATCTTGAACTATTCTACATCATGAGGGTCTTCAAGATTTCGGTCGGTGAGGAGATGTTAAGCATTACGTGGGAAGTGTGGGACATATCCAGAGACAATTGCGCTCGCGATGCTGGCGTAAAAGGTAGTAACCGCATTGTTAAGCTAGAGAATCAGCTCGGACATGAGGGCAGAGGTGGAGCCATTTAAGTCGAGGTAGGTTGACGGTATACATGAAATCTTCTAGAGTATTTTCACATGTTCCTTTGATTTGCAAATGGCATTGAGTCAATTTAGGCGGGGGTAGTTTGGGGACCAGATTGTTACATTGAAAATACATAGAGACTTGAATTAATACATTTAAAAGTTTAGGGACCACATTGATATCATATAAAAAGTATGGCAACCTCCTTGTAAGTTACTCTCATTATTTCTTTTTTGTCACCTTTTTCCACAAACCTTTTTTAGTCGTCCTCTTCCTTTTTGTGGACTTTTTTCAGCCTTCATTTTTTGATTGTTTTCCTCTCTCTTTTCCATTTAACTATAAACCGATGACCCTTCTTGGATTTAAAAATTAAAACAAAAGAAAAGGGAAAAAGAGATAAATAGGTCTCAAGACTAGTCAAGGGCATCACCACCATTTTCTTCTCATCCGGGAAGGGTTGTACAAAGGATCCCATCAAGGGCTCATTGTTTCAACAATGCCACTTCTTCACATTGGTTGTGCTATGGAGTTGATCAACATTAAAGTAAGGCGATCACATTGGGGTTTTTATTAAAGGAACCCACACAATGTCTCATATGATGAAGAGGAGGTGCCCAATTATGGAGGGCACCGCCCAGGACTTAGATGAACCTAATTGTGAGGGTAGTTATTTTCAGTGATGCCCCTCTGACCTCAAGGAAGAGAGGCGATGGAGGTTCACGACGAGGGTTCGGTGCCTTGCCTAGGACTAACACTAGAGATGCCCATTAAAGTCCCAATGCTCATAGATTCCTCGTCGCCTCGCCCAGCCACTTGCTAATATTGGAGGAGCCGATGAAAATCGATGAAGAAGTGCAATTGTAAACGACGAAGACGGCATCTTGACGTTCTACTGGTAATGGTAATATGAAATGATGGTCTCCGATTTACGAACTCCAAGAACATCAAACATCATACATAATCGAAATACAAGTTCAAACTTCAAATCGAGTAAACTATAGAATCATGTTGTTCTGATACTACATGAAAATATATAATAATATGTCACCATCAAAAATTGTTGGAGTATATGCGTCATATGTATTGATGGGTAAATGGATCTCTTCAAGGTCCATTTACCACATCCACTTGTTTAGTCTCACATCTACCAGTTGTGGGATGTGGAGACTCAGTGAGGACTTTATAAGAAGCCCCACACCCTCTGTATTCAGTGAGAAAGTGCAATGCATAATCAACCCTTTGAGGCGTTCTCCCTGGTTTCATCCAGCTCCTTAGGGAGTAGGGTTCCATGTTAAATTCTCGATGTCCATAATGTTTTATTCTTTTATTTCTAATTACCGCTTTTGCATTATATTTTCTTACATTGTATCAGAGCGGGTTCGATTCTCGAGGATTTTATGTTCGTTGTTTTTGTTAGAGATTTGATTCTAGGGATTCTATTGAAATCCCAATTACATTCTTGAATATTACTTTGAAGATTTATTTTCAATTCAAATTCATGTTAAGCTCTGAAGATCACCAAACCGAAAATCAAGCCATGTTCACGTTCTCTTGCACAAGCAGAAGTGTTCCGGGAATCAACAGTAAGACTATATCACATTCCAGGCTCTAGGACCTACTGACGGCGACCTTCAAATAGCAGGAGGAGACTCTGATCTCCCATCGGTCACAGAGAGACCTAAGATTCACTTACATTGCAAGCTGAGTCACCATGCTCTAAGCAGAGACATGATCTCCATGGAGACCGTTCCTCTGATCGGGTATGCGGAAGCGGCTAAGGTCGCATATGAGGAGATGCGATCCCAGGCGGGGAGCCCTAGCAGCCCGCTTTTCTGATCGTCGTACCTCCTGTCAACGCTTCAGAGGCGTCACCCCTCCTCTCGCAACACTCCGACGAGTGGAACCCTATTATTGGTGGTGGCGACCCCAAGCAGAGTTCCAAGCGGTGGCGATGTCGTTGCTCCCTCCTAGCAGCGTAGTTCCAACGATACATGCAGTGCCTCCTCCTCTCCCCCTCCCGATCTCGCGCATGTGGCGCGAGATGCTGTTGGTCCCCCTCCTGATCTCCTCAAGAGCTCATCCATCCTAGCACTGGCCTCTTCAACTCCAAAACCCTCGTGTGAGTGCACAAGCGACGACGCCATTGAGCAAGCCCCAATCGGGGGCGGCAGGTGTCTTCAAAAAGGATTCCTAATGGGGAACCGTAAATAAAGAGCCCAAGTAGTTGATGCTTTAAAAAAAGAAAAAAAAAGGAAAAATTGGAGCCGAGTTTTTAGGTCCAAATTTGGGCAGATTAAAAAAAAGGAGAGATGGGCTACTTCATGTTTAGGCCAAATTTGGGTCGTGTGTCGCTTCAAAAAAAGGAAGAGGTGTGTATAAAAAAATATGTACGCTTAAAATATTTACAAAAAAAGAGGAAAAAAAAGAAAAGCTTTAAAAAAATCAAGAATGGCTTATTTTTTGAAAAAGAAGAGCCAGCTCATTAAAAATATATAGCCAAGAAAAAAAATGAGTTGAAAAAAAGAAGCCGGAAAAAACGAGATCGGCTTATGCATGTTTGTTTCTTCCCCGCATTTTCTTGTCTTCTCCCAACATGGTCGATGTCAGTGTTTTCCGACAAGTATGGGAGAAAGGAGGAGTATTGTGTAGAGTCACAGGTCTGTTCCAGATTCAAATGTCAGATTCTAGACCAGCCAGATGTTCAGACTCTACAGTTCAATTTTACATACTCGACGATCAGATTCCGAGTCATGTTCAGATGTGCACATGTTTGCCATCATTTTGTGTGGTCTCCATCTTTGTTTTGGTTAGAGTTTTCATGTGATATGTAGGGACTCCAAAGTAGAGATCCCATTCCCTATGCCATGTGGGCTAGGGTTTTCATGTGGTTTCATAGGGACTCGAGAGTAGAGATCCAATTCTCTGAGCTAGTATGGGAGAGACCTTCTCTGACGAGTAGACTTTTTCAGACTCCATTCTCCAACGATCGTGGACTCCGACGAGGATGTTTCCATGACTTTTTCAGTTCGACCTTTCCAGAGATGGAGCAGTTGTCCACATGTTATGGCGGGCCAAAGTTCTCCAAGTGGAGACTCATTTTCAGTTGCAGTGACTCTGAGAGGCGTAGTACAGAGCGCATGCTCTCTGACGAGGATATTCAGTTCAACTCACACTCCAGCCCATTTGTCCTCCTCGCTTGCACGACATGAGAAGCAACATCCTCGACAGCATTCGACAGTTGTGCACGTTGAGTTGATATTGTCTGCAGTGTCTTGTATTGTGAGTTGAGATTTTTTTCTGTTTGTCCAAGCTGAGCATTGCATGCTCTAGCTTGAGGGGGAGTGTTGGAGTATAGGCATCATGTATTTTTAGGGTCCATTTACCACATCCAGTTGTTTAGTCCCACATCCACCAGTTGTGGGATGTGGAGACTCACTGAGGGCTATATAAGAAGCCCCATATCCTTTGTATTCAGTGAGAAAGTGTAATGCATAATCAACCCTTTGAGGCGTTCTCCTGTACTTATTTCATCCTGCTCCTTAGGGAGTAGGGTTCCACGTTAAATTCCCGGTGTGCATAATGTTTTATTCTTTTATCACTGTAATCAGCTTTCGTATTATATTTTCTAACAAAAATAAAGCATAAGAACAAGCACGATCGCGTTATGAACATATTATGAGTGTCCTACTTCACTTAAGAAGAACTCAATGAGGTCAAATCTTCGTTATAAACTTTTCAAAGAAATACAAGACATGTGGGATATAAGCATCTTAATTGTAACTACTTTCAGATAGCTATCTATCATCTATGAGGAAAAATTGTTGGTGCCGTATGTGCAAAACAAAATTATCTATTTAGCTGTATGCGGTGATTTTTTTTGTTAAGTACCATAAGTATTTGATCTTATACTTCAAATGTTGCTATGGCCAAGAGATTTGGGAAGAAATCCCATGGAAGCTGCCTCTTGAAAAGGTGGCTTTGGTAAAACCAACATGTAGAGAAATCCTATGGAAGCCACCTATTGACGAGGAGAGACGGCTTACCTATGATATTAAATAGGAAAAAACACCGTATATGATGAATTACGTCTTGCATATACGACACCAACAAATTTTCCACTATCGTCTATACTTAAACCATAGACGACTTTCTTAAACTTTCTGAGACTATTTTGGGACCGAGACTTATCAAGCAATAAAGTTTAAGATAGAAATACTATGATGAATATGATCTTCTTATGGCCAACTATCTTTAGCTCATAAAGGAAAAAAGATATCATCACTAAAGCCTCAGTCCTTTTTTCTCAGCTCTGTTTGTGTGATCAGTGAATTTTTCTTCTATTGTTCAATTTAGAATCGAGAGCTGTCAATTTGGGTTAGAGTTTCATTTATAGGGCACGAATTCTAAAGCCCCCCTCCCCCCCCCCCCAATCATATGAGTTTATAATTTAGTCAATAAAATCTGGATGGATAACGTTAGGGTTAGCATGTCTTTTCTTTTTAAAAGACATCTCGAAAGTACAAGGGAGCTGGTCATTTATCAATAAAAGAATTAATCAAAATGAGGAATTCAATAAAAAATGTGCATCTATTGAGAAAACATACTCACAATCAAAGGAAGAAATGAAAGCCAGAAGTATGACATCCAACCTGCAAAATGGATAGATATATGAAAATCTTAAGGGGGCAAAAATAAATGTTATTATTGTGTCCATGAATCTAAATGTAATGACAAAAGATAAAGGGGAAATTTTGTAGCAGTTCTCCTAAAAGAGTGGACCCCTCTATGTGAATTGTCCGCATTAAAGCTGGATTGTGATCTATATCCACAACTCAAATTCACGAACTTAACTGGACAATGGTTTTAAAAAAAATAAATTTTGCAGGTATTGGAGGAAGCCCAAGCAGACGTTTGCATTTTTAACATCTCAGGTATTGCATGAAGAGGGGTTGGGGATCACACTAAGTTAATATTATAAAAGATACGGTACTGTTGAGAGAAGACAACATGTGTTATTACGAGAGTCATACCTCTTTATATGGTAAGAAGGGTGGGAAAATAATACAAAAATCTAAAATTATAAAAAAGATAACGATAAGGTGCATAAAAAATAAAATTTACACACCAAACGATGTGTCATAGTGTGAGCATTAGGATTAGGATTTGAGTTTTCACCCTTTTAGGGATTTTTTGTTGTGTGTTCACCCTAACCCTAGCTACTTACCTTTGAAGACATTATTATATGTCCTTTATCTGACTTTTTTTAATGGTTCTGCCATAGAAAAAGATATTGGGAAGTTTGAAACCCGATGTGAGATAACAGACACAAGTTACATAAGTAACATATTATATAGTCATATCATCAAGGTGGACGAGATTAACCATGCCAAATGGTTACACATTTTCTAATATCAGTTTAAGGACAGATGAAGCTACATCTTCTTTTGAGTGGGGTCATTCCTCAGTGATGATTCATATTAAGACATCATGTGTAGTCTAAAACAACAAAAGGAGTCATTTGTTATGATATGCATGTGAGTTGTGTGTTCCAGGCCTATACTATAAACTGAGGTAGCTTCGACAAAGAGGGATGGCTTTTTCCCAGTACTACTAGAAATAGAGTCATTGAGCAAGTACACTCCCTTGAGGCTAGTAGAGATTGCATACCGTACAATATTCCACTAAATGGATGCATGTATTATGATCCACTATTGAAATGAGTTGATGAGATCCCCCCCCCCCCAATTTTAACGTGAAGAAATAAAGAAGCCATTGCAATTGCCGTAAATTCTAGGCTTACAATGTGTTCCTCGATGGATCTCTTAGTTGTTGAGAGGGTATCCCAAAAGTAGTACATAAGGCATACCCAGTAAAAGTTACAAGTAATCTAGATATGAAGATGGTGACCAGAGTCAATGTTTCTATTCCTAATGATTTCAAGATGTGTCAGATGCAGAAGGTGGTTCGGAAGAAGTTGGGAGTGGTGGCCATGGTTTCCAATAATGTACCTCGAGGCATTGAGACTTATAGGCATAAGTCTTGAGGATTTTTTTGGAAGAAAATAGCCTCTAGGCTATAGAATCTGATTGCTTGGAGGAGGAAGCCTCAATAGATCGAGGTGCTAATCAGGGTGGGGGTCAGGTGGAATCAAGGCACCTCCTTGAACGATCAGGGTAAAACACATTACGAATATTCTTATTTAGTACTTTATACATTCCTACTCCATGTTTTATTCAAAAATGTAAATAATAACTTTTCTCACAGTATTTCCACAACAAATATGTAATCTTGCTAAATTTTATGTATTTTTACACTTACGTCCTTCCAAGTTTTTGGAGTTATACTTATGCCCTACCTTCTCTGCAATAATACTTCTATCCCTAAATTCTTACAAAATTCACTTTATTATCCTTCCATTAGCGTAATATACGGGCACAAGTGTAACGACGGAAATGCACTATTGTAAATTTTGTAAGAATATAGTGGAATAAGTGTAAATTATAAAAATTGGTCGGGGCATAAGTGCTAATGGATAACTCGAAAGGGCACAGGTGTAAAAAGTAAATATCCCAAAACATTTATAGGATTTATATCCAAAGAATCCTTCTTTGATTGGATGAAAATTTTGTAGGAAGTGATAAATATATAAAATTATTCCTTACATTAATTTTTTATGATTTTATGGTGGTTTACCATGTATTTAAGAACATCCTTACCTTTAAAACTTCTTTGTTCATTGTAATATTTAATAATATTATTTCTTATATCTTATTGAATGATATTTCGATAATCTTGTTTTAGTAGTAACTCTATCTAACTATGAACTTTGTTCATATTCCACTTTTTATATCATTACTTTACTAGGAGAACTTTTAATGCTATATTATCTTATGTTTTGTTTACTATATTCAGGGGCGGAACCAATATATAAGATGGAGGGACCATGACCCCTCCTTGTTGTACAATGTCATATGTTTTTTATACGATCCCTCCTTAATTTTACAATATATAATGTGGTAAGAGAAAAGTTTCAAAGTTTTTTAATGGTCAACTGGTAGAGTAGTTGAGGTTTTGTTTTAAAGACCAGGGTTCGAACCTCACTGTCCCAATTTTAACTTCTTTTATATATTTTACCCATTCACTTCCAAAATATTAAAATTACAAGTATAATTTGATATAAAATTATATTCCAGCTCATTTATTATCCCCATTATTTCTAGCACTCCTTGTAAATGAATTAAATATTGTTATTTCCTTTTACCCATGAACTTTTTGTTACAAAATTTCACTCGATAATTTAATCTGTTTGGACGGATTTATAGATGCTTAAATTATTAGATTTATTAAAATGTAAAAAAATACAATTAAAAATAATAATTTATTGGAAAATTCAACCTTGATAATAGATTTAAATTTCAAGCTTATCAAAATTGAAAAAATATCGTTTTAAAAATATTAACTCTACTTTAAAGTATCATTTGAAAATGTATATATTATTTTTATTTTTTGAGCATACATGATAGCGGTATAGTTGGCCCCTCAGTAAAATTCACGGTTCCGCCCCTGGTTATATTCATTACTTCGATCATCATTGCAATGTTGCAAAATAGTTCATGTGAGAAGTAGCAAACTTCCAACTTAACTATCATTTAACTAACAATGACTAGAGTACTAAAAAGAATTGATCTTTCTACACTTAATTAATTGAAAAGGTAGAAAGATGTGATTTAGTTATAGTTATATATTTTTTACATATATATTTTGTAGATTTAATATTTCTTTTAAAAAACCGAGGCTTAAGCCTCGATGACCTCAATGCATACACCTTGCCTCAAAAGAAAATTGCCTTGATATGCCTTTGGTTTTGAAAACCTCGATGATAACTTTCTTTGATGGGTTGGAACCAACCTACCATACAACTAAAGATCGGATGATGATGAGCATTAGACTACCTATCCCTAAAGGAGGCGTGCAACTGATTGAGTTGCCTCAATATCTCTCAGCAGCCACACCTATCAAAACCTCGAAATTCTACCCTCCCAATGTCATTTGTCCATACAAGGTCAAGTTTGTTTGGAGAAAGTTGTGGCAGGGGTCATGGTTGAGTTGTACCATAGGCCATACTGACCCCGCTATCACTACTCAGATTTAGTGCACTTTCTATGGTTGGATAGGCTACAATGAACAGATGTGATGGACCAAGCGCAGAAGGTCCCAGAGTGCTCATATAAATACAAAATGTGACATAGTGACCTAATCTTGTGTTAATATGGATGATATGTTAAGGCGTCTTTTCAAACATCATCCATATTCACTAGCATATCACTTAAGACCAATATGGAGGACGTTAGCCATGTGAGCCCGAGGCGAACAATTTCTACAATAAATGTTATTGTAATCTTTGATATATCAATAAAAGTTATTGATTTATTTCCATCCCCTATCTGAGATTAAATGAATGAATGCACTATAAGGTCCCTTAATACAATTAGGGTTATGTACAATGGCCATCTTAATAATCGTATTGTTGTTGATTCAATGGTTGAATCATATAGGTTGGTGCTTCGATGAATATCTAAAGAGTTAGATTGAGGACTCATCAAGCACCGTCAAATGAGTATTAAGAGATGATCTCCAGCCTGAGAAGGAGATGGCAATCCTTTTCTAAAGGCTGGTATCTGACCGGCCTCTTGATGTATATCATATACATAGGAATGGAGATTCGGAAGTGTCAGATAAGTTAGGTCAAAGAGTTGACTTAACGAGACTGAGATAACCAAGACCTATATCGTATACTGTCACAATGTATGCATGCATCCTCTGACCGGAGACAAATGTTGTTATATGTTGTTGAGATGTTTGTATCTCATTTTATTATCTTTATATTTTCTTGTTTCTTTAGGTATCTCATATGTAATTAACCCATGGCTCCTTCCCTATATAAGAGAGCCCTGGGGTCTCGTTTAATTCAAGTCTCATTTTCATCCCAACATGGTATCAGAGCAACGGTCCTAGACCGGGGTTCTCTTACCCTAACCCTAACCCTAACCCCACACCCCCTCCTACCCTCCCACCGCCCGCAAGCGCCACCCCAACCCAGCAGGCACCTCCCCAACCCCGCAGGCATCGCCCCCAACCCCGCTGGCGCCGCCCCTCTGCACGACACTTCCAGGCGGTCTCTCCCGACCCGAGGCGCAGCAAGTCGGGACCTTCGTGGTCCCCGTGCGCGCAGCCAGGCGACCTCCTCAGCCCGCTGCACCACCAGGTGGCACACTGCTACCGCCTACAGCTTCACTATAGACCACCGGCAACACCTCTTCTGCCGCTAAAACCCTAAGCGGCAACTCCTCTGCCACCAGAAGCCCTAGGCGATTTCTCCTCTGCTATCGGATAACCCTTGTAGCTCCATTTGCCGGCCGACTTCTCTGATTACATCCAAAAGCCACTCTGGCTATCCGTGCGACGGTCTAATCGATTTTTGAAGGGCAAATCAGATCTGGGTTGATTTAACACTGCTTCAATAGTCTGATTTGCTTTGTCATTTGCGGCTGTCGACCACGAACACGGGTTTCAGGATGAGTGTATAAGTCTATAGATACTACTCATGCCTCTTATGACACTATAGACAACTTCATAGTTGATATATTTCCCTCTTGCTCCGCAATTTGTTTTTGGGCCATTGAAGAATGTCAGACAACAAAGGTGACGTGTTCTCTTTCGGTGTCTTCAATGGACCGACACCTATCGTGAAGATGGACGGGACCAACTACGAGTTATGGTCCATGCAGTTTCGTACCCTAATGCAATGCCATAACAAGGAACATATTCTGACTGAATCGAAACCGGCGGACATGACTGGGACAAATGCATCATGGAAGCAAGATGATGCCTATGCTCGTATTTGGCTTTCTGGAACACTTAGCACAGAGATTGCTAATGATATTGTCAATCAGCAAACTACAAAGGCAATGTGGGATATATTGGCTACTACCTACGGACAGGCAAAGAATGAAAGCAAGATCCTTCAACTTCAGTTTGACATCTTCTCGACCAAACAGAATGGTCGACCTCTCCATGCACATTTTTCACATCTGAGAGGAATGTTTGAAAGACTCCACAGTTTCATGCCTATCATTGCAACCGTGGAACAACAACAGTTGTATCGGAATGCCACTATGACTGGAGTGTTCCTATCATCCCTGGATCCAGAGTACGATGCAGCTCGTACTCAAATTCTGACGGGCGAGACCATACCACCAATGGAGGAGGTCTATAAGCGGCTGAGTAGGATTACTACCACACCTACGTCTACGCCACCGTTGACATCTTCAGCTATGGCTGCTTCTCGTGGAAGAGGCAGTGCATCCCAGTTTCGTGGTCGTGGACTGCATGGTCGTGGTGGTGGGCGTCAGCGTGGTCCATGTTCTTATTGTCGACATCCTGGTCACTCAGAGGAGACATGCTTTCACAAGCATGGCTTCCCGGCATCTGCACGTGTTGCTGAGCAGGCTGACTCTTTACCTGTACCCACTACTGATGCACGATTTGATGATCTAGTCTTGAGACTTCGAGAGATGGTGACTACCCCAGTACCTCAGACTGCAGGTCCATTAGATACAGCGGCCACCGCCAGAGCATTGCCCAGTTCCTCAGGTACTTCGTATGTGCTTACTAGCAGTAGCATTTCTGATGTGACAGATTAGATTTATTGATTCTGGAGCATCTCATCACATGTGTGGAGACTGGACACAGTTTACCTCATACAGGGCTATCCCTCCTGGGCGATCCGTGGTCATAGACAATGGAGTTCGTCTACACATTGTTGGCCAGGGGGAGATTGCGTTAGCCCCATCTATACATCTTCAGAATGTTTTACATGCTCCAGACTTTCAAATGAATCTATTGTCTATTAGTCATATTACTAAAGATCTACACTGTCGTGCCATTTTTGATCCCTCTTCACTTATGTTTCAGGATATACTAACTGGCCGTGAGCAGCGAGGATTGTATAAACTTGCAGCTCCATCTTGTGTTGGGGTGGCGTCCATTCCTTCTGGATTAGTTTCACCTTTCATGTGGCATCTTCGGTTTGGTCACCTTCCTCTTCAAAAGATGATACGTGTTCTCCCGCAAATATCCACTCGAGCTACTTTGAACTGTGAAGCATGTCAACTTGGAAAACATCATCGCTCCTCCTTTCCGAGTCGTCTGGGTCATAGTAGTAGTTGGTCTTTTGAGTTACTTCATTTTGACATTTGGGGTCCGAGTCGTGTTTCTGATCATCAGGGGCATAGGTTTTATATTGTTGCTGGGGATGATTATTCTAGACTTTCTTGGGTTTTCTTGATAAAAAATAAGTCTAAAGCGGGTGGTATAATAAAAAAAATTTCTTGTTGAGATTAACAATATCTTCTCAGCCAACGTCAAGTACATTCGTATTGATAATGCTTTAGAATTTTCTACTCTACATTTGGCAGAATTTCTACAGTCTCTGGGTGTTGTTCATCAGACTTCATGCACTTATACATCACAGCAAAATGGGGTTGTTGAACGCAAGCATCGTCATCTCTTAGACATCACGAGGACCCTGTTGATTCACAGTCATACACCTCATTAATTCTGGGGGGATGCGGTCCTAACTGCCTGTTACTTGGTAAATCGCATGCCATCGACTATTCTTGGAGAGAAGAGTCCCTTCTCGATTGCATTTCCAGAGAAGGAACTTTTCACACTTACACCACATGTCTTCGGTTCTATGGCTTTTGTACATGAATTTACTCCTGGCCGTGACAAGCTCTCACCGAGAGCTGTCAAATGTATCTTTGTTGGTTATTCTCGAACCCAAAAAGGGTATAGATGTTTTGATCCTATTGGACGAAAATACTATGTGAGTGTTGATGTTACATTTTTTGAGTCTATTATGTATTTCTCCAATATAGGTGGCAGATTGTCTACTACAGGTTCTCGAGAGGATGTTGTGGTATCCCTACCTCCATCTCATCATTCTTGTGAGGTTCCTCAGTCCTCGACACCTCCACCACCACCCCCTCCACCACCTCCACCTCCTACCACTGAGTCTGCTTTCTTACCTCATGTGTATACTCGCAGGTCTTCTACTCACCCCTCCGCTCATGCGCCATCAACATCATCCACTATGCCCCAGGTATGTCATGAACATATTATTTCTACTGATGGGACTGTCGATTTGGATATTGTACAGGAAGAATTAATTCCAGACGACTGTGAGGCTGATGATCTAGAAATACCGATTGCTCTAAGGAAACCTCGTCGTCAATGCGCCACATACCCGATGGCTGCTCATGTTTCCATGGATCACCTGTCAGAAGACTACAAGAAATTCATAGTGGGTCTATCTGTTGTTACTATCCCACTGACATACCAGGAAGCGCTCTAGGATAGTAGGTGGTGCCTTGCTATGGAAGAAGAGATGGCCGCTCTACGATCACGTGGCATATGGCCTATTGTCTCTCCTCCACCATGTGTCTCAGTTGTGAGAAGCAAATGGATATTCACGATCAAGCAAAGGGCCGATGGCAATGTCGACCGATTCAAAGCAAGGGTAGTGGCACGAGGGTTCACCCAAACCTATGGGGTGGACTACCCGGACACCTTCTCTCCAGTAGCAAGGCATTCAACACTACGCATTCTTCTCTCGGTTGCCGTTTCACGGGACTGGCCCCTCTACCAACTTGATGTGAAGAATGCTTTTCTCTACGAGGATCTACAGGAGGAAGTATATATGCAACAACCACTAGGATTTGCTACTGAGGGGGAGTCTCAGAAGGTGTACCGACTTCACAAGGCAATTTATGGCCTAAAGCAGAGTCCAAGAGCTTGGTATCAAAAGCTATCGGAGTTGATAGAGCAGAAAGGGTTTGTGTGGTCTACTGCGGACCACACACTGTTTGTGCAGAGGACACATAGAGGTATGGTGGCTATTCTTGTCTATGTGGATGATATTGTTATTACAGGAGATGATGTACAGGGTATTCGTACTGTCAAGGAGTTCCTTAGTCAGCAGTTTGTGACTAAGGACCTTGGCAATCTTAGCTACTTTCTTGGATTAGAGTTCGCCAGGAACCAGAATGGACTTGTAATGACTCAGAGGAAATTTGTTATGGACCTATTATCCGAGACAGGCATGACAGGGTGCAAACCCGCTACTACTCCTATGGATGCAAGCATGTAATTGTATGATGAGGACACCGAAGAGGTTGACATGAGGAGATACAGAGAGCTTGTTGGGAAGCTCTTATACGCCACCATTACCAGATCGGATATTGCTTTTGCAGTCAGCAAAGTCAGTCATTTCATGGAACAACCCAGGAAGGTGCATATGGATGTTGTTCATATGATCTTGAGGTACTTAAAGACTTCACCTGGCTCAGGTCTCTTATTCAGTAGGGCTACATTACTTGAGGTGACAAGATGTGCAGATGCAGATTATGCGGGATATCTCAGGGACAGAAAGTCTACTTCTGGTTTTGTTGTTTTTGTAGGCAGCTAACTTGTTTCATGGAAAAGCAAGAAACAGACAGTGGTGGCCAGATCCAGTGTTGAATCCGAATACAAGGCTATGGCACAAGGATGTGCTGAGATGATGTGGGTTAGATCAGTATCAACCGACCTCACTATTAAGCTGTCTCTACCTATGAAGCTTTTATGTGATAACCAAGCAGCTTTATTTATTGCCAACAATCCTGCTTTTCATGAGCGAACAAAGCATATCGAGGTGGACTGTCATTACACTAGAGACATGATACAGAAAGGGCTTATATCCACCTCTCATGTTTCCACAAGAGATCAGACTACAGATATCTTCACAAAGGCCCTAGCTGGAAGTCCATTTCAGAAATGCTGCTCCAAGCTGAGCATGATTGATATTTATGCTCCAGCTTGAGGGGAAGTGTTGAGATGTTTGTATCTCATCTTATTATCTTTATATTTTCTTGTTTCCTTAGGTATCTCATATGTAATTAACCCATGGCTCCTCTCCTATATAAGAGAGCCCTGGGGTCTCGTTTAATTCAAGTCTCATTTTCATCCCAACATATGTCTAAGTATGTATATTCGGCAAACCGATAGGTTGATGGCCTAATCAAGGTCTATATACCGGCAAGCTGGTGTGCATACAAGGACACATGAATAATATGATCTCTCAAGGGGATCATACAGGTTCACTTGTGAATCGGAAGACATGAGCTCACTCATGAAGTATTGGGACCAATCAAATTCCATGCATGGTCGTCTTGCTTTGTAAGCATGACAAGAATTTGTAGGTATGATATATGCTTTTGGAAAGCATATGATTGATACCAACTCCTAATGACTAAATGAGAAACTTAATGATAAAACCCTGAAGAAGATAGTGTAAAATTGATCTAAAAGTTCAGGTTTATTTTAGCTCTTCCAATATACAGGATGTACGGGTATTGATGTGATCATAAACGATTATATAACCAGGACGCTTCCATTCCGAGGGAATGATGAAAAAGGTTTGGATTTTAGTGAGTCCTCTCAGTAAAGAAGTAATATGATCTTAGTTCAAATGTTGGACATTGATCTGAATGTGATTCAGATACAATGAGAAGATTAGATCTACGGCCTTGATTTAATCAAACATCTATGAGAGGTCCCCGAGATATGGATTTTATATGTGATCTCAAACAATCGCCATGTCCTTATCTCAAAGTATCTACGGATGTAGAGGAAAAAGACTTGATTACACTAATGAGAGGCCCTTGGGTTCTCTTATATAGTAGAGGAATCTATTGGGCAAATTAAGTAGAAAAAATAAATAGATAACAGGAAAACAGTAAGAGAACCCAAGGGCATGTTACATAATGATGCGATGCATATGACATGATGGGAAACACTATCCCCCGTGATCATAATGATGCTATGCATGACCATGGTTAGAAGATGACCATGGACGAGGAGATGGATGCTCTTATATCTACAAAGACATGGGATCCAGTGCCTTGCCCACAGGGGTTAAACCGGTTGTATGTAAATGGGTATTCATAACCAAACAATCTCTTGATGGCACATTGGCAGATTGACTGGTGGTAAATGGCTTCACTTAGATACATGGAATGGATTATTTTGAGACTCTCACAGGTACCCCAATTTGGCTATGTTCACACTATCCATCTCTTGCGGTCAACAACAATTGGCCTATATTCCAACTTGATGTGAAAAATGCCTTCCTCTATGGTGATCGTGAGGAAGAGGTTTACATAATGCAGCCACGTGGGTCATCTGTCGAGGGGGTTATGTATGTCCACTTCACAAGGCTATCTATGGCCTGAAGCAAAGTCCACAGGCTTGGTTTGAAGACTCACTACTGAGATTGATTTTCTTGGATTCTAGAGGATGACGTCAGATTACTCCATCTTTGTGAGACGAAGGGCCATTGGGACTGCGATATTGGCCGTCTATGTCGATGACATGGTGATAACTGGTGATAACAAAGCATGAATTGCAGATACCAATGCCTTCCGTAAGAAGGTTTTGTCACCATGGACCTCGGTCAGATATGTTATTTCTTGGGGATAGAGGGTATTCACGCAACAGAAGGGCTACATTTGTCACAGAGGAAATACTGCATGGACATTCTTACAAAACCTTGTTTGCTTAGATGCAAACCATTAGGTATCCTTGTAGAGGTACGGAAAAATACCACTTCTCCAAATCATGTGTTTGAGGATCCTACTCAATACAGAAGCCTAGTAGGTAAACTACTTTACTTCACTGTCACTAGGCATGATATATCATATGTTGTCAGTAGGATAAGCCAACACATGGACAGACCATGCTACATCCAATGGTAGGAAATTCTCCTGATACTCTGTTATCTGAAGGGGTCTCTTGGGTGTTGTCTTTTCTACAAAGCCAATGTCCACAACAACATTACTGCTTATGATGATGCAGACTATGTTAGCTCTTCGGATGACAAACGATCCACTACCGATATACTATGTTTGTTGGGGAAAATCTCGTTACCTAGCTTGGCAAGAAGCATATTGTTGTATCTAGGTCAAGTGTTGAAACAAAATATAAGGGCAATTGCTCATGCCACATGTGAGATTACTTGACTGGCATTTTTCTTGACAAAATTGGTCTTCCTGTAGCTACCCTAGTTCCTTTGCACTATGACAAGAAATCTGCCACATATATTGCTACCAATCCTGTTTTTCAAGAAAGAACTGAACATATTTATGGAGAAGAGAATTAGTTGTAGTTAAAAATCAAGAATGCAGAAGCGTAATATCAGAGAAATAGAATAAACATGAAGAATATCATGATTTACGTGGAACCCTACTCTGTGAGGAGTGGGATGAAACCACGGGAGAACGCCTCAAAGGGCTTGTGTTTTCTATTCACTTTTCTCATTCGATATAATGGGTATAGGGCTTCTTATATAGTCCCCACTGAGTCTCCAAGTCTCACAAATAGTAGATATGGGACTAAACCACTTGATGTGGTAATTGGACCCTAAAGGGATCCAATTACCCATCTATACATGACGCATACTCTAACACTCCCCTCAAGATGGAGCATGCAATTCTCATCTTAGACAATTAGAAAGAAATCCCAGACTCACACTACAAGGCACTACGGATAATATCAACTCAACATATACTCTATTGTCGGTTGTTGTAGAGGACATTGCTTCTCATGTCATGTTGGTGAGGAGGAACAAAAAGGCTGGAGTGTGAGTTGAACTAGGTCTCCTCATCGGAGAACATGTACTCTGTATGACGTCTGTTAGAGTTACTAAAACTGAAATGAGTCTCCGCCACCTGGAGAACTCTGGCCCACAAATGCTCCATCTCTCTGAAGGGCCACAATGGAAAAAGGCGTGGAAACATCCTCATCGGAGTCTACGGTCGCTGGAGAATGGAGTCTGAAAGTTTCCTCGTCGAAGAACTGGGTCTCTCCTAGATTGGCTTAGAGAATGGGATCTCTACTTTGGAGTCCCTATGAAAGCACATGAAAACCCTATCTCACAGTGGCTTAGAGAATAGGATCTCTACTTTGGAGTCCCTATGGATCACATGAAAACCCTGAGCTGACCAGATCAAATATGGGGACCTCTCAAACAAAGAACGCACACATGTCGCCTTGAACTGAAGACTCTTAACCAACCTTGATGTCGAATCTGACAATCTGTAGAGTCTGACAACTGGCCTGGCATCTGGACTGGAGAGTCTGAATATGAGCCATAGAACTCTACATAACACTCCCCCTTTCTCTCGTACTTGTCGGAAAACAATGACATCGATCAAGTTGGGAGAAGACATGAAAGATGAGGGGAAACAAATAAATTACATAAGCCGATCTCAAAAAAATTCTTGGCTTTTCTTCTCGCAATTTTTTTAAATCATTATTTCCGGCTATTCCTTTTTTTACGTCTCCTTTTTTCTAGTGTACGTTTTTTTTGTATGCACCTTTTTTTTCAAAATAAATTCTTTTTTATAGCCAACTTAGATCCAAACAAGCAAATCCCCCCTTCTTTTATTTTTTTTATTTTTTTGTTTTTTTAGTAAATACACGACCCACTCAACATCCCATAATTGGGCCTAAAAACTCGGACCATCTTCTCTCTTTTTCTTTCTCTCCTCGTTTTTTTTAAATAAAGCACTAATTGGGCCTAAAACAACATCCAACATTCTCTCATTTTTTATGCCATCGTGGGCTCAGAGGAAAGAGGGGAGGGGCCCCTTCTCTATTTAGGGTTCCTCGATTGGGAACCCTCCTCTCAAAAGTTGCCGCCACTGATGGGTGTTCTCCGTCTTTGATCGTCGCTACCTGTGAGCTATAGAGATGGTGGCACCGCCAAGGAACACATCGCCGCCGAGTTGCAATCATGGATGAAGGGCTAGGTGGCACTATTGTGGTTGATTACTTCCTGGAGGAGCCCTAGTGGAGCGACACCGCCATCTGCTTCTAGCAGGTGCTACATCCTGTGCCCAACTATAACATCCATATCCTAACAAACCCGAACTCGTCCGATTTTGGGTCCAATGAACCCAATAACGTTGTCGGTCAATACTAAACAACCTAAAACGATAAAATAATCATGAATCAAAAGTCGTTCGGGCAAAATCGACCATAAATCGGTCGCTTCGTAATGCGCGCCGTGAAAAAGCCGCGACGCAAATTCGGAAACCGTGAAACGAACCGAGATCGTCATTAGATCCGATTCGACGATACAAGACCAACGGAATCGACCGTTCGTCAATCGGAGGACGTTTGATATTTTTAAATTACAAAATTTAATCTCAACCAAAAACCGTATCCGAAAATTTCGGATATTCAAAACTCGATCGGAAGTATATCAATATTATACTTATTTTGATCGTCGTTGAAAGACGATCAAATCGAGATACTTCGCGTCGAAAACGGAAGTCCGAGGTGCGCGTACGGTAGATTTTTAAGTATATCAAGTAAAAGGATATTTGGTATAAATAATAATAATAAATTCCAGGAAGCAGTAGCTACTGTCAAGTAAAAAAAAATATAATATGAAATTCTGTTCTCCTGTATGGCAGACGGCTGTTTGTTTTAAAATATATATATATATATATAATTTATTTCACTTAATTACAGGCTGGAACAGACGATAGCAGCTGGCATTTATGCCTCTCCATTTGGCAGATACACAACGTTTCCCTCTTCTATAAATACCAACACCATCCTTTCTTTGCTCTCCCCATTTTCCTGAAAAGCTTACATTCGTTTTCAGCCGAAGGTCTCTTTTTCCTCCTATAAATTCCAGAGATTTCGCTGCAAGCACTGGTTGGAGTTGCAGCAAAGTAGATGGCTGTTGATTTTACAACCAAGGTCCGTTGCTGTGTGATGCTAAAAAAAACAGCCATTTCAGTTGCCGGAAGATCTCTTCTCTTCCCTTGTGGTTGCATGAAAACCTATCTTCACCAATCTAGAGATCTTTTAAAAGGTACAATCCCTTTCCCTTCCAAATTGCTGCCTTGCATGTACAATTCCATCCTTTTTCCTTCTTGTTGTCCTGCATGCACCATCTCCAGCCTTTTATTGTCACCCTGGGTATATAGATATATATATATATATATATAACCAATTGTTTTAGATACCAGATCATAAATCTCTCAATTGAGTTACATAAATCTTTTTTTTTCAGTTGTTTACTATTGTCCTGTACGGTTATTGTATTGCTCCCTGCTTTACCAATTTATGAAGTATATACATAAAAAGAAATTTAAGAATAAAAGTTACTTCCAATGGAAATTATAAGCTTTATTGTTATTCTATCACTATTTTTCAGTTCCTGATTTGCTAAATTGCAATATGGAAGATTAAATTTTTGATTAATGTAATTACTGTTTAGTTGAGATATATTTGAAATTCATCATATCATTTGTGTTATTTTCTGTTATATAAAAAGCATGAAATCTTTGCTCTTCTGATTACTGATATATATTTATTTATATACATGGATAATATGAAATATATATATGGGTAATATGAATCTCTGCTACTGTTTTCATCAAATATTGAATTTCGAGTTTTAAAATGCTAAATTCTTCTAAGACTTGTAATTATATATATACACATATACATGATTTGGGTGAAAAGAGCTTGGATATTATTGTAAGGATAAAATCATCTGTTATGTATTACACTTTAAGAAGGAAAACTAAGTTTTAAATGAAGAAATTATAGAGTTGACATTTCCAGAAGATCTAACCTATCTACATTCAATTGATTTGATGATAATCTTTGCTTATGCCATGTCCATTTCAAAAGTTGTTTTGCATAAGTAGGATTCAACGAAATATCCTTGTCACTGGAAAAAAAAAAAGAAAAGAGGGGGGAGGAATCTGTCACTGAAGACGTTTTAACAAATTCTTTTGAATGAGAATACAACAAGGTTGTGTCATTCTCTATGTAGTAGAAGTTATTATCTCAACACTAAGGAAATTTATTGAAAATATCTAGTCTGCCAAGCAGTCACCAGTTGAGTGGTTTGGGTACATATGACTCATCATAATTCCACATATGAACATACATATCGTCCATCTGCCCCAGGGCTTTCAAGTGACCACTATGTATAATTCGGAGGTACTTATGTACTCCCATCCATCTTTTACATTCAACTATTTATTGGCATGGATCTTTTACAGGAACTATCATTACTAGATTTTACATTAATAATACCACTAATCACATTGATTTAGAATGAAATCATGAAGAACGGACGATGCCACTACTGATGTTAATAATGATATATACTTTTATGACCCAGCACGACCATAAATCAAATATATTTTCCCATGCTATAGGAATTCTTTGTTTCCAAATAGATAAAACTTTGATCATAACTTAGTTAATATATATGAAGCTTTTATAAATATATATATATATATCTTAGATATGATTACTTCATCACAATGACCTATGATCATATTGTTAGATCATCTTCATGAATTCATTCCTTAGGTATGCACTGTTATCTATGGATAACCATCAATGACTAAGAGATCTAGATAGGTATGATTAACTGCATAAAGAATTGGGAAGGAGATGAATTGGTAAGTGATAATGATCGTGAACCAGTAAAATTATGATGCCGGTCACGGTGAATCTTACACCTGACTGTGCGAGGGCGCGGTGACCCTCAACTGGGCGGAGGAAAGGAAGCCCAGATTGGGCAGCAGCCGCCAAGTGCGCGGGTCTAGGATCCCAGTCTTTTACACGGTTTTTACGCGAGCTCGCAGTGTTTTTATGCCTCGTTGGGATCCTGATTTTAGACCATTCCGCTGACCCTGTCTATTAGGATACCCAGGCGGGGGATCCTTGGTTTTCAGTTTTACGTACGAGCTCGGTTGCCCGTTACCGGTCGGGCTGTTTTTTTTCTAGAGTGACTTTTCCGGGAAGTTCCTCTCACCCGTCTCAGTGGCGTAGTTGGGGAGTAGACCTATCCTTCTATTGGACCGCGCTTCCAATTAGAGGGCGAGACGGAAGAGCCATTTGTAGGCTTCTTCACCGCTTGAGTTTTCTTTCGCCAACAGACTTGGCGATTCTACATCTAGATCATCTATATCTACATCTAAATCATCAAGAGTTGCATCTGAGTGAGTTAGAGTGAAGATTTGGAGGAAATTACAATTAAAACTGAGTTGATTGGAGGTGACTATAACTTGATTCGAAATCCCTATAAGTTAGTGGACGTGTTGGGAACTTAGTTAGGATGCATTACACAACACCGCATGCCTACGGAGGCCCCCTAACCCTAAGGTACTTTTAATACCTTAGAGTCATAGTGTGAGGTTTCACACGAACCAAGACCACAGACTATCCACTAACTAAAAAGGAGTAAACAGCATTAAGGATCAAATCCATCATCATTATATCAGTCCTATATCGAAAACCATGATATAATCTCAATGACAAGAAATTAGCAATTTCATCATTCATGTGCCATCAAGTTCCACGACATGATCTCCAAGACCCAGAATCATGATCTTTATCTACATCATCTGGAGTTATATCTGAAACAATTGAAATTAAGAATTTGATGCCTACCTATTGAACTTGGGAATTAAGTAATCTATAAATATCTCCTATTCCATCTTTCACATCGACAAATCCACAGATTTGATATCTGGTCAATATAATAATAGAGATAAATACATATATAAATACTCCTATAATTATCAACATTTGATTACAAAATAAATATGTTAAATATGAAAAGTGTTGGGATAATGGGAGTTTATGAGAAATGCTTACAAGCCTGACTACCTTTTTACTTACGCAAGTAGATGTAAATAGTGCTTATTCCATCCTTCTACTTGCTCTCTTTTGCACATTAAATTACTTGTTAATTATTTAAACTACGGGTTTGTATTCACAATTGTGACTCCTTTTCTTCCTTGCACGCATGGCAGGAAAGGAGTCTGTTGTTCAGTAGCTATACAGGGTTTCAGGAGACAAGGTCTATACCAGACGGTATGTGGTTTTTGTTACAGTTTTTAGTTCAATTGATATTGTAAATGCTTCTTCTTTTCAGTCAAATTTTTGGGATGTTGTATATACTGACAACATATTGTAAAATCATATGAAAATTAATGAAATATGATTTTGGTGCCAATTTTCTCTATTAGCTTGTGGTTGTGAATGTGAATGTCGAATGTCACTTGCAAATACATTCATTGCGAAAATTTTCCCCATAAAACTATGCTTTTAATGCGATGTCATAAATGGAATATTGCTAATTGTGTCGTAAACGGGTACTCGGATCCTTGGGGGTTTACACCAACTGGGATCGAAGAAGGATCACATGTAGGAGATAGCTAGAGGTTGTGTATAGGTACTGGGTTCCAAGATTGAACCCATCGACGAAGTCGCCATCCTCCATCGTCTTCTTCGAACTATGAGTAGCATGTGCATGTGTAGGCACGAGGATCAAAGGTTGCAACACATGAGATCTTTGTACGAGGGAAATTTATGTGTTGTTCTTCTTCTCCAGCGAGATTTAGAGTTCAAAATATGAACCCAACTTGCAGCAACTACGACATCTCCATGGATGGTGATGGAGATGTTGTGCCCGAGGAGAGAATCGTGCCTGAAATCGATGGCGCAGGAATTGTGCAAGGAGAAGCGTACTTGTGGAGATCAACTGTGCATAAACCTTCAAGTCATGTTCTTGAAAATTAAGGTTTCAAATAAACCCTAGTTGCTTTCTCTCTCTGCGATGACATGATCTTCAAAACGTGCAAATATGAACATGCAACAGAATAAACCATGCTTGGATTGTCGTGGGCTAAATTGTGCAGAATTGGGGTTTCATAAGAAAATCCTAGAACTCTTCTTGATCTTGAACGAATGATATATATACGAACAATAATAATAATCTTCAAGAATGAATCTCCAATAATAATTAAGAACCGAATCTCGAACAAATTATGAACATAAAGTAAATCCTAGAGAATCAAACCCACTTTGATACCATGTTAGAAATCGAGTATGCGAAAGCATAATATCAGAGAAATAGAATAAACATGAATAACACCAGGATTTACGTGGAACCCTACTCCGTGAGGAGCGGGATGAAACCATGGGAGAACTTCTCAAAGGGCTTGTGTTTTCTATTCACTTTTCTCATCTGATACAATGGGTATGGGGCTTCTTATATAGCCCCCACTGAGTCTCCAAGTCCCATAAATAGTAGATGTGGTAGTAAACAACTGGATGTGGTAATTGGACCATGGAGGGATCCAATTACCCATTTATACATGACGCATACACTAACAGTTGTTTTGTGTATTCTATGGGACTAAGATCTCTTATATAGATAGAAACCCTAAAGAGTAAAAAATGAGAAAATACATTTATGACCCTGAAGGGTTACATGACTCAAATAAAATAGAAAACACAATAACTCTGATACTCACCCTCAAGTTAGAACATAGATGTCGATCATACCTAACATGGAAATCAAACACGAGAGTCGCTTCTTCGGTAGTACCTTCGTGAAGACGTCCGCAGGCTGACGTTTAGTGGAGATGTATGGAGTGGTGATTGTATGGAGTGGTGATCTTTCCTCCTTGTACATCATTATGAATGAAGTGACAACCAACCCTAATGTGTTTGGTCTGCTCATGGAAAACACGATTGGTGGCGAAGTACGCAGCAGACTTGCTCTCACAATATAAAAATACAAGAGTAACAACCGAAAGTTCAAGTTCCTGTAGAAAAGAGAGAAGCAATGTGATCTCACAGGTGGCTTGGGCTATTGCCTTGTAATTATACCTCTACACTTGATCTGGAGACCCACTATTTGCTTCTTGCTTCGCCATGTAACCAAGTTGTCCCCAACAAGCATGGCATAGCCTGTAGTGTATCAATAGTACTCAAGCGAACTGGCATAGTCAACCACTGTATAACAGAGACATTAGTGTGACCATTGACCCCATAGAAAAGTCCATGTTCGAGAGATTCCTTCAAGTATCGAAGGATAAAAAGAATATCCTACCAATGACTGTAAAAGAATTTCTTCTTGTACTGGTTGGCTCTTGATGACAATGACATTCGGAACCGAGGTGAAGGTTGGTGGCGATAACATTCGGAAGAGAGATTCTTTTAGATATCTGGGATCTATTTAGCAACATGATTGGGAAATTGATGGAGATGTTACTAATAGAATAAATGCAAGCTGGCTAAAGTGGAGGGAAGCCTCTGTTGTTCTATGTGATAAGAAAATTCCTTTAAAAATTAAAGGAAAGTTTTACAAAGCAGCCGTGAGACCTGCTATGCTTTATAGATCTAAATGTTAGCCTGTGAACCATAGACATGCACAAAGAATGGTTGTAGCAGAAATGAAAATGCTAAGGTGGATGTATGGACATACACACGTAAAGATCAGATACGGAATGAAGCAATCAGAAAAAAAGTTGGTGTAGCTCCGATCGAGGATAAGATGTGAGAAAACCGCTTAAGATGGTTTGGTCATTTGCAAAGAAAATCAGCTGATGCACCATTTAGGAGATGCGAGTGTTGGGATGTTGTGCTGGCTAAGAGAGGGTGAAGACTACCCAAGAAGTGTTGGAAAGAGATTATACGAAGGGATCTTAATTTTTTTGGATATTAGCCCGAGATTGACCCAAGATAGATCTGAATGGAGGCGAAGAATCCATGTAGCCGACCCTACTTAATTGTGGTAAAAGGCTTTGTTGTTGTTGTTGTACCGGCTGGCTCTGCTCACTGCATATGATATATCTGACCTAGTAATAGTGAGATGAGAAGTTTACCCGTAAGGCTTCTATATAGTATAGTATCCTCAAACGCATGATCAGTAAATGAGGAATGTTTCCTCACTTCCATAGGAATGCCATATGGTGTGCATCCAAGTAGTCCAGCCTCAGTTAGAATGTCAAGGCAATACTTTCTCTGTATGAGATGGATCCCCTTTTTAGTACGTATCACCTCAAAGCCAAGAAAGTAACAAAGTTGGCCTAGATCCTTCGTGACAAAGACCATCTAGAGGAAGGTCTTGATCTCTAAACTGTAGACTTCGTCGTCTCCAATGATGATCATATCATCAACATAGACAACAAGAATGATGGTGCCAGTAGACCATCGTCTGACGAAGACAGAGTTAGATGTCATCCTCTGAAAATCAAGAGTCCTGATGTCAGTAGTATGTCAACCATGCCCTAGGGCTCTACTTCAAGCAATAGATGACCTTACGTAGTCGCATACATACTCCCCCTCAACTGCATAACCCGACAGCTGCATCATATAACCTCCTCTTCGAGGTCACCATAGAGCAAGTGTTCTTCACAGCAAGTTGAAAATTTGGTCAGACCTTATTAGCAGCAACAAAAAAATGGCGCCTATCGACCCCATTCTGGCAACTGGAGAGGTCTCAAAGCAATCAACCACATAGATTTGTGTGAAGCCTTTAAAAATTAATGTGGCTTTCAAACTGTCAATGGACCCATCAGGCAACTATTTGGTCGTAAGACCCATCTGCAAGCCACAAATCAAAGTCCCGCAGGGCAAAACACAAGATCCCACGTGTTCCGGGAGGTACAGGCGTCCATCTCTGTAAAAACACCAAATACCGAACATGGACTAAAATGCAAATCTTGACAGAGTCTGGGATTAATTGCAAAATCTATACTTTTCCCGTTACCAAAAAAATTCAAAAAGTCCTTTGAGTAGTGCTCGTCGATATCTTTCCAACGAGTCCAAGAACGTGAAAATACGAGTTCGGAAGCCCAAGTTACGGCTATTTTAAAAGAGGGGTCCATGTCATTTTTGGATCCCAACCCAGATCCGAATCCGGGTTGGATCCATATAATCCAATCCTCCCCTTCATGAAAACACTCCCAAAACGCCCCCAACCTATACAGCAGCTCCTCCTCCCCACCTCTCCCTTGTTGGAGCCTCACCAGAGCACGCGGATCAACGATCCGGGGTTGCAATCACGTTGAGGAGGTCTAGGCAGCCTTCAGGGGCGGTTTGGCGTCATCATCGGGGCGTCGATCGTGCCATTCTCCATGGGAGGAGAAACCGAGGATGTGAACTTTTTGAGGTACGATGCCCCTCCTCCTTGCTGCATTTTCCACACGGTTTCTAGTCCCATATTCAAAGGTCATGAGAGCCTTAGATGTGCTTATGCTATGAAATTTTTGGGAGATTCTCGTGAGGCACTGTTTTACAACCTACAACCGTACCAGATATCTTGGTCCTTTTTCACATTTGTAGTCCTGATGTTACTCTTGGATAGTCCAGCACTTTCTCTGAGAAAATGGACTTCATCTTCTTGCACATGTTGCTAGAATGAGACTCAAAACTCGATTTGGTCAGAATGAACAGAGGTTGTGAGGAGGTCTTGGATATTCCAGCACTTTCTCTTGGCATGGTTGGGTGATGCTGCATACATCCATATCCGATAGCATCTTTAGTTCCAAATTTGTAGACAAAATCGTATTGGATTCAGGTGGGTTATTGCTATTTGATTTGATCAATACCCCTAGGCTTGATCTTCCCTCCAACTTTCACCTATAGTTGGCAAGGAAGAGGGGAAGTTATATGAGTCCAGTAGCCAGGGCATGATTGATGATTCAGGTAGAACTCCTCTCCAATGCTCAGTCAAGGACTGTCTAATATTGAGATATTGTAACCACGACTCGAAGTATATAACTGTAGCATGCCGATTTCTAAAATCTGCTACTGATTACAAAATGAAATATGTTGTTGTAAGGTGCCAAGATCTGGTTCCCGATGTTCTAATATCAAATCTGCCATTGGAAAATGTCAAGACCTGAACTTTTCATTTGTAAAAGGTCAAGATCTGAAATATGCTTTTGCCATCGGCCACTACTTTCTCCCCTTTTGAATTTTGTGGAAAGGGGTTAAATTTCAAAATTGATTGTTGCTTTGTGTTGGTTGACCACTATTCTACCGTAGCCATTCTTTGTCAAAAGTGTTGTAATGTGGCATTCCAGAACTTTCGTTCTTACTGCATCTTCTTTGCATATTCTAATGCAAGAATGTCTTGGATACTTTCAGCCTTAAGTTCAACTCCTATTCATGTAACAGATATATGTGCAAGTAGAAGAACATTGGCGATGATCTTAGCAACGAAAGTTCAACTTTTATCACTTGACATGTGAAAGATATCATATGGATCCTATTATTTCCTGGCCTCCACCACCTGCATATGGAATTAATTGATAGCGACCCCGTTAATCAAGCATTCTTCAAACACCTAATTATATGAAGGTTGTGTATTGAGGGGAGAAGGGAATGGAATTGGCAGATGATTTAATCTGATTGCTCAGACAATGTGTGGTTGGCAATTAGCAAATATTGCTTTTCAATATAAGTTTGTCTGGTCTTTTAAATTCACGATGCTTATTATGAAAGTCGAAGTGATTCAATGAAATTTTAGCTAAATACATGTTGCAGATGGTAAGCACTGTTAACCCTAATTTGTTCAAAACTGTTGTTGGACTACCTTCTGCTATTTTCTAGTTAATTGTGTCTGCTTCTTGTTCCGATTGCATTGGAAGATGATGAAACCGAAGCTAACTGCACAATTTTTGTATTCACACGTCTTTTAAAATTTATGCACATGTGTTCACTGTCTATTGCGAAGAATCATTAGTCATTTTCCCACTAAAGGAGATCTTGATCATTATCAGCTATTATTGGCTTTCTTTATCTTACTTTTGTCTATAATTGTTGTATTGTGGCAAAATAGACCATTGCTAGATTCACATTCAATGAATTTTGTGCTCAGCGGATGCCGCGGGATTTCTCATCGATGTTGTGGTGGTTGATCTTAAGCGGCATGTAGGTAGATGGAGTAGTTGATCCAAGGGAGGGGCATGCACCCTTGGGGCCCCAGGTAGAAGCCTAGGTGACCGCGATTCCAACTACTACTGTAGCTGCGATGGTTGGGAGACATGTTGCTTGGCACACCGAGGTGCTAATCTGACGGTGTTGGCCTCGGCACTTGTGTGATTTAGCCCAGTGCTCGAGTGCGGGCCAAGCAGTCATGGTTGGTTTACTAGTGTTTCTCTTTTCACTTAGAGTTATCACTCGTGTACGGGTCAATGTAGGCCACATTGGTCGATACCCCGAGTGGGAGCACTAAGAAGGGAGTTCCGGGAAGAAGTTGGTTTAATGAAGTTGGGATGAGATATAATTCTCCTGTGCATAAGGAGGATTGGCTTAGTCGCGATGATTTGCGGGTTGGAATCTAAATTGTGAATCGAAAGTACAATTGTGAAGTGGAGCTAAGTGGACGTGTTGGGAACTTAGCTAGGATGCATTATACCCCACCGCATGCCTATGGAGGCAGCCCAACCCTAAGGCATCCTCTTTGCCTTAGAGTCATAGTATGAGGTCTCATCAAGACCAAGACCAGAGACTATCCACGAATCTTAGTTACTCGTATCCATATCCAGATCAAACAATAATAATAAAACTGTAATTCTTTGTGAGACTAGTTACCCAGTTGTTCTTTTGAACACATTTAAATTATATCTTATTGTTGTATAGTTGTTTATATTGTATTGGGCAACTTTTCTCATAACAGATCTGCAGGTTTGCAGCGGTGACTAGTTGGAGGCACAATCTTTTGTGCAGCTTCACCCTTTTTGTATTACAGTGGTTGGTAGTTCTTTTACTGTCTTCTGTACTTAGTTTCTGTTTGAGAGACATGACATATAATGTATAATTATAGACATCTATATTTATGCTTACATGTATATTTTTGTGGATATGGAAATGGACAATGGGATGAAATGAAATTGGTGTATGGAATGTATGAATGGAAATACAGGTTGTTATTGTGAACAGGTTGAATGCAAAGGAAGGAAAAATTTTAAATTCCAATGCATGTCACTTTTTTCTCCTGCTTTTGTGAATGTCAAATATTCGAATGTGGAATGTATGTGCGTGGATTGGTTTGCCAAGTACCCGGATCCTATAAAGGGACGGGCGTCACAGCTCGGTATCAGAGCAGTGGTACTCCATTCCATTTCACGAATATCATTCCTCATTGGTATTCGAATACTGGATATTGTGAAAGTCTTCTGACCCAACACAAGTCCACAGGAGAATAACATGTTTACATCCATGTCCATATGTCTCTCTTAAGTCAAACAACACATCTGATGGCGGATCAAGAGCATCTCCGCCGTGAAGGTACACCAGTTTATTAGCCAGAGTTGTGTAGGCTACCTTGCCTACGTGGTAGACTCAACGGCTCAAGATCAGATGATCAAGGAGGTTAGAGTGGCGCGTGAGTTCCTAATATGTTTTCAGAGAATTACCTAGATTACCACTAGTACGAGAGATAGAGTTCGAGATTATGCTAATGCCAGAGATACAACCGATCTCTACCCCTCCGTACAAGTTGGCACCTACTGAGCTCAAGGAGCTTAAAGTACAGTTGTAGGAGATGTTGGAGAAGGGATTCATCTATCCCAGTACATCACCATGGGAGCACCGGTTCTCCTCGTGAAGAAGAAGGATGGATCCTTGAGGCTATGCATGGACTACATGTAGTTGAACAAGAGAACGGTCAAGAACCGTTACCCACTTTCCAGGATTGGTGATCTATTTGACCAGTTGCAGGGAGCAGCAATGTTCTCTAAGATTGTCCTGCGGTCAGGTTACCATCAATTGAGGATCAAAGAGGTCGATGTAATGAAGTCTGCATTCCTCACTAGATATGGCCACTATGAGTTCTTAGTGATGTCGGTTGGACTCACGAATGCACCTGCTGCATTTATGGATTTGATGAACGGGTCTTCCATCTGCATTTGGACAAATTCGTGATCGTGTTCATTGACGATGTTCTAGTCTACTCTCATGATGAATACGAGCATGAGTCTCATCTTCGCACTGTGCTAGAGATGCTCTGAGAGCATCAGTTGTATGCTAAATATAACAAGTGCAATTTTTGGCTTTCTGAGGTGGCTTTTATCGGCCACGTGGTTTCAGGGGCGGGAGTGTCAGTTGACCCCGTTAAGATAAAGGTAGTGGTGTCTTGGGAGCGGCCCAAGATGGTTACAGATATTTACAGCTTCCTTGGCCTCGCCGGATACTACGGGAGGTTTGTCAGAGGGTTCTCTCAGATGGCTCTACCCCTCACCCGGTTAACACAGAAAGATGTCCCATTGGTCTGGAGCGATAAATGCGAGATGAGCTTCCTAACGCTCAAGGAGTGATTGACTTCTGCACCCATCCTCATCCTTCCTTATAGTACCTTGGACTTCACCATGTACGCAGATGCTTCCAAGGAAGGATTGTGTGCAGTGTTTATGCAGCGTGGACAAGTTGTGGCGTACGCATCACGATATCTGAAGAACCATGAACACAACTACCTTACTCATGACTTGGAGTTGGCGGATGTAGTCTTTTCGCTAAAGATATGGCGCCACTATTTGTATGTGATGACGTGTGAAATTTTCACTAATCACAAAAGTTTCAAATACACTTTTGACCATAAGGAGCTGAATATGAGGCAAAGGCGATGGATGGAACTACTAAAAGATTATGATTGTAATATCTCCTACCATCCTGGTAAGGGGAATGTGGTAGCAGACACCTTGAGTAGACGACCATATACTGAGGGTCGGTAGCCTGGTTGCAGACTTGGGATGTGCTCACTACACTTAGCGAGTAGCATCCATTTGAGAGTACATCTGATGCGGTGACTGTGACAGCAAAGCATAGTAGCTTGTGGGATAGAATTGCCGAATGGCGACAGATAGATTAGAGGATCAAGGACTTGTACCATAGATGCTTGAAGGATGAGTTCGACGGATGCCGAGTTAGTGAATCCATTCTATGGAAGGGGGACCATGTGTGTGTCCCAGATGATGAGATGTTGATGAGAGATATCTTGGATGAGGCGCACAGTTCAAGACTTTCTATACATTCAAGAGGCACCAAGATGTACCGAGACCTCCGCCAACACTTTTGGTGCGAGGGCATGAAGAAGGAAATAGTCGAGCACGTCAATCGATGCTTTACACGTTAGATGGTGAAGGCAGACCACTAGAGACCCCCTGGTTTACTCCAACCTCTTCCTGTCCCAATGAGGAAATGGGAGAGCATCTCCATAGATTTTGTCACGTCATTACCGCGCACCTCTGGAGGGCATGATGCGATATGGGTCATCGTTGATCAGTTGACCAAGTCAATCCATTTCATCCCGGTCAACATGACATATACACCAGTATAGGTAGCCAAGTTATACATTCATCACATCATTCAGTTGCATGGCATACTCAAGGAAATAGTGTCAGACAGAAATTCCTGTTTCACATCACACTACTGGGGAGAATTCATGAGAGCTTGAGGACCGAACCATGCATGAGTTCAGCATACCATCCACAGACAGATGGACAGTCCGAGAGGACCATTCAGACATTGGAGGACTTGTTGCGGGTTTATGCAGTTGAGTGGAAGGGATCCTGAAAGGATCACCTTCCGCTAGTTGAGTTCACGTACAACAATATCTACCACACCAGTATAGGCATGGCACCATTTGAGGCATTGTACGGGAGGTGGTGCATCACTTTTTTTGTGTTGGCAGCAAGTGGGTGACAACACCATGCTCACCCCGCAGATCATCGAGGAGACCTCCAGGGTGGTGGAGACTACTAGGAGGAAATTGCTGACCACGCAGAGCTGTCAGAAGAGTTACGCCGACCAGCAGCGTAGAGACCTTGAGTTTCAGGTATGTTATCCTACATTCGTGCACTAATGGGTATAATTCTTAGCCAATCTCGTTGAATAAAGTGTTTCTCATGATCACAGGTTGAGGACTTCGTGTTATTACACGTGTCCCCAATGAGGAGCGTACATTGTTTCAGTGCAAAGGCCAAGCTAACACCGCATTTTGTAGGACCATTCGAGATTTTGGCCCGTGTTGGGAAAGTGGTCTACAGGGTGACCCTTCCCCCACGCCTCAAGGGTATCCACGACGTATCCAGATGGCGAATCTGTGGAAGTACGTCCGAGATCCCTGACACGTGATCAGCTACGAGAACTTGGTTGTGGAGCCAAACCTCTCCTTCCCAGAAGAGCCGGTGTAGATTTTGGACCACGTGATCAAGAGGCTGAGGTGGAAGGAGATCCCTTTGGTCAAGGTCCTGTGGCGAAGTCAAGACGTCGAGGAAGCGACATGGGAACCTGAGGCGGATATGATGGAGAAATACCCTCATCTATTCACAAGTATGGAATTGATACCATAGTCAGATTCCTTTTGAGATTTTTATGGGTTTCGCTCTCATTGAGATTTTTATGTGCTCATTTCTCTGGAAAACTTGGATACAATGAGGTTCGGGAGTTGAAATCGATTAGAATCATCCTAAGTCTCGTGGACGAGACTTACTTTGAGATTTTTATGATGTAAAAATGCCGAATACTGAACATGGACTAAAATGCAAATCTTGACTGAGTCTGGGATTAATTGCAAAATCTGTAATTTTTCAGTTACCAAAAAATTCAAGTAAGAAGTCCATTGAGTAGTGCTCGTCGATATCTTTCCAACGAGTCCAAGAACGTGAAAATACGAGCTCAGAAGTCCAAGTTACGACTATTTTAACGAAGAGGGGTCCATGTCATTTTTGGATCCCAACTCGGATCCGAATCCAGGTTGGATCCATATAATCCAATCCTCCCCTTCATGAAAACATTCCCAAAATGCCCCCAACCTATACAACAGCTCCTCCTCCCCACATCTCCCTTGTTGGAGCCTCAACGGAGCTCATCGATGCATACGGATCAACGATCCGGGGTTGCAATCACGTTGAGGAGGTCTAGGTAGCCTTCAGGGACGGTTTGGTGTCATCATTGGGGCGTCGATCGTGTCGTTCTCCATGGGAGGAGAAACCGAGGTTGTGAACTTTTTGAGGTACGATGCCCCTCCTCCTTGCTGCGTTTTCCACACGATTTCTAGTCCCATATTCAAAGGTCATGAGAGCCTTAGATGTGCTTGTGCTATGATTCTCGTGAGGCACTGTTTTACAACCTACAACCGTACCACATATCTTGGTCCTTTTTCACATTTGTAGTCTTGATGTTACTCTTAGATAGTCCAGCACTTTCTCTGAGCAAATGGACTTCATCTTCTTGCACATGTTGCTAGAATCAGACTCAAAACTCGATTTGGTCAGAATAAACAGAGGTCGTGAGGAGGTCTTGGATATTCGAGCACTTTCTCTTGGCATGGTTGGGTGATGCTGCATACATCCATATCCGATAGCATTAGTTCCAAATTTAGACAAAATCGTATTGAATTCAGGTGAGATATTGCTATTTGATTTGATCAATACCCCTAGGCTTGATCTTCCCTCCAACTTTCACCTATAGTTGACAAGGAAGAGGGGAAGTTATATGAGTCCAGTAGCCAAGGCATGATTGATGATTCAGGTGGAACTCCTCTCCAATGCTCACTCAAGGACTGTCTAATATTGAGATATTGTAACCACGACTCGAAATATATAACTGTAGCATACCGATTTCTAAAATCTGCTACTGAGTACACTATGAAATATGTTGTTGTAAGGTGCCAAGATCTGCTTCCCGATGTTCTAATATCAAATCTGCCATTGAAAAATGTCAAGACCTGGAAATTTCATTTGTAAAAGGTCAAGATCTAAAATATGCTTTTGCCATCGGCCACCACTTTCTCCCCTTTTTGAATTTTGTGGAAAGTGGTTAAATTTCAAAATTGATTGTTGCTTTGTGTTGGTTGACCACTATTCTACCGTAGCCATCATTTGGCAAAAGTGTTGTAATGTGGCATTCCAGAACTTTCGTTCTCACTTCATCTTCTCTGCATATTCTAATGCAAGAATGTCTTGGATACTTTCAGCCTTAAGTTCAACTCATGTTCATGTAACAGATATATGTGCAAGTAGAAGAACATTGGTGATGATCTTAGCAACAAAAGTACAACTTTTATCACTTGACATGTGACAGATATCATATGGATCCTATTATTTCCTGGTTTCCACCACCTGCATATAGAATTAATTGATAGGGACCCCGTTAAACAAGCATTCTTCAAACACCTAATTATATGAAGGTTGGGTATTGAGGGGAGAAGGGAATGGAATTGGCAGATGATTTAATCTGATGGCCCCAGACAATGTGTGGTTGGCAATTAGCAAACATTGCTTTTAAAAATAAGCTTGTCTGATCTTTTGAATTCACGATGCTTATTATGAAAGTCGAAGTGATTCAATGAAATTTTAGCTAAATACATGCTGCAGATGATAAGCACTGCTAACCCTAAATTCTTCAAAACTGTTGTTGGACTACCTTCTGTTATTTTCTAGTTGATTGTGTCTGCTTCTTGATCCGATTGCATTGGAAGATGATGAAACCAAAGCTAATTGCACAATTTTTGTATTCACACATGTATTTTAAAATTTATGCACATGTGTTCACTGTCTGTTGCGAAGAATCATTAGTCATTTTCCCACTAAAGGAGATCTTGATCATTATCAGTTATTATTGGCTTTCTTTATCTTACTTTTGTCTATAATTGTTGTATTGTAGCAAAATAGGCCACTGCCAGATTCACATTCAATGGATTTTGTGCTCAGCAGATGCCGCAGGATTTTTCTCGTCGATGCTGTTGTGGTTGATCTTAAGCGGCATGTAGGTAGATGGAGTAGTTGACCCAAGGGAGGGGCATGCACCCTTGGGGCCCCGGGTAGAAGCCTAGGTGACCGCGATCTCAACTGCTACTGTAGCTGCGATGGTTGGGGGACATGTTGCTTGGCACACCGAGGTGCTAATCTGACGATGTTGGCCTCGGCACTTGTGTGATTTAGCCCAGTACTCGAGTGCGGGCCAAGCAATCATGGTTGGTTTACTAGTGTTTCACTTTTCACTTAGAGTTATCACTCGTGTACAGGCCAATGTAGGCCACATTGGTAGGTACCCCGAGTGAGAGCGCTAAGAGGGGAGTTTTGGGAAGAAGTTGGTTTAATGAAGTTGGGATGAGATAATTCTCATGTGCATAAGGAGGATTGGGTTAGTCGCGATGATTTATGGGTTGGAATCTAAATTGTGAATCGGAAGTACAATTGTGAAATGGAGCTAAGTGGACGTGTTGGGAACTTAGCTAGGATGCATTATACCGCACCGCATGCCTACGGAGGCACCCCAACCCTAAAGCATCCTCTTTGCCTTAGAGTCATAGTGTGAGGTCTCATCAAGACCAAGACCACAGACTATCCACGAATCTTAGTTACTCATATACATATCCCGATCAAATAATAATAATAATAATAATGTAATTCTTTGTGAGGCCAGTTACCCAGTTGTTCTTTTGAACACATTTAAATTATATCTTACTTATTGTCATATAGTTGTTTATATCAAATTGAGCAACCTTGCTCATAACGTACCTACGTGTGGATGTGCAGGTTTACAGCGGTGAGTAATTGGAGGCACAATCTTTTGTGCAGCTTCACCCTTTTTGTATTACAGTGGTTGGTAGTTCTTTTACTGTCTTCTGTACTTGGTTTCTTTTTAAGATACATGACATATAATGTATAATTATAGACATCTACATTTATGCTTACATGTATATTTTTGTGGACATGGATATGGATAATGGGATGAAATGGAATTGGTGTATGGAATGTATGAATGGAAATACAGGTTGTTATTGTGAACAGGTTGAATGCAAAGGAAGGAAAAATATTAAATTCCAATGTATGTTGTTATTTTGTCCTGCTTTTGTGAATGTCAAATATTCGAATGTGGAATGTATGTGCGTGGATTGGTTTGTCGAGTACTCGGATCCTAGAGAGGGAAGGGCGTCACAATCTCCTCATCCATGGCATGTCATCTGCCGTAATCATGCATTGCACTATGATGATATTTGGGGACAGAAGTGACATTCAGGGCATATGTAAACCTCTTGTCACGGCTAGATAAGCCATCGGTAGAAGTAAAATGTGATATAGGGTGAAAAGTGTCTTGTCTTTTATGCTTACGGAGAGCTAATGGAATCTCCTCAGGCACATACGGTGCAACAGTGGTGGGCACACTTGTAGAGAGCATATCATCCTGTAAAAAAGGAATTGGCAAAGGAACAGAAGCATGTGTAGTGGTGTGCTTGTGTGTATAGACGATTTATGGAGGTGGAAGATCCAAAGGGAAGTCACCTACAGTTTGTGTAAAGAAGCTAGCATGCTTGAAGAAAGTGACATCCGCGAAAATATGGTATCGACACCCAACAAGATCATAACACCGATAGCCTTTTTGAGTACGATAATACCCAAAAAGGATGCACTTGATGGCCCTAGGTGACAATTTGTCAGCAGCATGGAAGTTGTGTGAACAAATGCATTGCACCCAAAAATTCTCAGAAGTAAAGGAAAAGGATACTCAATATGGTATAATAAAGAGAAATGAGTACTCCTTTTTAAGACAGAAGATGGAACCGTATTGATGAGATGAACAACAGTAAGGATGGCATCCCCAATAGTACTTGAGAACATTCATCTGAGTGAGGAGAGACCTAGCAACATCAAGCAAATGTTGGAGTTTCCTTTCTGCTACCACATCTGTTGAGAGGTATATGGACATGATGTTTGATGAACAGTCCCATGAGAGGGAAAGAAAGATGTTAAGTCATGTTGGGTGAACTCAAGTGCATTGTCAATTTGAATAATTTGAACACATGTAGAGAAAGAAGTTTTGACATATTGAAATATTTTTTTAATAATTTTATTGATCTTCGAGCATTCCTTTAATAGGTAAACCCAAGAGGATCTACTATAATCATTTACAAACACAATAAATAGAGATGACCACTCAAAGTTCGGACCGAACAAGTTCCCCACACATCATAATGAATAAGACCAAAAAGAGTAGTACGATATGACTCAGCATGAACTGGATAGAAGCTTGATGATGTTTCCCAAATAATATGCCTCGCACTAAAAGGGCTTCAGAGTAGAGAATTCATGGAACATCATGGAGAGAGCCTTGGCAGAATGATGCCTAAGGTGCATATGCCATAGCAGCGGGTCTTTGGAAATGGATGCAACACTAGCAAACTTGGATTCTGAGGGTATGTCCAGATAGAGGCCATTCTTCTATGCCCCCCACCAATAATCTACCTCGTCCGGATGTCCAAAAAATAGCAACATAGTTCATCTTGAAAATAGCAACATAGTTCATCAAATATTACAAGGCAATTAAGCTCAACACAAAGTTTATGAACAAATAATAAGCTGAGAGGGAAATCAGGAGCGCAGTGGACCCCAGAAAGTTAGAGCTTGGAGGAGAACTACATGGTTCCGATAGTAGTAACCATCAAGTAAGTCCCATTGGCAACTTGAACCGACTTCACTGAGGAAGAGGGTTTGGAGAACGTTTGTAGACTACTTTCTCCAGTCAGATGAGTAGAGGTTCTAGAGTCAATAATCCAAGCAGGAGCAGTTGGGGTCGCAAAATTAGCTATTGTACTAGACAGGTTAGCCAAGGTAGTAGTGGTAATCTCACTGGAAGAAGAAGCATGCCAAAGAATTTGGAGCATCTGCATCAAACGGGAATAATTTGCATTATTAAGATGTACCATCTTTCCATCGGGGTTTGTAGGAGACTTCTCTTCCACATCATAGGCATCCTCATAGGCATTATTGGCTTGATAAAGAGGTACGCCAAACTTCTACCAGCATTGTTCGAATGGATGGTTCCAGCGACCGTTATGATTGCATTGTGGATACTAGTAGTAGTAGAATCTCGTTCACGACCATGGTCAAAGTCGCGTCAACATATAAAATCTCGTCTACGACCTCGACCATAATCACGTCCACGACCTCGAAAGATATGCCATCCTCCTCTCAAAGATGATTGTTAGAATACTCCGATTATTCATTCCATAGAGCCCTCGGGTCTCTTATATAGGGAGAGAGCCCTTGGGTAAATTACATGAGAGGTACATAAAGAAACTGAAATATAATAAACGACACAAAGACGAACAACTATCTCTACACTCCCCCTCAAGATGGAGCATAGATATCTATCATGCTCAGCTTGGAAGAACATCTCTGGAAAGGTCCTCTGAGCAATGGCTTAGTGAATATGTCCGCTGTCTGGTCCTCTGAACTGACGTGAGACGTGGAGATGAAGCCCTTCTGAATCATGTCCCTAGTGTAATGACAATCCACCTCTATGTGTTTTGTTCTCTCATGGAAGGCTGGATTGTTGGCAATGAATAATGCTGCCTGATTGTCACATTGCAGGTTCATAGGCAAGGGAACATCAACATTCAGATCTTCTAAGACTGCTTTAACCCACATCATTTCTGTGCTTGCCTGGGCCATGGCTCTGTACTCGGATTCGGCACTGGATCTCGCCACAACGGTCTGCTTCTTGCTTTTCCAAGAGACTAAAGAACTTCCTATGAAGATAGCAAATCCAGAAGTAGACTTACGATCTCGTGGACATCCTGCATAATCTGCATCTGCACAGGCGGAAATAGACAGATCTGTACCTTTCTTGAATAGCAACCCTGTGCCTGGGGAAGACTTCAGATATCTCAGTATCATGTACAAGGCATCCATATGTACTTGCCTCGGCTGCTCCATGAATTGACTCACCCGGTTTACTGCAAGGGCAATATCCGGTCGAGTTATAGTGATGTATAAGAGCTTACCCACCATTTCTCTGTACCTTCTCTTGTCCACCTCCTCGGTATCATCATCGTACAGCTTCATACTCGGGTCCATAGGTGTACTTGAAGGTCTGCATCCAGTCATTCCAGTTTCAACTAGCAAGTTTGTGACATATTTTCTTTGAGTCATCACCATTCCTTGTGCATTTCTTGCAAATTCTATCCCCAGAAAATACCGTATTGTGCCTAGATCCTTTGTAATGAACTGGCTGCCCAACATAGACTTGGTTATCTCAACCCCCTGTGCATCATCTCCAGTAACCAATATGTCATCAACATATACCATAACAACGATGGTACCTCTAGGGGTCTTCCGGACGAACAGTGAGTGGTCCGCATTTGATCTTCTGAACCCCTGTCGTTCAATAAGCTGGGAGAGCTTTTGGAACCATGCTCGAGGACTCTGTTTAAGGCCATAGATAGCCTTATGAAGTCTGCACACCTTCTGAGTCTCCCCCTCAGCAGCAAACCCGGGTGGCTGCTGCATGTAGACTTCTTCCTGTAGATCACCATACAAGAAAGCATTCTTAACATCAAGCTGGAATATGGTCCAGTCACGTACCACTGCAACCGATAGAAGGATGCGAAGTGTAGAGTGCCTCGCCACAGGTGAAAAGGTGTCCAAATAATCTACCCCATATGTCTGTGTAAACCCTCTTGCTACGAGCCTGGCCTTGTATCTGTCAAGACGACCATCTGCATGATATTTGACCGTAAATACCCACTTGCAACTCACCACAGATGCACCTGGAGGAATAGGGACAAGAGACCAAGTCCCTCTCGATTGCAAGGCGCGCATCTCCTCTTCCATTGCTAGACGCCAGCATTCAGTCTTCATGGCATCCTGATAAGTCCGTGGAATCTCCACTGACGATACAGCAGCGGCAAACTTCTGGAAATCCCCAGTGAGACGATGAAAGGAGACATGAGAGACCAGGGGATATGAGGCACACTGTCTTCGCTACTTCCTATGAGCAATAGGCCGGTCCAAGTCATCCAAAACAGTGCTGACTGGTTGGTCCTCCTCCTGTGGTAAAAGCTCCTGCACAGGTGCATTCTTTAACCCATCATCAGTGTTAACATCAGTACATACCTGAGGCGTGTTGGATGGTTGACACGTAGCTTGAGCAGGGCCTGTCCGTCTCGTGTAGACCTTAGGGAAAGGGACAACTGGGGGTGGTGGCGGAGGAGGTGGTGGTGGTGGTGATATTGGTGTCGGTGGAGTAGAGGATGGACCCAGGCTTGGAGGTGGTGGAACATAGACATTTGAATCTGATGATGTGGAGGAGACCAATCTGTCACCTGCAGGGGAGAAGTACATGACAGGTTCGAAAAATGTAACATCTGCACTGACATAGTACTTGCCATGGACAGGGTCATAGCAACGGTATCCTTTCTGAGTCCTGGAGTAACCCACAAAAACACACTTGATAGCCCTAGGGGATAGCTTATCAAGCCCCGGAGATAAGCGGTGAACAAACGCAACAGTGCCAAAAACCCGAGGTGTCAGTGTAAACAAGTCTTTGTCAGGAAAGAGAACAGAGATTGGAGACTTTTCCCCAAGAACAGTTGTAGGCATTCGATTGACCAGATAGCACGCAGTAAGTATAGCATCCCCCCAAAAAGTTAGTGGAGCACAACTCTGGATAAGTAATGTGCGAGCAATATCAAGAAAGTGTCGATGTTTTCGTTCTGCAACCCCATTTTGTTGAGAGGTGTAGGCACATGTGGTTTGGTGAACAATGCCTTTAGATGAAAGGAAGCTAGCAAGAGAGCGAGTGCAGAACTCCAATGCATTGTCAGTACGCACATACTTAACAGTAGATGAAAAAACATTCTGGACTTCATTAATTAGATTTTGAAGAACATTTCCTGCTTCAGATTTATTTTTAAGAAGAAAAGTCCACGACACTCTAGAGAAATCATCAACCACAACTCTATTTATGTGCCCCTGATGATCCGGGACACGACTTGGACCCCAAATATCTATATGAAATAATTCAAACGGGGAGCTACTGCTCCGACTCTGACGACCGGGGAAGCTAGACCGATGGTGCTTCCCTAACTGACATGCTTCACATCGAAAAGAGGAACTCGGAGATATCTGAGGCAGGAGGTGACGCATCTTTTGCAGCGGCAGATGACCGAACCGAAGATGCCAGGTGTACGGAGAAACGGAGGCCTGGGAATGCAAGGAGACGCCAGCGTAGGAGTTACGAACGAGACGATAAAGGCCATTGTGCTCAGAACCACAGCCAATCACCCTGTCCGTCAGTATGTCCTGAAAAATAACAGACGATGGATCAAAAATAGCACGACAGTGCAAATCACGTGTAATTTGGCTAATAGATAAGAGGTTCATAGAGAATTCTGGAGCATGTAGCACATTCTGTAAGTGCATAGAGGGTAGCAAAGCTGTCTCCCCCTGACCGATGATAGGAGACTGAGTGCCATCAGCAATGAGTACAGAGCGACCTGGCTGAACAGCTCTGTAGGACTGCAGAATATCTTTCTCACGGCATAGATGATGGGTAGCTCCAGAGTCGACAATCCATCCTGTGAGGTCATGACTATGAAATGAGGCTGAAGGACTACCTGAGGCACTGGCTGAGGCCGATGTACTAGCTGACGCCGAAGCCGCAACATCAGAAATGTAGGCACCCTCTGATGTTGATGATTGTGGCATAATATCCCGAAGTCGTGCCACCAACTCTTCGAACCTGTGATCTGGAGTAGATGATGGTGGACCCTGAACATGATCAGCAACTCGTGCAGAAGGAGGAAAACCATGCTTGGAATATCATGTATCCTCCGAATGACCAGTGCGGCGACAAAATGAGCACGTAGAGCGTATGCGGCCTCCGCAGCCACGTCCACCACTTCCCCTGCCACGAAACGAGGACGAACCACCACGTCCCCTGGAAACTGCCATTGCTGACGGAGTCGCAGTCGCTGTATTGGACGGAACGGGTACACGACTGAGCCTCCTGTATACCTCTTCCATCGGTGGGATGGTGGCATCTGCTAGGATCTGAGCGCGTGCTGCCTCGTACTCCGGATCTAGGGCAGCGAGTAATACGCCAACCATAGTGGCGTTGCGGAACGTCTTCTGCTGTTCCGGCGTGGCTGTAAGCGGAATGGTGCTATAGAGCTTCTCGAACATGCCACGAAGTGACGTGTACAGGGAATGAAGAGGCTTCCCATTCTGCTTCGTGGTAAATATATCATGCTGCAACTGGAGCATCTTCGTCTCATTGCGGACCTGAGAGTACGTCATAGCCAAAATATCCCACATCGCCTTAGCGGTGGGCTGGTGAAGGACATCATTCGCTATCTCCGTCGTCAGCGTACCTGAGAGCCACACCTTGGCATACGCATCATCAGCCTCCCATGAGGCATAGATCCCTGTCTTCTCCGACGGTTCATCCTCGGTAAGAATATGCTTCTTACCACACGACTTCATGAGACTGAGGAACTGCATCGCCCACAGTTCGTAGTTCGTCCCGTCCATCTTGACGATTGGTGCCGAACCTTTGAAGGCACCTATGGCGGGCATATCGAGCTTCTGATCTGACATAATGCCGGAGAAGAACTACTGATAGACCAAGAAAATACTGTCTACCAAGACCTTGTAGGATTCAAGTGCATAGGTAGACGATTATGCACTTGAATCGAACATGACGCCGAGTCCTAGGGAGAAGGCGGCACCCCGGCCACGAGTAGAGGCTTTGGAAGCCTCTACTTGAGAAGAACGGCGGCTGGGCGGCGCTAGGGGAGGAGGGGCCGGCGCTGGGGAGCGGCGGCGGGGGGGATCCGGCGGCGGGGGTGAGACCCGGCGGCAGGGGCTGGCGGCAGGTGGGGCCCGGCGGCGAAGGAGAGGGGGCCCGGCGAAGGAGAGGAGGCGGCGGCGGGGGGCTTCGAGCCCGGGGGGGTTGGGCGGCGAAACCCTAGGTTAGGGTCATGGCTCTGATACCATGTTAGAATACTCCGATTATTCATTCCATAGAGCCCTCGGGTCTCTTATATAGGGAGAGAGCCCTTGGGTAAATTACATGAGAGGTACATAAAGAAACTGAAATATAATAAACGACACAAAGACGAACAACTATCTCTACAATGATGCGATGTGTACAGAACTCTCTACGGGAGGTAAGGTAGGAGATCATGCAGCAGATGTCTCCAGTTCCTCAAGACATCCAAAGATGACCTTTATAGTTGGTTATATATCGGATATCACAAATTGATCCTTCACAACCTGATATCTGGATGCATGCCATCAAAAAAGGGATACATCTGCCAGTCTGAACGCTCTTGTACCTATTTGGTACGAGGGTTCAAAGATAACGCGCTCCTCGTACAAGCTAGTGAGATGCATGTAGTACTCAACAAGGATAGAGTCACCCTGTGTTGTAGATCAGATATGCATGTAGATGACAACAAGGTGGCACTTCATCATCTTTTAAGAGTATGTCTGCTCAAGGTTATCTCACACCTCCTTGGTTGTGTCTTTGAAAAGTAAATTTAAGGCGATATGTGCCTCAAACATGTTGGTCATCCAGTTGATAACCAACTAGTTGTCCACGAGCCAATTATCATATTCTTTATCTTTCTCATCTGGAGGTTCTTTAGTCAGGATATAGACCTTCCACTAATCATCAATGAATACCTTTGTTAGAAGAAAGGAGTCTTAGTTATGATTCATAGGAAAACCCTAGGCTCTCTTATATAGGGAGAGGCCTTAAGGGTAAATTACATGGATGTCTAAATAGAAGAGAGAAATAGAAACAAGGTACATAAACATATAATAATATTAGAAACTATCTCTACACTCCCCCTCAAGGTGGAGCATAGATGTCGATCATGCTCAGCTTGGATGAACATCTCTGGAAAGGTCCTCTGAGCAAAGGCTTGGTGAATACATCGGCAGTCTGATCTCCTGAGCTAACATGGGCCGTGGATATCAATCCTCTCTGGATCAGGTCCCTGGTGTAATGGCAGCCAACTTCAATATGCTTGGTCCTCTCATGGAAGGCTGGATTGTTGGCAATGAACAATGCTGCCTGATTGTCACACTGAAGCTTCATAGGTAGAGATACAGCTACATGTAGATCTTCTAATACGGAGCGAACCCACATCATTTCCGTGCTGGCTTGGGCCATTGCCCTGTATTCGGATTCCGCACTGGATTTTGCCACCACCGTTTGTTTCTTGCTTTTCCAAGAAACCAGAGAGCCTCCAACAAACACTGCAAACCCTGAGGTTGATTTTCTGTCCTTAGGGCATCCTGCATAATCTGCGTCTGCACACGCTGAGATGGATAAGTCTGCACCCTTTCTGAATAGTAGCCCTAATACTGGAGTAGACTTCAGATACCTCAGTATCATGTGTATAGCATCCATGTGAACCTGTCTGGGCTGCTCCATAAACTGACTCACCCGGCTAACTGCAAATGCAATATCTGGACGGGTTATAGTAATGTAGAGGAGTTTTCCCACCATCTCTCTATATCTCCTCTTATCCACTTCATCAGTATCATCATCATATAACTTCATGCTGGGGTGCATGGGGATGCTTGATGGTTTGCACCCATCCATACCAGTCTCAACCAGGACGTCTGTAATGTACTTCCGTTGTGTCATCACCAGACCATGTGCATTCCTTGCAAAGTCCAACCCCAGAAAATATCTTAGGGTTCCAAGATCCATTGTAACAAACTGACGACCTAGGAATGCCTTCGCCCTTGCTATGCCTTGAATATCGTCTCCTGTAACAAGAATATCATCCACATAGACCATTATGACAACCGTACTTGCCGAGGACTTCTGGACAAACAACGAATGGTCAGCATTGGACCTCTTGAATCCCTGGTGCTCAATTAGGTTGGACAGCTTCTGGAACCACGCTCGTGGACTCTGTTTAAGGCCATATATAGCCTTGTGAAGTCTACATACCATATGCTTCTCCCCCTCAGCAGTAAACCCGGGTGGCTGCTGCATGTAGACTTCCTCCTGTAAGTCCCCGTACAGAAATGCATTCTTGACATCTAGCTGATAAATGCTCCAGTCACGAACCACTGCAACAGACAGGAGGATACGGAGAGTCGAGTGTCTCGCCACTGGAGAGAATGTATCCATGTAATCAACGCCATATGTCTGTGTAAATCCTCGGGCGACCAAGCATGCTTTGTACCTATCCAATGTGCCATCCGCATGATATTTGACTGTGAAGACCCATTTGCAGCTTACAACTGATGCATCAGGAGGTGCAGGGACCAAAGACCATGTGCCACGGGACTGCAAGGCCCCCATTTCTTCTTCCATAGCTAGTCTCCAGCATTTACTCTTCAAGGCTTCCTGGTATGTCCGTGGTGGTGCTGGCATAGGAACTGACACAGGAGACGAGTCAGGTGAAAGACAAGCAGGTGGTGGTGGAACCAAAATATCATCAGCGGTGGTGGATGGTACCATTCTGTCCCCAGCTGGCGAGAAATACATAACCGACTCGAAGAAAGTGACATCCGCACTAACAAAGTACCTGTTGGTAGTAGGATCATAACACTGGTATCCCTTCTGGGTTCTGGAATACCCAACAAAGACGCATTTGACTGCTCTTGGAGAGAGCTTGTCAAGTCAAGGAGATAGACGATGGACAAACGCCACAGCACCAAAGACACGTGGTGGCAGTGAGAATAGCTCCTTGTCTGGAAAAATAAGAGAAATGGGTATCTTCTCTCCAAGGACAGAGGACGGCATTCTATTGACCAGATAGCATGCAGTAAGGACAGCATCCCCCCAGAAAGAAATAGGAGCACAGCTTTGAATCAACAAGGTACGAGTGATATCCAAGAGATGGCGATGCTTTCTTTCCGCCACACCATTTTGTTGGGATGTATATGCGCAGGTGGTTTGATGAATAATACCCTTCAATGACAGAAATTGAGAAAGAGAGAGTGTACAAAATTCCAGGGCATTATCAGTCCGAACATATTTGACTGAAGAAGAGAAAACATTCTGCACTTCATTAATCAAATTTTTGATAACATCTCCTGCTTCAGACTTATTCTTCAGAAGAAAAACCCAAGAGACACGAGAAAAGTCATCTACTACCACAAGATAGAACCTGTGCCCCTGGTGATCGGGAACACGACTCGGACCCCATATATCTATATCTAACAACTCAAAAGGGGAGCTATTGCTCCGACTCTGACGACCTGGAAAGCTCGACCTGTGATGCTTTCCTAACTGACATGTTTCACAATGAAACGACGAACTTGGAGAGATCTGGGGCAGAAGATGGCGCATCTTCTGGAGCGGAAGGTGACCAAAACGAAGATGCCAAATGTAAGGTGAGACTGGTCCAGCAGAGTGAGTGGAGATGCCAGCATAGGATTCCCGGACCAGCCGATATAAACTGTTCTGCTCAGAGCCACAGCCAATCACCTTGCCCGTGAGTATGTCCTGAAAAATGAGAGAAGACGGGTCAAATATAGCTCGACAATTCAAATCCTTTGTAATCTGACTAATAGACAGCAAATTCAGTGAGAACTCAGGGGCATGTAAAACATTCTGTAGCTGCATAGTGGAGGATAAGAAAACCTCCCCCTGGCCAACAAGAGGTGAGTGGGAACCATCTGCTATCTGTACTGAGCGACCTGGCTGAATAGCCCTGTAGGCCTGTAATCTACCTCTATCTCGACACAGATGATGTGTAGCTCCGGAATCTATAACCCAGTCAGATATATCATGTGAAGGTATGAAGGCTGATGATCTACCTGAGGAACTGGCTGCGGCGGATGAACTGGCAGAGGCTGTGGCAGCAATATCTGAAGAGCCACCAGATGAATCACCAGAAGACTGTGGCATAATATCACGGAGACGGGCCACGAGTTCGTCAAATCTATGATCTGCAGTAGACGGTAATGGAGACTGTGAATGCTCTGCAACCCGTGCCGATGCTGGGAACCCATGCTTTGATAGCATGTCTCCTCTGAGTGTCCAGTTCTGTGACAATATGAGCACATCTGACTGACTCGACCGCCTCTTCCTTGAGAGCCACGGCCACGTCCACGACCACGCCAAGAAGGTGGTCCACCTCTCCCACGCGAAGCTGCCATCGCAGATGGGGGTGGAGTAGAAGAGCTGGAGGAAACTGGAATACGACTGAGCCTCCTGTAGACATCCTCCACTGGAGGAATGACTGCATCTGCTAAGATCTGTGACCGTGCAGCATCATACTCAGGATCGAGGGCAGCAAGTAGAACGCCCACCATGGTGGCGTTCCGGGACGTCTTCTGCTGCTCTGGAGTAGCAGTCAGAGGAATGGTACTGTATAGCTTCTCGAACATCCCTCTTAGGGATGTGTATAGAGAATGGAGAGGTCTGTCGGCCTGCTTCATCGTAAAGATGTCATGCTGAAGCTGCAACATCTTTGTCTCATTTCGCACCTGCGAATACGTAGCAGCAAGGATGTCCCACATTGCCTTAGCAGTGGGCTGATGGAGGACATCATTCGCTATCTCCATCGTCAACGTACCAGACAACCATACTTTTGCGTAAGCATCATCGGCCTCCCATGAGGCATAGATCCCTGTCTTCTCCGCAGGCTCATCCTCGGTAAGAATGTGTTTCTTACCGTTTGATTTCATGAGGATCATGAACTGCATAGCCCATAGCTCATAGTTAGACCCGTCCATCTTCACTATCGGCGCCGGACCTTTGAATGCGTCGGTGGAGGGCAAATCGACTTTCGATTCTGACATACTGCTGCTCGAAGAAGACGAAGGGAGAATAGACAATGTGATGAATGTCTACACCAACTGCATCAGATTTGAGTACGTGTGTAGACTTTTACGCACTCAAATCCATAAATCGGAGGAAGAGAGGCCTAGGGCACGCCTCCAAGGAAGCTTACAGCCCTTGAATCGTCTCGAGAACAACGCCTATGGACTGCTGGAGGCCACTGGAACCCTACAGCGGCAGATGGGAGGTGCCGCTGGGGCTACGGGTGCCGCTGGGGTGGCTGTAGGCGGCAGGGGGGGTGCCGCTAGGGCTTCGGGGGCCCGCACGGGCGGCTGGGCGCCGCTGGTAGGGGCGGCGGGCCCGCTGGAGGGTGCGGCTGGGGGCCGCTGTGCGGTTGTGGGCCGCTGGAGGGTGCGGCTGGGGCCGTAGGGGGTTGCGGCTGGGGCCGCGGGGGGTGCGGCTGGGGCCGCGGGGGGTTGCGGCTGGGGGCAAGGGGCTGTCGAAGGGGCGCCGGGAGCCGCTGTTTGGGCGGCGGCGAGACGAGAGAGAGAGAGCGAAGAGGAGGGGCGGCGGGTGGGGAAGGGAGAAGAGCCCTAAGGCGGCTCTGATACCATGTTAGAAGAAAGGAGTCTTAGTTATGATTCATAGGAAAACCCTAGGCTCTCTTATATAGGGAGAGGCCTTAAGGGTAAATTACATGGATGTCTAAATAGAAGAGAGAAATAGAAACAAGGTACATAAACATATAATAATATTAGAAACTATCTCTACAACCTTAAAGGAGAGAGACCATAGCATATCGTTTTCGTTGCCCTTCAGTTTGATAGTAATATTTTATGTCATCATAGAAGATGGAGTAGACAAGGACTTCATCTCGGTAGAAGTAGATGTCATGATGGTCAGATAGAGAGATCAAAGTATTGTTGTTGATCAAGTATGCATAGAAGGGCTAGAAGTCACACATGTATGCGCAAGAGATCTGGATTTTGAAGAATCAACACGCCAAAGGTGTTGGTGATAGCATCGACAACACTTGAAAATGTGTTGGATAACGTTGGCAGGGCGTTTGGTAGTGCTAAGTAGAGCCTAGGAGGCATTGGGCGGCAATGGACAACGTTGGGCAGCACTGGAAGTGTTGTTCGACATTGGGTATTGTCGGGGTGACGCTGGGGTAGTGTTGCGGAACCCACCGATGTCTCGTGCGGAACCCTTAGACGAGGAAGAAGGGTCCATGCAAGGCTCGAGGAGGACATGCTGGCGGTGGCAGTGGGTTTAAGATATAAGCTCCGATATAGGACCATTGCTCTGATACCATGGGGAGAAGTGAATGAGTTGTTGTGTTTATTACATGGGATAGGGTCTCTTATATAAAGAGAAACCCTAGAGAGCAAAAAAAGGGAAAATACATATGACCCTGAATGGTTATAGGACTCAAATAAAATAGAAAACACAATAACTCTAACAATATTGAAGTTGACTACCATTTTATACAGGATGTTGTACACCAAGGGAAGATTTGCACTCCACATGTATCTACCGACCTTCAAGCACTGCACAAGAGATGTGCTTCTGAGCTTATTTCCAAGTTGGACATGATCGACAGATATGCTCCAACTTGAGGGGGGTGTTAGAGTTATTGTTAAAGTCATTTTATTTCAATATATTTTGTAGAGTGTATCTTTGTAATTCTTCTCTTTTTGCACCCTAGGGGTTCACACTGTATAAAAAGCCCTGAAGTCTATGGAATAAACAAGTCATTCTCTCATCTTTCTCCACAATGAGAAATGGAAAAATTATAACCTTGGACATAGCGTTAATTGAGAAGAAACGATTGGAGGTTAACAATAGTGATTCATAATTAATTTTGGAAAATCAAGTGATTCATTTTTATATTATCAAGTAAATGATTAACAATGGTGAGGTTCCCCGTTGACTTCTTTATGATGACATGTAAACGTTGAATGGTTCAAACTCAGTAATGATTTATAGTGAATACCAAGGAGCTCAATAGATATTTTGTCCTATTAGATAGTAGGCCTATCTACTATCATAATGTTTCAGCGTCGAATGGTTCAAAACGTTGAATGGTTGCAACCATTCACTAGCACAATGTTACAGGTCCATTAAAAAGGGATAGGCCTTGATGTAAGAGATAAAGAAATGAAAATGTGAGATTATACATTTAAAGCCTAATGAACTTGCTTATAAAATTATATATAAATTAACTAATAATTAAATATAAAGTGTTGGGAATTTGGATAGAATGCATGTATTTTCAATGCATGCATGCCTATGGAGGCAGCCCATTCCTGAGGTACTCAATACTTCTGAGTCATAGCATGAGACCTGATGCAGGTTAAGACTAGAACTTAATGATAATAAATATGATCAACTAAAATGGATACTTTCTGTAGATAAAGTGTCAACATCTTAAAGGATGAACTAAAAGGTTCACAGATACCTAAAAAAGAAAGTTGGGTTTAAGACAAACATTGATTATATATGAAAATGATTTAGCAGACTCTATAAAGTACTTGTGAATAAGGAATGAAGTGTATGTGGGAATGTAAAGGTTAAAATAAATGATACAATATGAGTTATTTTGTGATAAGCGGTGGAATGAGCGATAGAACTGAAGCCTATGCTTTCTTTTAAGGAACAAAATATATTACTTCAAAACAATAGATGCAGAATGTGACATCTGGATCCGAATAAACTGAACCCGACCCGATTAAGGGTCTACATGATCAATTAGTATTCAATTAATATTGAATAAACTCGGATCGACCCATAGATCATAGATTAAAATTTTTTCGATCGCAATCGATCGCATCGTAATGCGTGCAACGGAAAAGCCGCGATGAAAATTAGAAACCGCAAAACAAACAGAGATCACTCAAAAATCCGACTCGACGAAATAAGACCAACGGAATCAACCGTTCGTTAATCAGAAGTCGTTTGATATTTTAAAATCACAAAATTTAATCACAAACCAAGATCATATCTCTGAAATTTCGGGAATTCATCTTCGATCCAAAGTATATGAATATTATACGCATTTTGATCGTCATTCAAAGATGATCGAAACGAGCTATTACTCATCAAAATTTGAGACTCGAGGTGTGCATATGGTTGATTTCAGTATTCTAGAGAAGAGGGAGAGTTAAGTTAAAAAAAATTAAAATTCCTGCCAGAAAACAACAACAGTTGACATTTGCCTTTTTTTCCCTTTCCATTTGGCACAATTTCCTCCTCTACATGTCAAAGAACAAAGCTTTTTTTTTCCTTATATAAACACCAAACCTCCCCTTTCTTTCCTTTCTCTCTTTTCTCTTCTAATCCACCATCGTAGGAGCTCTTGAAGCCCTCCCACTGCAGCCTATGAGCTGTTGTCCAGCATCCATTTCTCCTTGAAGAAGTTGCTGCCCACAGCAGCTTGAAGGCCCGATTGATGCAGCAGTTGGAGCAGCTAAGTTCCTGAGATGCTGGAGCTGCTCTTGTTCAAGCCAAGCTGCTGCTGCAAGCAGCTCCTGGAGCTGCTGCTTCTGTTGAAGCCTTGCTATAGTTGTTGCATGAAGTCATAGCTGCTGCAACTGATATTCCTGAGCACTGGAGCCATCTTGCTGCGAGCAGCTCTCTAAGAATTGTTTCAATCAGCCATTTATTGACTCCAATCGAAGGTGCTGGAGCCAGCAACTATAAATATTGCTTAAATTGAAGCTAAAAGCTACCATTCAGCAACTGATGAAGTAGTTGTTGCATGCAAAAGTTTGATGTCCTCGAATTTTGAGATCAATAGAGGTACTATCTAAGACATCCTCTTGTTGCCTTCCATGCATGATTCAACCTATTAAATTGCCTCTTAAATTAGATGAGAAGGTGAAGTTTTACATTCAGATCACCAAAATTGATATCATATTCTTCAAATGTTTCATGTACCATATTTTTATTTTGTGTTATGGCTTAAGAAAGCATTATTTACATCCAATTGGTGTAACTACAATCCAAACATGACACTAAGGGAAAGAATGATCCTCGTAGAGTTTATATTTGTGACACAGGAAAAGTTTTCTGGATAGCAAATATTGAATTGCTGATTATGACCTTTAACCACCAATATACCTTTGTAATTATCTCATTTGTATAATTTTTTAAAAACCAGTAGCCTACCATGTACCTAATCATATACACCAATTTAGATTCCACTGTATGGTTTTCTTAAGAATGTCCATATTATCACATTGTGGTTCTTGGTAAAGATACGTTTCATCTTACATGGTATCTATCTACTTAGGCTCGGGTTGGGCTTCAATTATAATTCAAGGAATAGCATACGTAGAAAATGAAGTAAGAATATATAGATAATGTGGACCTAGACGAATTCAGACCAAAAATCTATGTCCAAGGGGCAGCCTCCTAGATTTTTTTAGGACAATTAGAACATCCTTTACATTGGATTATGTGTTACTTAAAAATCATAATCCTATTCGTCATTGTTATCGATACTAGAATTCTTAAGTTCATACAAATCTGTTGACGTTGACTTTCATATTGATCTAGAAGGAGTCCAAACTAGGAATAATGTTGGTCCTTTATATGTTCAAGAATTATTGCCAAAACATTTTTACTCTTTCGCATTCTAATAGCCATAAGCTCTCTTTTGAGCTTGATCATCTGTAGGCACTCTATAAGCAAGAAATTTTTAGTACTATTCATTCATAAAAGATATAAGGTCATCTATATTAAGAAAGCTCATGATCTGAACCCTTCAACTATTCTATTAGTTAAGGATTATCATATAGAGGATGGAGCCAACCCTAAAGTATCTCTTGAGGTGTACATATAGCGGATAGTTAGTTTACAAGGACATTGTACACAAGTTGGAGGGACAAGAATACAAGGACATATTGAATGAGGGTGTCTTTGGCCAAGTTGAATAGCTTTGTGTTGACCTAACAATGCATGGACAAGACATGTTCTTTTTCCATTTGGTCGGGAAACATGTGATAAATGGTGATTATGTGCTTTAACTAAAACAAGAATTGTTGGTTTATTGGGATCAAGTTGCTTGTATTGACATGCCATAACTGATTTGAATTGAACATATGCTTTTGGCAAAAATTTAGAGATTTGGGGACGAACTAGCATGTATACAACAACAACAACAAAGCCTTTTCCCACAATTAAGTAGGGTCGGCTACATGGATTCTTCGCCTCCATTCAGATCTATCTTGGGTCAATCTCGGACTTATATCCAAAAAGCTAAGATCCCTTCGTATAGTCTCTTTCCAACACTTCTTGGGCCGTCCTCGCCCTCTCTTAGCCGGCTCAACATCCCAACACTCGCATCTCCTAACTGGTGCATCAGTTGACCTTCTTTGCAAATGACCAAACCATCTTAAACGGTTTTCTCGCATCTTATCCTCGATCGGAGCTACACCAACTTTCTTTCTAATTGCATCATTCCGAATCTGATCTTTACGTGTATGTCCACACATCCATCTTAGCATTTTCATTTCTGCTACAGCCATTCTCTGCACATGTCTATGGTTCACAGGCCAACATTCAGAACCATAAAGCATAGCAGGTCTCACGGCTGCTTTGTAAAACTTTCCTTTAATTTTTAAAAGAATTTTCTTATCACAAAGAACAGCGGAGGCTCCTCTCCACTTTAGCCAGCCTGCATTTATTCTATTAGTAACATCTCCATCAATTTCCCCATCATGTTGCAAAATAGATCCCAGATATCTAAAAAAATCTCTCTTCTGAATGTTATCGTCACCAATCTTCACCTCGATTCCTTCACTATTGCTTCCATCAAAGGTGCATTCCATATATTCCGTCTTAGCCCTACTTATACGAAAGCCTTTAGTCTCCAATGCATGTCTCCAAACCTCAAGCTTCTCATTTACTCCATCTCTAGTCTCGTCAATCAACACAATATCATCAGCAAATAACATACACCAAGATAACTCATCCTGAATGTGACTTGTCAACTCGTCCATAATCAAAGTAAAAAGAAATGGACTCAAAGCTGAACCTTGATGTAAACCACTGTTGATATCAAAATAGCCAGTCTTCCCCGTCGGGGTCCTTACACAAGATAAAGCCCTATCATACATATCCTTTATGAGATTAATGTATAGGACAGGTATTTGTCTCTTCTCCAAAACTCTCCATAGTATCTCTCGTGGGACGGAATCATAAGCCTTCTCCAAATCAATAAAAATCATATGGATATTCTTCCTTTTAGCTCTATAAATCTCCATTGTTCTCCTCAGCAAATGGATGGCTTCAATAGTTGAGCGACCTGGCATGAATCCGAATTGGTTTTCTTTTACTTGGGAAACTTGCCTCAACCTTCTTTCGATCACACGTTCCCAAATTTTCATAGTGTGACTCATCAGCTTGATACCTCTGTAATTTGAACAATTTTGAATGTCTCCTTTGTTCTTATAAAGAGGCACCACGATACTCCTCCAATCTTCAGGCATTTTCTTGCTTCGCCAAATAACATTGAATAGATTCGTAAGCCAAGTCAAACCACGCTCACCTAAAACTTTCCATACTTCTACAGGGATGTCATCCGGTCCAACACCTTTCCCATGTCTCATACCCTTCAAAGCCTCCTCTACTTCTTTTCTTTGTATTCGTCTATAGCATACACGATTCAAGTAACTTTCTCTACTAGCTAGATCACTACTAGCATGTATGTTCAGACAAAATTAAGGTTTGAATGAGTAACTCTTAATCCCTTGATTTAAATAAGAAAAGTTGGGAAATCTAACATTGATCTAAGGAACAACTTTTAATCTCATGATTTGAATAATGAGATCATTGGGATATGTTCATACAAGTGACTTTGAAAAGTTAGATCAATAAACAAGCCGCTAAATTTTGAGATAATCTATGATCAATGACTGAAAATTTTTGTAATCAATCACTTAGGTATGAATCACTAATTATATATCACTATTTAATAAGATTGTCGACAAGATGCATAGATATGTAAAGTTAATCACAACAGATATTGAGAAAGGATAAGAAATCAAGTCAGTGATGATGATTCAATGATGACTAATAATTATGAGTGCCAGTCATGGTGACCTTTACACCTGACTATGCGAGGCTGCGATGACCTTCAGCTGGACGGGAGATAGAAAGCCTAGTTAGGGTAGCGGTCGCTTATTGCGCGTGTCTCGGATCCAAATCTTTTCTCGATTTTTCGCAAGGGCTCGCAGTTTTTATCTCTCTCTTCGATCCACAGATTTTCTTTTAAAGACTAGTTCCAGTGACCCTTGTTTTTTAGGGTGCCTAGGCTGTAGGACCCTCGATTTTAGTTTTTCGAGCTCGTTTTCCTGTACCGGTCGGGTCGATTTTTCTAGAGTGACTTTTTCATAGAGTCTCTCTCACCCGTCTCAATGGCGTAGTTTTGGAGTAGACCTATCCCTCTACTGGACCGCACTTCCACTTAAAGGGCGAGACGGAAGGGTCTCTTAGGAGACATCCTCACTGCTTGAGTTTGATTACCATTCCGCTAATAGGCTTGGCGATGGCTACATCTGAATCCTCTATGGCTACATCTGAATCAGTTACAGTGGAATTTATAGGAGTTACAATTGAGCTTTAGAATGAATCACAAATGAGTTTGGCTAAAGTTGAGATGAATTACAGTTGAGTTGGTTGTAGTTAAGCTTGATTTCTGTTGAACTAGTTATTGTTCCGCCAGTAGTTCCTGACGAAGAGAAAAGACCATATTATGAAAATCATCCTTATCAAACTACGAGCTACCACCAATGTTGTTAGATATAGCTAGTGGACGCGTTGGGAACTTAGTTAGGATGCATTTTACTCCACTGCATGCCTACGGAGGCACCCCAATCCTAAGTATTCCTTACTGCCTAGAGTCATAGTGTGAGGTCTTACCCAGACCAAGACCACAGACTATCCACTAAGCTTGAGAAATTCAACAAGAAAAGAATCAAAACACCAGACTCATTATATGCACTTACTGGATCCATCCACATGATTCATAAACATCAGAAAGAGATCTGGATCACCTCATCATTATAAGCATTTAATAAAGACAACGATTAGATAAGAGATTCATCATCCATATCATTGAGTTCCATCAAACAATAATAATAATAATAATAAAAGTGATAGCTTAAATATGAATCATATAATCTATAAATAAATGTGTTAAAGTTGGGTATGGGGTAGGATGAGTAAGTCTAGAGATTCATATACCTAACAACTTGAAAACTTATTTCAATGTAAGTAGCTGTAAATTTTAATTGTCAAGCCCGATTTACTTGCTTTCTTTTTGAGCCACTAAATTTCCTTATTATTGTTAATTAATTAGATGTGCTTAACATTTCGTTGATGTTCTTTTCTCCCTATTACATGGGTTGCAGGCAAAACAAATGCATCGTGGTATTGGGAGAGTTGACCCTCAGCTTTCGCAGCTACTATTAACAGGTACGCATGTTATAGTTGTTGTTCAGGATATTATAAATGCTTTTCTTTCTCTTCTGCTAAAATTTGGGATTCATGTACATAATACTACTTTTGTTACATGTTAATTATATGAAAATTAATGCAAATAAATTAGTGACACATTATTGGTTCTGTGGCTTGTTAGTTAAATGTGGATGTCATTCGAAAACTAAATACGGAAAATTTCCCTAAATTTCAACAACCTAATGCGATCTCTATCGAACATGATACTACGAGTATTATGTAATCGGGTATCCCAGATCCGCGGGAGCGGGCGTCACAGTTTGGTATCAGAGCTGTGGTACCCCGCTACATACATTCATAGTATTATAGTTTCCATCGCATTAATTATCAGATAGCGACAATCCTCTGACTTGTCGCGAGTCCGAAAGCGAAAAATGACATTCAAAAATCAATGACCACAGATGTCACCAATTGAAACTAATTTCCGTATTGTATCCCAAGCAGAGAAAAAGCACAGTTAAAAATATCCACGAACATCAACTATTGTAATTAATGATACCAGTTCTTACACAAAACCAAGGCTTCTAGAATCGACCTTTGTATGTTTTAATTGATTCTGGAGCGATGAATGAACTTCGAGTTCTAGCTTCAGTAGGTAGAGTTACATAGACCATAGATCCTCTCTGTCACATCCATGGGCCAGGTGGCCAGTTGTACATTATAATACTGATAGTTAGAGGGTTACCAATGTTGATTGGTAATCACGGAATGATAACAGACTGTTTGCTACTACAACTCAACGAGTTTGACCTGATTTTGGGCATGGATTTGGTTGTCAACTCATCGTGCAATGGTTAATTGCTTTAGGAAGAAGGTTGTCTTAAGGATTCTGAATTTACATGAGTCTACCTTAGAGGGTGCATTACATGACTCCAAAATAGAGTACATTTGAATGTTTAGAGCTCAAAGACTGGTAGACCAGGGATGTTACGCATATTAGTAATTATCTTAGGGACATCTGATAGAGCCAATAGATCAGGACATCAGGATAGTGTCATATTATCCTGATGTGTTTTCTAATGATTTGCCAGGTTTACCGCCTGAGAGAGAGAGTGAGTTCGAGATCACATTCTTGTTAAATACACAACCGATCTTAATGGCTCCTTATCGCATAGCATCAGTTGAGTTGAGTTGAAGGTGCAATTGCAGGAGTTACTTGACGTGGGTTTCGTGAGGCCAAGCACTACATCTTGAAGTGCTCCTGTTCTTTTGTTAAGAAGAAGGATGGATCGATAAGATTATGCTTTGATTACCAACAGCTGAACAAGAAAACGGTAAAGAACCGTTATCTTGTGCCATGCATCGATGACTTATTTGATCAGCTACATGGATCTTTGATGTTTTCAAAAATCGATCGTGGATCTGACTACCATCAACTGAGGATTCAAGAGGTGAATATTTCGAAAACATCATTCATGACTCGATATAGACATTATGAGATTGTTGTGATGTTGTTTAGGCTCACGAATACACATGAAACATTCATGGGCATGATAAACATGATTTTCCGTCCATAATTAGACAAGTTTGCAATTATGTTCATCAATGATGTTCTGATATATTCTTGAAATAAATGGAATCATGCAAATGATCTTAAGATAGTCTTTGACATACTTCAAGAGCATAAGTTATATGTCAAGCTGTGTAAGTGTGAGTTCTTGTTATCTCAGGTCTCATTTCTTGGGCATGTCATTTCTGGAGTAGGTATTGTAGTGATCCTGCAAAGATTAAGACAGTCATGTCTTGGGAACAACCCAAGACAGTCACTCAGATTCAAAGCTTCCTTGGACTAGCGAGCTATTACAGATGCTTAGTCAGTAATTTTTCCCAAGTTGTTCTTCCCTTGACACGATTGACACAGAAGAGAGTTCCTTTCATTTGGAATGATTCATGCGAGAAGGCCTTTAGGTCATTGAAGAAAAGATTGACGATTGCCCCTATTCTTGCACTTCCTTCAGAAATTCAGGATTATGCAGTATATACATATGCTTCAAGTAAGGATTTAGGAGAGGTTTTGATGCAACCAGGTCACATGATTGTTTACGCATCACGTCAGTTGAGGTCGCATGAGCATAATTACTCCATCAGTGACTTTGAGTTGGTAACAGTTGTCTTCGCTTTGAAGATCTGGCGTCACTATCTCTATGAGGTGAATGTTAAGATTTTCACAGATCGCAAGAGTTTGAAGTACATCTTTGATCAGAAGGATCTGAACAAGAGACAACGCAGGTGGCTTGAGCTATTAAAGGATTTTGACTACACAATCTCTTACCATCCCAATAAGGAAAATGTGGTGGCAGATGTGCTTAGTAGGAAAGCTTGTGCATATGTAACAAACTAGTTATACATGTGGGATATGCTCACAGCTTGGACTAATTAGCATCCTCGTAAGAGTGCGTCCATATTTACTGTCGTGCCTTCGTAATGCAGTAAGTCTTTAGGATCGTATAATAGGACAAATGATAGATCCTTGGATTTGAGACAGATTTATGTGTGCCATCAAAGACAAAGGTGATAATTTTGTGGTGACTAAGTCCACTTTGTGGAAGGATGGTCTGGTTGTAGTGCCTAACAATTAGTAGTTGCACGGAGATATTCTTGATGAGGTACACGGTTCACGATTTTCTATTCATTCTGGTAGCACGAAGATATACTGGGATCTATGGCAACATTCTGGCGGGACGGGATGAAGCGAGATGTGGCACATCATGTTAGTAGATGCTTGACTTGTCAGATGGTCAGGGCTTAGCATAGGAGACCACCATGGTTATTACAGTCTCTCCCATTCCCAAATGAAAGTGGGAAAGTATCTCTATGGATTTCTCACCGGATTGCCGAAGACACCAGGTGGCCACGTAGCTATTGGGTCATTGTTGATAGATTGACCAAGTCAGCCCTTTCCATACCTGTCAGCATGACCTACACTACATCTAGGTTGGTAGATTATATGTGCAGAACATTATCATGCTTCATGATATACCACGCGAGGTACTGTCTAAAAGACTGACAGAGACTCGATGTTTACATCTCTCTACTGGCACCAGTTTATGTCAGCGCTTCAGACAGAGCTGAAGATGAGTTCTACATATCATACACAGACTGACGGACAAAGCGAGCGCGTTATTCAGACAATTGAGGATTTTCTACGTGCATGTACTCTAGAGTGGAAAGGGTCCTGGAAGGACCACCTGCCGTTAATAGAATTCCCGTACAACAACAATCATTATTCCGGTGATGGTATGACATCATTCGAACCCCTATACCGGCGGAGATGTCTTGCACCTCTCAGTTGGCATAAGGTAGGTGAACACGCTCTTTACTCTGTAGATTTCTTAAAGGAGACTGCGAGGGTTGATAACCTTGTGAGGCAAAGGCTTCTGACGGCTTAGGACCACCAGAAAAGCTATGCATATCGTCGGAGAAGAGAATTGAAGTTTCAGGTAACCCGATCATCTTCTCTTAATCCATTCAAATATGACTTATCAATATTCAACTTAGTCTCTCACATAAATTCATGTAAACACAGGAAGGAGATTGAGTGTTTCTACTAGTATCTCCCATAAAGGGAGTACAGAGATTTGGTGTTCATGGCAAGTTGACGCCACGATATGTTGGACCATTTGAGATTATTACTCGTATGTGTAAGGTGATCTATCGAGTAACCCTTCCTCCACACTAATTAGCCATACATGATGTCTTTCATATATCCAATCTAAGGAAGTACGTGCACGATCCTCGCCATGTCATCAGCTAAGAGAACCTTGACATGGAGCCAGACTTGATATACGAGGAGAAGCCAGTACATATACTTGATAGGACTGTGAAGAAACTTCGTAGCAAAGAAATTTCCTTAATCAATGTGCTAAGGAACCAATATGGTGTCAAAAAGGCAACATGGGATACCGAAGCAAACATACGGACAAGATACCGTAGCTCTTTCAGGTAATTGTCAAAACAAGCCCATTTAATTATATATATTGAAAGAACATGGCTTGTTTTTCCTTTGAGGTTTTTATTGGTTCAAAATCCTTTGAGGTTTTTATGGCCATATGAAACTCAGATAAAACACATAGTGACCTTGACCGAGTCTTGAGGACGAGACTCCCTTTGAGGTTTTTATATTTGTGACATCTGGATCCGAATAAACTGAACCCGACTCGATTAAGGGTCTACATGACTAATTAATATTCAATTAATATTGAATAAACTCATATCGACCCATGGATCGTAGATAAAAATTCATTCGATCGCAATCGACCAAAAATCGATGGCATCGTAATGCATGCCACAGAAAAGTCGTGACACAAATTGGAAACCGCAAAACAAACCGAGACCACCCAAAAATCTAACTCGACGAAATAAGACCAACGGAATCGACCGTTCATTGATCGGAGGTCGTTTCATATTTTAAAATCACAATATTTAATCACAAACCAAGATCGTATCTCAGAAATTTCGGGAATTCATCTTCGATCCGAAGTATATGAATATTATACTCATTTTGATCGTCATTCAGAGACGATCGAAAAGAGCTATTATTCATCAAAATCTGAGACTCGAGGTACGCATACGGTTGATTTCGGTATTCTAGAGAAGAGAGAGAGTTAAAGTTTACAAAAATTTAAAAAAAATAAAATAAAATTTCTGCCAGAACACATCAACAGTTAACATTTGCCTTTTTTTTCCTCTTTCCATTTAGCCCAATTTCTTCCACCACATGTCAAAGAATTGAGCTTTTTTTCCTTATATAAACACCAAACCTCCCCTTTTTTTCCTTTCTTTTCTCTTCTAATCCACCATTGTAGGAGCTCTTGGAGCCCTCCTACTGCATCCTATGAGCTGTTGTCCAGCATCCATTTCTCCTTGAAAAGGTTGTTGCCCACGGCAGCTTGAAGGCATGATTGATGCAACAGTTGGAGCAGCTAAGTTCCTGAGATGCTGAAGTTGCTCCTATTCAAGCCATGTTGCTGCTGCAAGCAGCTCCTGGAGCTGCAGCTTCTGTTGAAGCCCTGTTATTGTTGTTGCATGCAGCCATAGCTACTGCAACTGATATTCCTGAGGTACTGGAGCCATCTTGTTCCAAGTAGCTCTCTAGGAATTGCTTCAATCAGCCATTTATTGACTCCAATCAAAGGTGTTGGAGCCATCAACTATAGATGTTGCTTAAATTGAAGCTAAAAGCTACCATTTAGCAACTGATGAAGTAGTTGTTGCATGCAAAAGTTTGTTCTCCTCCAATTTTGAGATCAATAGAGGTATTATCTAAGACTTCCTCTTTCTACCTTACATTAAATTGCCTCTTAAATTAGATGAGAACACGAAGTTTTACATTCAGATCACAAATTGATATCCTATTCTTCAAATGTTTTTGTTGGGAAAAATAAGAGACTTGTTTATTCCATAAGCCCTAGGCTCTCTTATATAGGAGAGTAGCCTATGGGTAAAATACATCAAGAGTCCAAAAGAAAATACGAAACGGTTGAAAAGAGAATAACATATATCTCTACACTCCCCCTCAAGGTGGAGCATAGATATCAATCATGCTCAGCTTGGACGAACACTTCTGGAATAGCCCTCGAAGTAACGCCTTGGTAAAGATGTCTGCAGTTTGGTCTCCTGAGCTAACATGGGATGTAGAAATAAACCCCTTCTGAATCATATCTCATATGAAGTGACAATCAACCTCAATGTGCTTGGTTCGTTCATGAAATGTTGGATTATTTGCAATGAATATAGCAGCTTGATTGTCACACTCCTGAGCCATAGGAAGAGGGACTTCTATATATAGATCTGTAAGCACAGCATTCACCCACATCATTTCTGTACCGACCTGGGCCATAGCCCTATATTCAGACTCAGCACTGGATCTTGCTACAACCATTTGCTTCTTGCTTCTCCATGATACTAGAGAGTCTCCGACATACACGACAAATCCAGTGGTAGACTTCCTATCCTTGGGGCATCCTGCGTAATCTGCATCTGCACATGCTGAGATAGTAATCTCCTTGTCTTTCTTGAACAGTAGACCTGCACCTCGAGATGACTTAAGGTACCTGAGTATCATATGTATAGCATCCATATGTACCTGACGTGGTTGCTCCATGAACTGGCTCACCCGACTAACAACAAAGAAGATATCGGTCTGGTAATAGTAACATAGAGAAGCTTGCCCACCAGTTCTCTGTATCTTCTCCTTTCCACCTCATCAGTGTCGTCGTCATATTATTTCATACTGGGATCCATGGGTGTAGTGGCAGATCGGCAACCAAGCATTCATGTTTCACTCAACAGGTCAGTGGCATATTTCCTCTGGGTCATTACTAGCCCATGAGGATTTCTGGCGAATTCCAGTCCCAGAAAATATCTAAGAACTCCAAGGTCCTTGGTGACAAATTCACAACCCAGCATTTCTTTCGCCCTCTGGATTCCATGTCCATCATCACCTGTAATCAAGATATCATCTACATACACCATAATTGTAATAATACCTCTGGGTGTCTTCTATACGAACAGTAAATGATCTGCATTGGAACGTGTGTACCCCTGTTTTTCAAACAGGTCTGAGAGCTTCTGGAACCAAGCCCTAGGGCTCTGCTTAAGGCCATAGATAGCCTTATGAAGTCTACACACCTTAGAGCACTCCCCCTCAACAGCAAAACCAGGTGGTTGTTGCATGTAGACTTCCTCCTGCAAGTCACCATATAAAAATGCATTCTTGACATCTAATTGGAATAGTGGGCAATCATGAGTAACCGCAACAGAGAGAAGGATCCGTAGGGTGGAATGACGAGCAACCGGCGAGAATGTATCAAGATAATCCACCCCATATGTCTGTGTAAAGCCACGAGCAACTAGACGTGCCTTGTATCTGTCAATGCTGTCATCTGCATTCTGCTTAACCGTAAAGACCCACTTGCAGCTCACTGTAGACACATCTGTAGGTGCAGTAACAAGGCTCCAGGTACCTCTTGACTGAAGAGCAGTCATTAAAGGATATGGAGAGATCCTCAAGCGCATCACGGAAGCGTGAGCGTCGTATCGGATACGACGAAGAACGACTAGTCGTACTAGTTGTTCGGTGCAGCGGAATTTAAAAATTTTATTCGATGAAACCACATGATCCAAGAACCATTCTCGGATCGTTTCATCTATAACCACAACAAGTATAATGCAATACCTCTTGAAGCGTGGTTGATCGAGTCTCTAAGAGAAGAGACCTCCTGTCTCAAGTCCGATCGTAGGAGAGATCGCTTGCGAGCGCGGGGATGAACCGCGGTGTCCTCGCAATCCAAGAAGTTGATCCAAGCACGGTTGCTCCTGATCTCGTCGCACGAGATCGAACGTCTCCTTCGTGGGCGAAGCACTCGAAGTAGACGGAGAACCGCAGAGCGTCGAAGCGGCATCGCGAAGGCGAGGGCGACGACGTTTCTCTCCACCAAGGTGGACGGCCACCAAGAAGAAGGGGGAGAGAGGGCTGTCGAGTATGAGAGAAAAGAGAGAGAGATTTGCTACAATAGCATGTGTAAAGAGAGAGCCAAGAATGCCTCTCTATTTATAGGGTTTTGGGATCCATGGATCTCAATCCATGTGTCACATAAAATCAATGGTTGAGATTTTTTTATGTCAATCCAATGGTCAAGATTGTTGTTGGTAAAAACCAACAACTTGTGATTTAATTTGATAAAAATATATTTGATAAATCAAATAAATATTAATACCAAATCTAAATCAATCAAATAAGGAGAGAGAAGGCAAAGGAGATGCTCTCCTTATTTGGAAGAGGGGACGGCCACCAATTCCCCAAGGGAATTGAGTGCCGCCCCCCTCATTCCTAATGAGGAGTGCAATCTCATGATTCCCATGAGATTGCATATCTCCTTAATTTTCTCTCTACTTATTTTCCAACAACAATTTGTTGGTATTTTAATTCACCAAAATAATTCTCAATTAATTTTGGGAATATTGCAATCTTGACATTGGAATATTGTGAATCAAATTCACAACCCAAAACAAAATGTAATTTATATTTTCAATTAATTAAACAATGTGTATCCAATACACATTAATAATTAATCTACTAATATAAATTATATTTAACTCTCTCTAATACATTATAAATCACATTTATAATATATTAGAAATAATTGGATATCACTATCCACATTATTCTTATCCATAATAATTAAATCACATTTAATTATATTGGATAATTTCTCATACATCATGATAATTAAATCACATTTAATTATCAACTTCTCTTTGCTTAGACCTTATGGAATTATTCTTAAACCATTTAAGAACAATGCTATTTCTCCTCAGATACTTGGAGATAAGGACAGGGCGATTGTATTGTTCCACGTATAGTGACTTGGATATTGAGATCATATCTCAAATCCAGATCCCATGGACCTCTCACAGATGCTTGATTAAATCAAGACCGTATACCTAATCTTCTCATTGCATCTGAATCTCATTCAGATCAATGTCCAGTAAATGGACTAAGATTAGGTTACTTCTCTAATGAGAGGAGTCACTAAAATCCAGACCTGTTTCATCACTCCCTCGGAATGGAAGCGTCATGGTTATACAATCGTTTATGATCAAATCACCCTTCAGGTATTCCCAATACCTGCACATCCTGCATACTGGAAGACTCATGATCATCATGAAGATAAAGATCACTTTTACACTGTCATCTTCATAGTCTGATCATAAAGTTTCTCAATCTTGGTCCTTGGGATATGGTACAGATCATATGCTTTCACAAAGCATATATCTTACCTTCAAATTCATATCATGCTTCTAAAGCATGATGACCATGCATGGAATTTGGTCAATCCCAATACCTCATGAGTGAGCTCATGTCTCCCGGTTCACAAGTGAACCTGTATGATCCCTTTGAGAGATCATATTACTCATATGCCCTTACATGCACACCAGCTCGCCGGTGTATAGACCTTGATTAGGTCATCAACCTATTGGTCTGCCAAATGTACATGCTCAGACATATAGTAATATATCTGTCTCTGGTCAGAGGATGTTTGCCTGTGATGTGACAGTATTCATCATAGGTCTTTGGTTATCTCGATCTCGTTAAGTCAACTCATTGTCTCAACTAATCTGATACCTCCGAATCAATATTCCTATGCAGAGGACCTGCATCAAGAGGTCGATCAGATATCAGTCTAATGAGATGGGATTGCCATCTCCCACTCAGACTGGAGATCACTACTTGCTAATCATTGATGATGCTTGATGAGTCCTCTATCTAACTCCTTAGATATTCATCCAAGCATCAGCCTCTATGATTCAATCTTCGAATCAACAGCTGTATGATTATCAAGTTGGCCATGGTACATAACCCTTATTGTACAGAGGGACCTTATAGTGCATTCATTCATTCAATATCAGAAAGGGAGTGAAACAAAACATCAATAACTTTTATTGATAAATCATTTATTACAATAACATTTATTGTAGGAATGGTTCGCCTCGGGCTCACATTGCTAACAGTCATTTCTTCTTCCATGGCTAAACGCCATCTACTATCCTTCAACGCATCTTGGTAATTCTGTGGAATATCAACCGCCGATAGTGCAATAACAAAGCTCCTGAATTCTCCAGATAAGCGATCAAAAGAAACAGTGGATGCTATAGGATATGACGCGCAGCTGCGCTTCTGTTTCCGAAGTGCAATAGGAAGATCTAAATCACTTGCATCCTCATTTGGCCTCTGTAACACATCCTGCTCAGGTAAATCGTTAGATCCATCAATATTGATTATATTCTCAGAACATATCTCAGGCAAGCTAGATGATGAATGGTGACCATGAGTAGAAGCAGGCTGACGGGTATAGTGAATGGCAATGGGAAAACATGAATGGTAACAGGAGGTGTAGGGGATGGTAGTGGTGGAGGTGGTGATGGTAGTGGTAGAGGTGGTAATGGTGGTGGCATGTATATAGCTTCATCAGTGCCAGAGGATACCAATTGATCACCTGTAGAAGAGAAGTACATAACAGACTCGAAAAAGGTAACATCAGCACTAACAAAATATCTCCTGCGCAATGTATCATAGCACCTGTACCCCTTTTTTGTTCTAGAGTACCCGACAAAGACACACTTGACAGCCCTAGGAGAGAGCTTGTCAATCCCTGGAGACAATTGGTGAACAAAGGCCACCAAGCCAAACACACGAGTGAGGGAGAACAATTCTCTTTCTGGAAACACAAGGGAGAAAGGAATCTTCTCAACTAAGACAGACGACGGCATACGATTAATGAGATAACATGTCGTTAGGACAGCATCGCCCTAGAAAGAATGAGGGGCATGACTTTGTATGAGAAGCGACCTGGTGACATCAAGTAAATGACGATGTTTCCTTTCTGCAACTCCATTCTGTTGGGAAGTTGAAAAATAATTGGAGAGAGTATGAGTACAAAATTCCAAGGCATCGTCTCTTCTTTTCAATCTTTACAAATGCAGAAAAAACATTACGAACTTCATTGATGAAATTTATGATAATATTCTCTGCTTCAGATTTATTCTTTAACAAAAAGACCCAAGACACACGAGAGAAATCATCCACAATAACCATATAAAACATGTGTCCCTGATGATCAGGAACACGACTAGGACCCCAGATATCGACATGAAACAACTCAAACTTGAAGCTACTACTCCAACTCTGACGACTGGGAAAGGTAAACCGATGGTGCTTTCCCAGCTGACAAGCCTCACATTGGATGGACGTGTGAGGTGAAACCCAGGGTAACACACGACACAGTTTCTGAAGCGGTAGATGTCTAAAGCGCAAGTGCCATAGGAAGGGGGAGACAGCAGGTAGAGAGGAGGCTCTGGCTTAAGGGGTCCGACTGAGATGATATAGGCCGCCTTGCTCATAGCCACGCCCAATCACGTTGCCCGTAAGGATGTCCTGAAAGATGAGAGAAGATGGATCAAAAATTGCTCAACAATGTAAATCCTTTGTAAGTAGGCTAATGAACAATAAATTCATAGAAAAATCAGGTGCGTGCAGCACGTTCTTGAGATGCATAGAGGGTGTCAGTCTAATCTCCCCCTGACTTGTGTTCCGAGAATGCGTCCTATTGGCAATAACCACAGTGCGTCCTGGAGGAACCTGTCGGTAGGCCGTAAGGAGACCTTGATCACCACACAGATGATGTGTGACACCAGAGTCCATGATCCACTCTAAAGTATATGGTCCATTACTACTAGTAAATGCATAAGTGCTACCTGAGGTACTGGTGAATGCAGAAGCAGCAGGCTCTTAGTAAGAATGTGCTTCTTATCGGTTGACTTCGTCATACTCATGAATTGCATTGCCCACAGTTCGTAATTCGACCCGTCCATCTTTACAATGGGCGATGGACCTCTGAAGGCGCCTGTAGATGGAATATCTGCATTGCTTTCTGACATGATGATAATAGAAGACTAGGGTAGTAGACTGAAGATATGGTCGTCTACACTGACATTCACGGGTTTAGTTGCATGTGTACACTCAAGCAACCAAACCCATAGACTTGGAAACGCGTGCGTGGAACGAGGGTTGGAGCCACACGCGCGTTGACCTAGGGTTGCACGCGTACGAAAATCAGGGGCTTCACGCACACAGGTGTGCGCACAGGAACACGCAAAGATGCGCGCACAGGAGCACGCACAGCAACACGCACAGGAGAGCGCACAACAACACGCACAGGTGCTGGCACGCACAGGGATGACACACAGGGCCTAGCACGGTGCTGGAGACGGCACGAGACCGATCGGGGCCAAAGGCGGGGCCGGGGGCGGCGCGAGGCGGGGAGGCGCGCATGCGGAGGGCTCGAAGGTGGAGGCTGGTGTTAGGGTTTGGTTCGAGAACTCCAGTCTAGGATCGTTGCTCTGATACCATGTTGGGAAAAATAAGAGACTTGTTTATTCCATAAGCCCTAGGCTCTCTTATATAGGAGAGTAGCTTATGGGTAAAATACATCGAGAGTCCAAAAAGAAAATACGGAACGGTACAAAAGAGAATAACATATATCTCTACAGTTTTCATGTACCATATTTTTATTTTTTGTTATGGCTTAAGAAAGCATTATTTACATCCAATTGGTGTAAGTGCAATCCAAACATGACATTAAGGAAAGAATGATCCTCGTAGAGTTTATGTTTGTGACATAGGAAAAGTTTTCTTGATAACAAATATTGAATTTCTGATTATAACCTTTAACCACCAATATAACTTTGTAATTATCTCTATTGGGAAAATGAGAAAACTTGTTTATTCCATCCACCCTAGGCTCTCTTATATAGGAGAGTAGCCTATGGGTAAAATACATAAAAAGTCCAACAGAAAATAGAAATTCAAGAAAAGTACAGAAGTGAATAATATATCTCTACCAGTGTTGCAATAGTCGGCCGACTATCCCGAATAGTCGGTCCGACTATGCGGTGCGGTGGGGTACCCGACTGAACAGACCTCTAGTCGGGCAATAGTTGGCCCGACCGAATAGTCGGCCGACTATTTGGCCAACTGGCCCGACTATGAGGCCGACTGGAGTTTGACTCTTCATATTTTTATTTTTTTTATTTTCAATTTTCAATATTTATGGGTTACATTTCACCACGGTATCACCACAAATATCAAATTCTATATGTCTATTATATTGATTGGTACTTTTATCTTGGATTCATGTTAAATAATGACCATATATGTATAAAAATATAAGAATATATGTATTATAAATAATTTTTATATTAAAAAATAAAAAACTGAATATTTCCGAATAGTAGCCCGAATACCGATTATTCTCTATTCAGTGAACCCTCCGACTGAATACCGAATACCGTCTTCTGCAACACTGATCTCTACACTCCCCCTCAAGGTGGAGCATAGGTATCAATCATGCTCAGCTTGGATGAACACTTCTGGAACGACCCTCAAAGTAATGCCTTGGTAAAAATGTCTGCAGTTTGATCCTCTGAGCTAACATGGGATGAAACAATAAACCCCTTATGAATCATATCACATATGAAGTGACAATCAACCTCAATGTGTTTGGTCCGTTCATGAAATGTTGGATTATTTGCAATGAATAGAGTCGCCTGATTGTCACATTCCAGAACCATAGGAAGCGGGACTTCTATATATAGATCTGTAAGCACAGCCTTTACCCACATCATTTATGTACTGACTTGGGCCATAGCTCTGTATTCAGACTCAACACTGGACCTTGCTACAACCGTTTGCTTTTTACTTCTCTATGAGACTAGAGAATTTCCAACAAACACAGCAAACCCAGTGGTGGACTTCCTATCTTTGGGGCACCCTGCGTAATCTACATCTGCACAAGCTGAGATAGTAACCTCCTTGCCTTTCTTAAACAGCAGACCCGCACCTGGAGATGACTTAAGGTACCTGAGTATCATATGTATAGCATCCATGTGAACCTGACGTGGTTGCTCCATAAACTGGCTCACTCGACTCGCAGCAAAGGAGATATCGGGCCTGGTAATAGTAACATAGAGAAGTTTGCCCACCAATTCTCTGTATCTTCTCTTATCCACCTCATCAGTGTCATCATCATATAATTTCATACTGGGATCCATAGGTGTAGTGGCAGGTCGGCAACCAAGCATTCCTGTTTCACTCAACCGGTCAGTGACATATTTCCTCTGAGTCATTACCAACCCATGAGGATTTCTGGCAAATCCAGTCCCAGAAAATATCTAAGAACCCCAAGGTCCTTGGTGACGAATTCACGACCCAACATTTCTTTTGCCCCTTGGATTCCCTGTTCATCATCATCTGTAATCAGTATATCATCTACATACATCATAATAGCAATAATACCTCTGGGTGTCTTCTGTACGAACAGGGAATGATCAGCATTAGAACGTATGCACCCTTGTTTCTCAAACAGGTCTGAGAGCTTCTGGAACCAAGCTCCGGGCCTCTGCTTAAGGCTATCAATAGATAGCCTTATGAAGTATGCACACCTTAGGACACTTCCCCTCAACAGCAGAACCAGGTGGTTGTTGCATGTAGACTTCCTCCTGTAAGTCACCGTATACGAATGCATTCTTCGCATCTAATTGGTATAGCGGCCAATCACGAGTAACTGCAATAGAAAGGAGGATCTGTGGGGTGGAATGGCGAGCAACCGGCGAGAATGTATCAAGATAATCCACCCCATATGTCTGTGTGCAGCCACGAGCAACAGGGCGAGCCTTGTATCTGTCAATGCTGCCATCTGCATTCTGCTTAACTATAAAGACCCACTTGCAGCTAACTTTAGACACATTAGCAGGTGCAGGAACAAGGCTCCAGGTGCCTCTGGACTGAAGAGCTGCCATTTCTTCCTCCATGGCCAAACGCCAACGACTATCCTTCAGCGCATCTTGATAATTCTACGGAATATCCACTGCTGACAATGCAATGACAAAGTTCCTGAATTCTCCAGTGAGACGTTCAAACGACACAGAAGATGCTATAGAATATGACGCGCAGCTCCGCTTCTGCTTTCATAGAGCAATAGGTAAATCTAAATCATATGTCTCCTCAGCTGGCCTCTGTAACACATCCTACTCAGGAAAATCATCAGATCCATCAATAGTAATATTTTAAGAACATATCTCAGGCGAGCTAGATGATGAACGTTGACCATGAGCAAAAGCAGTCCTACGGGTGTAGTGGAATGGTAATGGTGAAACAGGCATAGTGACAGGAGGTATAGGAGATGATAGCGGTATTGGTGGTGGTGGTGGTGGTGGTGGCATGTATATAGCATCAGTAGTGTCAAAGGGAACCAGCTGATCACCTGTAGATGAGAAGTACATAACAGATTCGAAAAAGGTGACATCAGCACTGACTAAATACCTCATGCGCAATGGATCATAACACTTGCACCCCTTCTGTATTCTGGAGTACCCGACGAAGACACACTTGACAGCCCTAGGAGAGAGCTTGTCAGTCTCGGGAGACAACAGGTGAACAAAGGCTACCGAGCCAAACACACGAGGAGTAAGGGAGAACAATTCTTTGTCAGGAAAAATAAGAGAGAACGGAATCTTCTCACCTAAGACAGATGACGGCATTCGATTAATGAGATAGCATACCGTAAGAACAACATCACCCCAGAAAGAATGAGGGGCATGACTCTGTATAAGAAGCGACCTGGTGACATCAAGTAAATGACGTTGTTTCCTTTCAGCAACCCCATTCTGTTGGGAAGTATAGGCACAGGATGTTTGGCGGATAATCCCTTGAGATGAAAAATAACTGGATAGAGTATGAGTACAAAATTCCAGGGCATTATCACTTCTCACAATCTTAACAGATGCAGAAAAACATTACGAACTTCACTAATGAAATTGATGATAATATTCCCTGCTTCAGATTTATTCTTTAACAGAAATACCCACGACACACGAGAGAAATCATCCACAATAACTATATAAAACGTGTGCCCCTGATGATCAAGAACACGACTAGGACCTCAGATATCGACATGAAACAACTCAAACTTGGAGGTACTACTCCGACACTGACGACTGGGAAAAGTAATCCGATGATGCTTTCCCAACTGACAAGCCTCACACTGAATGGACGTGTGAGGTGAAACCTGAGGTAACACATGACGCAGTTTCTGAAGCGGTAGATGTCCAAATCGCAGGTGCCACAATAATGGGGAGATGGGTCTAGTAGGTAGAGATGATGTTCCAGCATAAGGAGTCTGACTAAGGCGATAAAGGCCGCCTTGCTCATAGCTACGCCCAATCACGTTGCCCATAAGGATGTCCTGAAAAACAAAAGAAGATGGATCAAAAATTGCTCGACAATGTAAATCCTTTGTAAGTTGGCTAATGGACAACAAATTCATCAAAAAATCATATGCATGGAACACGTTCTTGAGGTGCATGGATGGTGTCAGTCTAATCTCCCCCTGACCAGTAATCGAGGAATGTGTTCCATTAGCAATAACCACAGTACGGCCTGGAGAAACCTATATGTATCCTGTAAGTAGACCTTGATCACCACACAGATGATGTGTGGCACCAGAGTCCATAATCCACTCTAAAGTATCTGATCCACTACTGCTAGTGAATGCATAGGTGCTACCTGATGTACTAGTGGATGCAGAAGCGGTAACGTCGGCGTGACTCTCAGAATTAGGTGTTGATGCAGCGGGACCAGATGGACGAATGATGCCCCTCAGATGGGCTACAAGATCATCAAAGCGCTAATCCATAGATGATGCAGCTGGGGGCTCGATTTGTTCAGCGACTCGTGCAGAAGCCGAAAATCCATGCTTAGAATAGCATGTGTCTTCGGTATGTCCAGAACGATGGCAAAAAGTACATGATGGCCGAACACGGTCTCCTCTGTCGTGAGGTCCACAGCCACGGAACTGATGATGACCTCCACGACCTCGATTGGCTGCCATGGTTGAGGCGGTCTGATTTGAAGCAGACGAGGGAACAGTGATACGGCTCGGCCTATGAAAAGCTTCCTCCATAGGAGGAATAGTAGAATCCGCCAAGATCTGGGAACGTGCTGCCTCGTACTCTGGATCAATGGCAGTAAGAAAAATACCCACCATAATGGCATTCCGATAGATCTTCTGTTGCTCTGGAGTGGTTGTGAGAGGCATGAAGCTATAAAGCTTCTCAAACATTCCACGTAAGGACGTGTACAGCGAGTGTAGAAGTCGTCCATTCTGCTTGATTGTAAAGATGCCATGCTGAAGCTGCAGAATCTTTGTCTCATTCTTTGCTTGTGAGTAGGTGGCAGCCAGAATGTCCCACATTGCTTTGGCAGTGGGCTAATGGAGAATATCGTTAGCAATCTCAATTGCTAATGTTCCGGAAAGCCAGACTTTGGCATATGCATCATCTGCCTCCCAAGAGGCATTAACCCTTGTGTTCTCAGCAGACTCTTCCTTAGTAAGAATGTGTTTCTTGCCAGTTGACTTCATCATGCTCATGAACTGCATAGCCCACAGTTCATAGTTTGAACCATCCATCTACACAATAGGTGATGGACCTCTGAAGGCGCCTGTAGAGGAAATATCTGCCTTACTTTCTGACATTATGATATTGGAAGACTAGGGGAGTAGACTAAATATGTGACTTTCTACATTTACATTAACAGGTTCAGTTGCATGTGTAGACGCAAGCAATCAAACCCATCAATCTGGAAACGTGCGCGCGCTTTGATGCGCGAACGGGCACGTAGATGTGCGTGAAAGGACGCGCGGTGCGCGTGCAAGGGAAGATGCGCCCAGATGCGCAGATGCACGTGCAAGGGCGCCGGGAGGTGACGCATGGTGGCGCGAGGCAGGAGGCGATGCGCGGTGGCACGCGGTGGCGCGAGGCGGCACCGGTGGCGCGAGGCGGGCGTGCGGAGGCTTGAAGGTGGGGGGGCTAGGGTTAGGGTTTTGGTTCGAGAACTCCGGTCTAGGACCGTCGCTCTGATACCATGTTGGGAAAATGAGAAAACTTGTTTATTCCATCCACCCTAGACTCTCTTATATAGAAGAGTAGCCTATGGGTAAAATACATAAAGAGTCCAATAGAAAATAAAAATTCAAGAAAAGTACAGAAGTGAATAATATATCTCTACAATCTCCTTTGTAATTTTTTTTTAAAAACGAGTAGCCTACCTTGTACCTAATCATATACACCCATTTAGATTCCATTGTATGAGTTTCTTAAGAATGTCCATATTATCATAATTGTGGTTCTTGGGAAAGATACGTTTCAATTTACATAGTCTCCATCTACTTAGGCTCGGGTTGGGCTTCAATCATAATTCGAGGAATAGCATATGCAAAGAATGAAGTAAGTATACATAGATAATTTGGGCCTAGACGAATTCAGACCAAAAATCAATGTCCAAGGGGCAACCTCCTAGATTTTTTTAGGACAATTGGAACATCCTTTACATTGGATTGTGTGTTATTTACAAATCATAATCCTATTCGTCATTGTTATCGATACTAGAATTCTTAAGTTCATATAAATCCGTTGATGTTGACTTTCATCTTGCTCTAGAAGGAGTCCAGACTAGGATCAATATTGGTCCTTTATATATTCAAGAATTATTGCCAAAATATTTTTACTCTTTCGCATTCAAATAGCCATAAGCTCTCTTTTGAGCTTGATCATCTGTAGGTACTCTATAAGCAACAAATTTTAGTACTATTCATTTATAAAAGATATAAGGTCATCTATATTAAGAAAGCTCATGATCTGAACCCTTCAACTATTCTATTAGTTAAGGATTATCATATAGAGGATGGAACCAACCCTAAAGTATCTCTTGAGATGTACATATAGCAGATAGTTAGTTTACAATGACATGGTACACAAGTTGGAGGGACAAGAATACAAGGAGATATTGAATAAGGGAATCTTTGGCCAAGTTGAATAGCTTTGTGTTTACCTACCAATGCATGGACAAGACATGTTCTTTTCCCATTTGGTCGGAAACATGTGATAAATGGTGATTATGTGCTTTAACTAAAACAAGAATTGTTGGTTTATTGGGATCAAGCTGCTTGTATTGACATGCCATAACTGATTTGAATCGAACATATGTTTTTGGCAAAAATTTAGAGATTTGGGGACGAACTAGCATGCATGTTCAGACAAATTTTAGATTTGAATGACTAACTCTTAATCCCTTGATTTAAATAAGAAAAGTTGGGAAATCTAACATTGATCTAAGGAACAACTTCTAATCTCATTATTTGAATAATGAGATCATTGGGATATGTTCATACAAGTGACCTTGAAAAGCTAGATCAATAAACAAGCTGCCAAATTTTGAGATAAGCTATGATCAATGACTGAAAATTTTTGTGATCAATCACTTAGGTATGAATCACTAATTATGGATTACTATTCAATAAGATTGTCGACAAGATTCCCAGATTTGTAAAGTTAATCACAACAGAGTGAGAAAGAATGAGAAATCAAGTCAGTCATGATGATTCAATGATGACTAATAATTATGAGTGCCAGTCATGGTGACTTTTATACCTGACTGTGCGAGGGTGTGGTGACCCCCCCCCCTCAGCTGGGCGGGAGATAGGAATCCCAGTTAGAGCAGCGGCCGCTTAGTGAGCGTGTCTCGGATCCCAGTCTTTTCTCGATTTTTCGTGATCGCTCGTTTTTATGCCTCTCTAGGATCCACGCGTTTTCTTTTAAAGACCAGTTCCACTGACCCTTGTTCTTTAGGGTGCCTAGGATGGAGGATCCTCGATTTTAGTTTTTCAAGCTTGTTTACCCGTACCGATCGGGCCAGTTTTTCTAGAGTGACTTTTCCGGAGAGTCTCTCTCACCCGTCTCAGTGGCATAGTTTTGGAGTAGACCTATCCCTCTACTGGACCGTACTTCCACTTAGAGGGCAAGACGGAAGGGTCTCTTAGGAGACATCCTCACCGCTTGAGTTTGGTTACCATTCCGCCAATAGGCTTGGCGATGGCTACATCTGAATCCTCTATGGCTGCATTTGAATCAATTGCAGTGGAATTTGTAGGAGTTACAATTGAGCTTGGAATGAGTTACAAATGAGTTTGGCTAAAGTTGAGATGAACTACGATTGAGTTGGTTGTAGTTAAGCTTGATTTATGTTGAGCTAGTTATTGTTTCGCCAGTAGTTCCTTACGAAGAGAAAAGACCATATTATGAAAATCATCCTTATCAGACGATGAGCTACCACCAATGTTGTTAGATATAGCTAGTGGACGCGTTGGGAACTTAGTTAGGATGCATTTTACTCCACTGCATGCCTACGGAGGCACCCCAACCCAAGTCTTCCTTACTGCCTTAGAGTCATAGTATGAGGTCTTATCTAGATCAAGACCACAGACTATCCACTAAGCTTGAGAAATTCAACTAGAAAAGAATCAAACACTAGACTCGTGATATACACTTACTATGATCCATCCACATGATTCATAAACATCAGGAAGAGATCTGGATCACCTCGATCATTATAAGCATTTAATAAAGATGATGATTAGATAAGAGACTCATTATCCATATTATTGAGATCCATCAAAAATAAAAAAAGTGATAAATTAAATATGGATCATATAATCTATATATGAAAGTGTTAAAGCTCGGTAACTGGGGTAAGATGAGTAAGTCTGGAGATTCATATACCAAACAATTTGAAAACCTGTTTCAATATGCAAGTAGCTCTAAATTTTAATTGCCAAGCCCTATTTACTTGCTTTCTTTTGGAATCACTAAATTTCCTTGTTATTTCTAATTAATTAGATGTGCTCAACATTTTGTTTATGTTCTTTTCTCCCTATTGCATGGATTGCAGGCAAAACACCTGCATAGTGGTATTGGAGAGTTGAACCTCAGCTTCTGCCATTACTATTAACAGATACGCATGTTATAGTTGTTGTTCAGGATATTATAAATGTTTTTCTTTCTCTTCTGCTAAAATTTGGGATTCATATACATAATACTACTTCTTTTTTTACATATTAATTTATATGGAAATTAATGCAAATAAATTAGTGACACATTGTTGGTTTTGTAGCTTGTTAGGTAAATGTGGATGTCATTCGAAAACTAAACGCGAAAAATTTTCCTTGAATTTCAACAACCTAATGCGACCTCTAGCGAACATGATACTACGACTTTTATGTAAACGGGTATCCCAGATCCGCGGGAGCGGACGTCACACAGAAGAGGGAATGTTATGAAATCCTAATATCCCTCTAAGCTTTGTTGGATGCAAAACAACACCAAAAGATGTGTATGTCGAACCGAACACGAGATTTGAAAATGAGCTGAATATATTGGTGATGGTTAAAACCTTCTGGCAGCCTTCAATCCTTCTTGTATTTCCAATCTGGAGGTAAGTTATGACAGGACATTTCAAGTTAATTAAGTTCTATGTTATGACGGAACCCCGGGCACAATGAGAAATAAATAGAAAGTGTAGAGATGGAATATAAGAATGAGAAATAAATAGAAAGTGTAGAGATGGAATATAAGAATGATGATGAGAACTATATTTTATGAATGTTTGACTATAATATGATTAGAGAAGTTACCGCACCATAGAGTGAAGCGCATATCTCATGATATCGATGAGCCCTGGATAGTAAAGTTTTGAGTTCTACTGGGTGCAATCGGATTCGTTGTGGTCTATGACCATATCAATAAAACGTGATAGTACATGAGCCACTTGATAAATGTCGGATGTAGTATGACACTAATCGAAAGACTTGTACTTTTTCATAAGGGTGTATTCGGCGAGATCCATTTGGTTGTGGTATACTCATTCCCCAGTGTTCCCATTGTAGCAAGTTAGCTGGGGGAGATGAGTTGAAGTTGGCATTGTGGTTATTTGCATGAGTTGTGGTTGCTCCAATACATAGATTTCTGATTATGAATATGTATATGGTGTTCGAATTCATTTGAATTCATCAGTTAAATCGTGGAAGATGCCTTAATTATTATATTTATATGGTTATATACGCATATAATCGAATACCCGAAATGAATTACATGGATAAAGAAAGAATTAATAGTATGGTGATGATTATTGAAATGGTAATATTTTGATATGATATTATAATTGACTATGAACCGGTTGTTATTGTGTATATTATGGGATAAACATTTAGCATCAAGTCATGATAGGTTACGTGAGCCTACTAGGCCTCCACGTAGGATTCTCTTAATTGTAAAATATGAGACATTATGGACCTATGTTTAGAGATTACTAATATGTGATCAATAGAAACTACGTTCCAGACATTTTTCACGAACTTATATATTCCTAGAAGTCATACACACTAAGTTATTATAGATAAACTCAGGGTTAGGAGAGGAATAGTTAAAAGTAACCATCTCATACTCTTACTTTAGGGCCAAGGCTAGGTCTAGGATGAGAAACAAACCATTTGTATTAATGAGTGAAGCCACTTGTATTGGATTACAATATTAAAGGTTGTAGCCATCTTGTACGATATTCTTATCAGCTGCATATTACTTAATATGCCATGGTTATTGTCATGGGGCAAAATCTCAACCAAACTTTGAGAATCAAGCACGTACAACATTAACTCCTCGTAAGCTAACCAGCCTTCCCCCTACATAGAATGTCCACAAGCACAATCAAGTTTTCTCCCATTTAGCTTACTCACGATCTATGTTCAATCTCAAGCACAAGCATGAACACGAATATGTACATAACGTCTCTTCACTATTATTTAGAATGTAAATATATATGTACTAAGCCTTCTCCCATTATAAGTAGGGTCGGCTACATGGATTCTTGCTCAAATCCATGTTGAAAGATTCGACTCTTTTTTAAGCTGGCCGTCGACTACCTAACGCAACCCCTGCAAGAGTGGGATTTGAACCCTGGTCTTTTGTGTAGTAGATACACTGGCCTTCCCCCTACATAGAATGTCCACAACCACTCTTATTTAGAATGTGTGTTCATAAAATTCATGTGACAAAGTTCGCAAGTATGGAGATTGGATCAAATTACTTAGAATGTTATCTCTTCTTTGTCCTCTTGCATTCAGAGGGAGAACATACTTTGTGTTAATAGCAAGTTGTTTGTCAGAAATTTAATCATGTGTAGACTTTTCAGTCTCATCCACAATCTCGTGGCAATCTTTTCATCAGCAACCTTAGCGATGATCTCATCAGCCAAACAAAGCATGAACATCAAGTGTGCACCCATAACCCAAAGGGCTCGAGTATCTTTTTCCATATCGATGTTCAACAGTTCTTGAATGCCATGCTATTAGAGGAAAGTGTGTATCTTACCTATTAAAGGCTAAATCCATTCCTGACAGTGAGCTTCTCGATTTTAGTTGTGTAATTCCATCTCCTCCTAGCTTCAGACATATTCGAGAAATCTGGTATCAATTTATTACACAAAATGAAAATAGAATGCAATAAAAATGTAGATAAGTAAGCATGCAAACAACCAAAAACATGATGTTCGAGGTTCACCTGTAAATGGAAGGACATATCGATATCGGTATCGATATCGATACCATGTCGATACCGATATATCGCCGATATATCGGTGATATATCGACACCATATCGCCGACACCGGGATTCGGCTAGCCTTTTTTGCATGTCGATACCCGATATCGGACATATCGGCAATATATCGGTGACCTATCGATACCGATATATCGATGATATATCGACGATATATCGGGATACGGCCTTCCATTAACTGAGCTACATCTAAGACAACAACAATGGATCTATTTCTTACTAGTCGAAGAACGATAATACAGAGGATACATAATAGCCTTAACCTAGGGAATTTATATAGCATACTTCTATATATGGATCCTCCAATCACTACACAATGAGATTCCGGATGGATTTCTAAAATCAATTAAGAACTAAATGAATTCTTTAATCACGATACAATAAGGATCAAACATATGGGTTAGGATTCAATGCTTATTAACTGTGGAAGGAAAAGAAAAAGATATATTCCTTCTAACCCTAGATATCTCTTATATAGGAGAAAAGCTCTAAGGGTAAATTACATAAACAGGACAACAGAAATAAACAATATAGGAAAAAGGACAAAATAACATAAATATCTTAACACTCCCCCTCAAGCTGGAGCATATATATCTATCATGCTCTATCAGTCTAACCGGTGTTTTTCTACTCCACGAGACTGATGCCAGTTGGGGTGAGAAGGAAGGTGGAAGCTTTGGTGAAAGCTTTCTTCTGGTCGGATGGAAAGCAGACGGGAGAGGGGTTCCACCTGGTCGCTTGGAAGGATGTCGTGGTGCCAGTCTCGAAGGGGGGGCTTGGTATTCGAGATGTAGAGCTGATGAACAAAGCTTTGCTTGCGAAGTGGGCGGTGCAGATCTGGGGCACGTCCAACTCTTTGGTCTTATGTCTGCTGAGATCGATCTATGGTGTCGCTGGGGATTTGGTGGCTCAGAGGATACGTCATGAGTCTCCCTTATGGATGGGTATTCGTGATGTGCTTCCTGGGCTCGTGCCCTTCCTCCGTCCGAGGTTGGGGAATGGTCTCCGATTCCGTTTCTGGCAGGATGATTGGACTGGGGAGGGGGTGCTGGCCACCCGTTTCCCTAGGCTGGTGGCTTAGCAGCAGACAGACGGGTGCGTGTGGCAGAGGTGGCTGATTCGGGATCGTAGGCTCCGAGGTTCCACTCCGATCTCTCCGATCAGAGGATGGAGGACTTTTTACGGCTACTATCTGAGATTCCCTCTGTTGGGGAGATGTCTGGTGACCCATACCACTTCGTCTGGGCAGATGGTAAGTTCTCGGTGAAGATGGTGTACCGGAAGTTGAGAGCTAGAACATTGGTAATTGATGAAGACCTTTGCGCGGACATGAAAGTAATTTGGGCGGCCAAGATTCCTACTCGCGTCAAGGTCTTCCTTTGGTGCCTTAGGAGAAACCGTCTGTGTGATAAGGTGAGTAGGGGGAGGATTCTGGCTACGGCGGACCTGCGGTGTGACAGATGCGAGGAGGAGGTGGAGGATGCGGACCACATCTTCTTCGGTTGCAGGACATCAGTGCAAGTTTGGGATGCTGTGGGGATTTCTTGGATCCAGACATCCGGCCTGGGTCCTTTCTGGAGGTCTATCCGTTCAGTGGGGCTTGGGTCCTCTGGGGATGTGTCCAGGCCCTTCGCCATTTTATGGGCTATCTGGCTTGACGGGAATGACCGTACTTTCAAGGGATAGCGTTTCTACTAGGAAAATGTAATCACCCACTGTAATGTTGTGTACAATTTCTGGATTTCTAACTGATGTACCCTTTTACTACTTAATGAATATTTTGGTGTGGTGACTCCCGCCTTGGGAGGGCTCCCCCTTCATTTCTAGTCAAAAAAAAATATATCTATCATGCTCAGCTTGGAACAACAATGATGAAAAGAACCTCTAGACAAAGCTTTAGTAAACACATCTGCAATCTGGGCTCTTGGCGCTACATAAGATGTTGAAATTAGCCCATTTTGGATCAAATCTTGAGTGTAGTAACAGTCCACCTCAATGTGTTTTGTCCTTTCATGGAATGCTGGATTATTAGCTATAAACAAGGCTGCCTGATTGTGCATTTGAGATGCATAGGAAGAGGTACTCTATTGTTAAATCAATCACAGATAGATTTGACAAGCATCATCTCAGTACTACCTTGGGCCATTGCCCTATATTCTGATTCCGCACTAGATCGAGCAACAACAGTTTGTTTCTTACTCTTTCATGAGATTAGTGAGCTGCCAACAAACACAATGAAGCCTGAAGTAGACTTCCTGTCCTTAGGACACCCAGCATAATTTGCATTTGTACACACACCCTGTAACTGAGAGAAACGTATCTCTTCTAAACAGAAGACATGCACCTGGTGATGATTTCAGATATCTCAAGATCATGAATACTGCATCCATGTGCGCCTGCCTGGGTCGCTCCATGAATTGACTCACTCTACTCACAGCAAAAGATATATCAGGCCCGGTAATAGTTACATACAACAATTTCCCTACCAGTTCTATGTACTGTCTCTTGTCCACCTCCTCAAATCCGTCATCATGGATCTTCGCATTAGGATCCATCGGGGTAGTAGCTGGTCTACATCCTGTCATACCTATCTCAGATAGAAGATCAGTAACGTACTTCCTTTGTGTCATAACCATACCTTGCTGGTCTCATGCAAACTCCAGTCCAAGGAAGTAACGAAGCGTGCCAAGGTCCTTAGTAACAAACTGCTTTCCAAGGAAATCCTTAGCTGCTTGAATGCCATGTTCATCGCTGTCAATGATAACAATGTCATCAGCATAAACCAAGATGACTACAATACCTCTATTGCTTCTCTTTACAAAGAGAGTATGATCTGCAGTAGATCTGACAAATCCATTATGTTCAATCAATTTTGAGAGCTTCTAAAACCAAGCCCTCGGACTCTGCTTAAGGCCATATATAGCCTTATGAAGACGGCACACCATACTGGACTCCCCTCAACAGCAAACCCAGGTGGTTGTTGCACGTATACCTCTTCCTGCAGATCACCATACAAGAAAGCATTCTTGACATCCAATTAGAAAAGTGGTGAATCACGTACCACGGCAACAGCAATAAGAATCCGCAAGGTAGAGTGACGCGCTACAGGAGAGAAAGTGTCATGATAATCCACACCATAGGTCTGGTGAACCCACGAGCAACCAGCCTGGCCTTGTATCTGTCTATGGTACCATCATCCCGATGCTTCACAGTAAATACCCGCTTGCTCCCAACAACAGACGCACCTGGCGGAGCATGGACTACACTCCACGTACCTCGTGATTGTAAAGCCACCATCTCCTCCTCCATAGCCAGACACCACTGATTGCTTTGCAGTGCCTCCTGATACAACCGTGGTATCTCTACAGCAGACAACCCACAACAAAGTGCTAAAAATCCTTGGAAAGACGCTCCAAGGAAACATGAGAACCAATAGGGTGCACAATGCATGCTCGTTTCTGCTGCCGAAGTGCAATGGCCATATCCAGATCCTCAGTAGGAGTAGTAGAGTCAGTATCTGCACCCTGTACCTCAGTCTGTACATGCAAATCACACATGCCCTTAGAAGAACTCAAATGCTCAGTACATACCTTGGGCGTGCTAGATGATGGAGGAGGCGCATGAGCATGGGGCCTTCGCTGGTAGACCTGAGGAAAGAAAATAGGAGACGGTGGTAGTGGTGGTGGTGGTGGAGGTGGAGGTGGAGGCGGCGGTGATGGAATAAAGCATGGTAATGAAGGAGGAAGTGGCATATAGATTTCTTATCTATACTCTGAAGGAGTGAGCCTATCACCTGTGAGAGAAAAATACATAATAGACTCAAAGAAGGTGACATCAGTACTGACATAGTATCTTCATCGAACAGGGTCAAAACAACGATATCCCTTTTGTATTTTGGAATACATGACAAACAAACATTTGACAGCTCTGGGAGAGAGCTTGTCAAGACCAGGAGAGTGTTGATGAACAAACGCAACCGAACCGAAGACACGAGGCGTAAGCGAGAAAAGATCCGTCTCGGGAAACGCAATCAAGAACAGGATCTTCTCCCCTAACACCGAAGAAGGCATACGATTTACCAAATAACAAGCAGTTAGAACCGCATCTCCCCAATAGGGATGAGGACCACGACTCTGAATCAAAAGGGTTCTGGTGACATCCAAAAGATGGTGGTGTTTCCTTTCAGCCATCCTATTCTGTTGGGAAGTATATGTACATGATGTCTAATGCACAATACCATGAGAGCTAAGAAATTAGGAGAGCTGAGTACTGCAAAATTCTAGTGCATTATCAGAACGTATGTACTTGACTTTTGCAGAAAAAATGTTCTTTATTTCATTAATAAAAGACTGAATAACAGGACTAGCATCAGACTTGTTTTTAAGAAGAAAGGCCCAAGACAATCTAGAATACTCATCAACCGTAACAAGATAAAATCTGTGTCCCTGATGATCTGGGACACGACTAGGACTCTAAATATCGAAATGGAGCAACTCAAACAAACTATAACTACTTGGACCCAGACGACTCTGGAAAGTGGACCGATGATTCTTCCCAAGCTGACAGGCCTCGCACTAAAAAGCGGAGCGAGGAGAAATCTGTGGAAGAACATAGATCAGCTTTTACAGAGGAAGATGACCAAATCGCAGATGCCACATATAGGGAGAAACGGATCCAGTGCGGAGAGAAGAAGAGGCGCCAGCATACGGAGATTGCACTAGTCTGTAAAGGCCTCCTTGCTCACGGTCAGTTCCAATCACTCTGCCCGTGAGTATGTCCTGAAACACAAGAGCAGACGGATCAAATATGGCACGACAATGTAAATCTCTGGTGATTTGACTAACTGATAATAAATTCATAGAAAATTCAGGAGCATAGAGAACATTCAGAAGCCTCAATGTAGAAGTCAACTACACCTCCCCCTGACCAGTGATGGAGGAATAAGTTCCATCTTCTATTACAACTGATCGTCCATGCTGAGTAGGACGAAAAACACTAAACTGACCTCTGTCAACACAGAGATGATGGGATGCGTCGGAATCCATGATCCATTCCGATAAGTCCGCCCTGTAGCAACTAATAAGAGCATAGTCTATACCTGATGTAGACGCAGATGCTGAGGCGGCAACCTCTGAGGATCCTGAAGGAGAGCTAGTGGATCCAGACATGCCAGGCATGATCTCTCTCAGTCGTGCTACAAGCTCGTCAAACCTCTGATCAGATGCAGGTGATGGATTCCCAGTCTGTTGTGTCTCCTCTGCACTCTGGCTGACGCAGGAAACCATGCTTAGAATAGCAGGTTTCCTCAAAGTGGCCTATCCTGTGGCATTAGGTGCACGGTTGACGGGGTCGACCACCCATCCTCTACCGTGGTTGGAACTTCCACTGCCACGATATAATGTATGGCTGCCTCTACCACATGACGCTGCCATAGCTGAAGAAGTCTGTTGCTGTAAAGTGCTCCCAGAGGGTATAGACAGTCTGCTCAATCTGCGATATGCCTCCTCCATAGGAGGTATGGTAGCATCCGTGAGGATCTGGGCACGAGCTGCATCATATTCTGGATCCAGGGTTGCCAGAAATACTCATGTCATCACAGAGTCTCTGTATGCCTTGAGCTGCTCTCAAACATACCCCTCAAAGAAGTATAGAGGGTGTGAAGAGGGCGACCATTCTGCTTCGATGTGAAGATATCATGCTGGAGCTGGAGTATCTTCGACTCATTCTTTGCTGGAGAGTATGTCGCGGCAAGAATGTCCCACATAGCCTTTGCAGTAGGCTGACTCAGTATATCATTAGCTATCTCCGTGGATACAGTCCCAAATAGCCATACACGAGCATATGCATCATCTGCCTCCCATGAGGCATTTGTCCCAGTCTTATCACGTGGCTCCTCTGTCATGAGAATGTGCTTCTTTCCATTACATTGCATCAAACTCATGAGCTGCATGGCCCACAGTTCATAGCTGGTTCCATCCATTTTGACAATGGGTGCCAGACCTTTGAAGGCACCCAGGGATGGGACTTCAACTTTGTTATCAGACATGATGATAACAATCTTCAAGACTGGGCTAGCAACAAGAGATACCAGCGTCTACACTGACATACAAGAAGATAGTTGTAGGTGTAGACTCATACCACAACCTCTTCCATTCTTTTGGAGAGTCCTTTGAGTAATTAGGGAGTTTTTAGGGCTTCATGTTACACCCTAGGTACCCAAGAATCCACGGGACGACCATGTGTGGGCTGCGAACTGCCCACTACACAAGTGCAATGGCGACGTGATGTGCAGCCGAAGGGAGGAGCGCGTGAAGCACTGAAGGGCTAGGCGCACGTGGAGGGAGGAGCACGTGAAGCCCTAAAGGGCTAGGCGCGCAAGAAGCTGGGGGGGCCGAGCGGCGGCGAGCCCGCGGGAGCGAGACAGCGGCGAGTAACCCGCGGAGGCACGGCGACAGCGAGCCCGTGAAGCCCTTGAGGGCTAGGGTTTTGGTGGGGATAGGATTCTAGGGCACAAGCTCCGCTCTAGGACCGTCGCTTTGATACCATGTGGAAGGAAAAGAAAAGGATATTTTCCTTCTAACCCTAGAGCTCTCTTATATAGGAGAAAAGCTCTAAGGGTAAATTACATAAACAGGACAATAGAAATAAACAATATAGAAAAAAGGATAAACTAACATCAATATCTTAACATTAACAAATATTTTATGATTAACACACAACCCATTTATATAGAAAAGGGTCATATTCATAAGTTGTTCTCATGGTACCATGTCATATATAAAACTAATTGGGGAATTGATCAAGGTTTGAAAGATAATTTAGAGGATCATAAGGATGACCTTTTTGAATCTGTTGATCAACACCATACATACAAAGTGGTTAAGAGTTTCCTCATAAATGAAACATTTTAGCAAGTGAAGAACCCAAGGGTGAGTGAAAAAAGGAGCGAATGTCTGATCTTTTTCTCTATGATTGATGATAAAGATACACTAAGATCACACGATTCCATACTATTTCTTTAAGAGAATAATGATCAATTCTCTTAAACATCAAATTGCATCTTTTAAATGTGCTCATTTACTATGGGCTAGTTGCATTAAGATTTTCACTACCCTTCAGCAAGTTCCAGCCCACAGTATTGATCTTCCCGAAGCATGATGTGGTCCGAATGAAGACAGTTAGAACTGATTTTGACCTAAATATAATTAATTGACTCCTAATCTACTCCTACTTGTGTACTTCAGATATCATGTTTGACCTCTTAAATCATCACGGAAAAAAACTGTGTACTCTACAGGTTAATTGTTAAATGCATGTAAAACCTAGTCATGCATCTTTTGGCGAATAAGGTGCCTTTTTTGGACATGAGAGAGGGGGGGGTGTGCATGTGGGTGCACAATAAGAGAGAGAGAGAGACCATTTTTTTATACATAACAATACACTTACATATTAGTATAGTCGGACTAAATGTGAAAAAAGATCTAATGTGCCTATTACCATTGAGATAGCGACAGTCGTCAACTTAAGGGAGGTAGAATACATAATACAAATTCACTTGGAAGTCTAATAGAAAAGACAACCAAATCCCGTTGATTTCCCGTGGGTTGTCCCATGTCAACCATCATGATATAATCATGTATCTGCCATCCTAAGCTTGTTACAAACTAGGAATAATAGAAGGAGTCCTCGTGAAAAAAATAGTTTGGCAATGCAACAGAAAATCACTTTGAGAAGCAACAATATGACCGAGCATGCTTAAAATTATTCAGAAGTTGAACTTAAACTCACCATCCACATTTACGAGCAGAAGGATTATAACATAGATCCAAAGATACCAACTGAAAGATGGTGAAAATAGGTGTCGTTAGAAATTTAGCAGAACTGATTAGCAGAAGCATGTGGATTATTTTATTGATTCTTTAATTCTAATTCAACATTCTGAATTTTTTTCCTTTTTATGATGAAGCCTTCTCCTACTTTTAAGTAGGGTCGGCTACATGGATTCTTGCTCAAATCTATGTTGAAAGATCTGACTATTTTTTATGTTGGTGTCGATTACCTAACGCAACCCCCACAAGGTGGGATTTAAACCCTTATCTTTTGGGTGGTAGACACAATGCACTACCGCCAGACTTATGGGGGATTTGAACCCTAGTCTTTTTATGACAGAAAAAAATATGTGAAGTACCTGATCCCGACAACTTTTTTAAAATCGGCCTCTAATGCACGCATCATATACTTGTAGAAATCAAACTGTGGATTCCCCCGACAATGACACTATAAACAAATATTTAAGAAATGAGAACATAAAAATTAGAGATCATTTTAAAAAGAAGGGTTTAAAAATAAAGGTGATACCATGATGAAACCCAACCTCATGGTTTCATAATCAGCTTTCGTCACAGACCCAAAGAATTGCTTGAAAAAAGAGAACTGTCAAAAAATATTACAAATCTTTCAATAACAGAAGTCTCCGAAAGTAACCTATGGTCATTGTTATGTAAATACCCAGAGGTGTTCTAGAATAGTAAATACTTATGGAATATATAGGAATTTACACACAAAAAGCCAAATTTGAAATTTAAAAAAATTACATCTATAGCCACAGCCAAAATCACATCCATGCCCTGAATCGCGTCCACGACCATGACTAAAATCACGACCTCAACCTTGAAAGCTCCGTCGTCGTCTGTTCCCTGGCGCTGCATAGTGCGCAGAAATATCTACATATGGTATGGTAGTAGGATGCTCAACAGATGTCTCGAGTTCCTACAGACGATCAAAGATGACCTCAATCGATGGTAGGGTATCAAACGTAAAAATTGATCATTCACGGGTATGTATCGTGGATGTAATCCAGAAAGGAATAGACATGCCATTCAGATCACTCTCCCATCTGTTTATCACAATAGACTGGCTGAAAAATTAAAAGCTCCTCAAAAAGGCTAGTTAGGAGCATGTAGTACTCGACAAGACTAGAATCTCCCTGAGTGGCAGACCAGATCCGCGTATAAATATCGGAAGAGTCAAGACTTGGTTGTCTTCTGGGAGTAGGTCCTTTCCATATTCTCCTGCATCGCCTTTGTAGAGTCTTTGTAGAGAAGATTCACCGCAATGTTTGGATCGACACCATTGGCCATCCAAGTGATGACCTAGCAATTATCTGCATATCAGGTGTCAAGTCCTTGTCTGTCTCCTTGAGTGGATCCTTAATGCGGACATGATTCTGGAGCTGACCACCAATGAATACCTTGAATGAACGAGACCAGAGCACATAGTTTTTTGTGCCCTTCAACTTGATAGAGGCACCATGTACCATCACACAAGAAGTCAAGTACATAGGCTTGGTCTCAGAGGACGTCATCGTGGTCGTGAAGGGTCAAGAAAAAATAAAGAAAATTGGTTGCTTTAATCAAGCATATGGGTGACCTAAGTCACCATTTCACCCCTTTTTTCGGGCTTCTGCAGCAACGAATTGTGGTTGTAACAACACAAATCAGACTTGACGAGGACAAGAGTGTAGCCGGGTAGTAGAAGGTCGGTCAAGGGCCACCAGTGCCCTAGCTAGGCCTTGCGACAGCTTGGAGGCATTGTAGAAGGTCGGTGGCACCCAAGCCAGTGGCCTAGCGGCACTGGAGGGAGGTCACATCAACCCGGCAGAGGTCCGACGGTGGCCTAGATCTGCCGGAGTAGGCTTACAGTGGCCTGACGGAGCCATGCGGTGCTGGAGAAGACCTGTGGTGGCATAACAAAGGTCTTGTGGCACCGAAGGAGGCCCTGGCAGCGGGATCTGGGGCTGGCGGAAACCCAACGAGGCCTGGAGGGGCCCTGGTGGCGTCTCCTGCAGCCCTGTAGGTCCGGCTGGTCGAGGCGAGGGCCTCCAAAACTTAGCTTGGGGCCCTAGGTGCAAGTAGAGTGGGCTCCACAAGGGCTGGTGGCGGTTACGGAGAGATGAGGTCTGGTGGTGGTGGCGGGATCTAGATCAGAACACCATTCTAGGACCATTGCTCCGATACCATGTGATGGAAGATAAGATAATGCAATGAATTGATTTATTCAAGAGGTCTAAGGGTTCTTATAAAGATCGAATCCCTAGAGCACTCATAAATGAAAATTACATGAAGGACCCCGAGAGGTTACAACTAAACATAATAGAATAAAGTTATTTCTAACACATATCCTTTATAAGGTTAATGTATATGACAAGTACTTGTCTCTTCTCCAAAACTCTCTACAAAACTCATGTGGGGTTGAATTATAAGCCTTCTCCAAATCAATAAAAATCATATGGAGGTTCTTCCTTTTATCTCTATAAATCTATGTTGCTCTCCTCAGAATTCAATAGTTGAGTAACTTGGCATTACCCGAATTGGCTTTCTTTTACTTTGGAAACTTGCCTCAACCTTCTTCTGATCACACGTTCCCAAGTTTTTATAGTGCGACTCATCATTTTGATTCATCTGTAATTCGAACAATTTTGAATGTCTCTGTTATTCTTATAAATAGGCATCACGATTCTTCTCCTCCATTCTTCAGGCATTTTTTTGCTTCTCCAAATAACATTGAATAAATTTATGAGCCAAGTCAAACCATGTTTAACTATGACTCTCTATACTTCTGTAGGAATATCATCAAGTCCTACACATTTCCCAGGTTTCATAGCCTTCAAAGCATCATCTACTCCCTTTGCATCCGTATGTAGCTTGTACGATTCAGGTACCTTTCACAACTTGTTAGATCCTCTCTTTATTCCCTTCCTAATGAAAATTTTAGGAAATACTGCTTTCATCTAGTCCATGTATCCTTCTGAGTAACAAGCACATGTCCTTCCCCGTCTTTTATACATCTCACTTGAGAAAGATCTTTGGTCTTCCTTTTCTTGCTATGGCCAATCTGAATATATCCTTCTGGACCTCCTTAGAGTCAAGCTTTTTGTACAAAATTTCATTAGCTTTTGACTTAGCCTCACATGCAGCCTTCTTTACATCCTTCTTTGTTTTTTTAGTAGAGATAGGGTGATCCCCCATCGTGGGAGTCACCTCAATCTGTATATTATATGAAAATTTAGTTTACATTACCGCGTTGACAAGAAATTATATATCGTGGTACATTGGGCGATTACATTTTCACAATAAAATCTATGGTTGTTGAATATAACATCATTTCGTCCGATCCAGATGGCCCACAATACAGCAAACGGCCTCGAACTGTCGTTGGTGGAACCACTGCCAACCCACCTAACAGAAGTCCAGAACATGGAGAAACTATCCGTCATGATCCACGGAATCCCCACCTCTCTCCAAACTTGGGCCAAAATCGTGCACCTTAGAAACAAGTAATCTAAGTCTTCCTCCACCTCCTCACATCTGTCACATCGAGTGTTCGTCTGACCCAGCAGTCTCCCCCTGCGCACCTTGTCTAACAAGCGATCCCTTCTCAAACACCATAGAAATACCTTAACTCTGCTTGGGACCTTCACTGCCCATATAATTTTGATATCCTCCCTCGGTTCCCTTTCCTGATCATGCGTCCGCCTGTTGAACTCTTCGTAGGCTCTCTTCATCGTAAACTTCCTGCCCTGCCACTCAAGATGGTCTCTGACCGATGAGAGCATATCGTCTGCGGTAGCTCCGCCTGCAACCGAAGGTACTCCTCCAAGCGATGCTATGAAAGACCTGTCATGAAACCTTCTATGTTAAGCTTCTCTACGGTAGCTTCTCTGTAAAGGTACTCCTCCAAGCGTATCTCTGCGGTAGCTCCGCATGCATCCTTCTTTGTTATCTTGTAGTTCGTGATAGTCCTGTCTGTTTTATCTTTATATGTAGTTTTAAAGCAAGCACTATTGATTTTAAGCTTCTCTTGCACTCCTTCGCTCTACCACCAAGCCTCCTTTCACCTAGGACTGAAGGATATGGTTAGATCCTCAAGCGCATCACGGAAGCGTGAGCGTCGTATCGAATACGACGAGGAGCGACTAGTCGCACTAGTTGCTCGATGCAACGGAATTTAAAAAATTTCAATACGACGAAACCACATGATCCAAGAACACTTCTCGGATCGTTTCGTCTAAACCACAAACAAGTAATAGGATTACCTCTTGAAGCGTGGTTGCGATCGAGTCTCTAAACGAAGAGACCTCCTGTCTCAAGTCCGATCCGACGGAGAAGACGCTTGCGAGCGCGGGGATGAACCGTGTGCTTCTCGCAATCCATGTTGATGATCCAAGCGACGGATCTCCTAATCTCGACACACGAGATCCGACGTCGTCTTCACGAGCGAGGCGCACCGAAGGAGACGGAGATCCACGAGCAGAAGAACGGGCAGCATAACGACGATGCCGCGGCAATGGAGAACCTCTCCATGGCATCCATGGTGGACGGCCATGAGAGGGAGAGAGAGGGCTGACGTCTCTTGAGAGAAAGAGAGAGAGAGAGATGCTTCTCAAGCATTATGTGTAAAATAGAGAGCATGATATGCCTCTCTATTTATAGGGTTTTGGGATCCATGGATCTCAATCCATGTGACATATAAAATCAATGGATGAGATTGATTTATGTCAATCCAATGGTCAAGATTATTGTTGGTAAAAACCAACAACTTGTGATTTAATTTTGATAAAATATATTTGATAAATCAAATAAATATTAATACCAAATTAAATCAATCAAATAAGGAGAGAAAATACAAAGGAGATCAACCTTCCCCTTTAGAGGGCAATCTCATGGATTCCCATGAGATTGCACATCTCCTTGATTTTCTCTCTACTTATTTTCCAACAACTATTTGTTGGGATTTTTATTCACCAAAATAATTCTCAATTAAATTTGGGAATATTGCAATCTTGACATTGGAATATTGTGAATCATATTCACAACCCAAAACAAAATGTAATTTACATTGTCAATTAATTACACAATGTGTATCCAATACATATAATAATTAATCAACACATATAAATTATAATTAGATCTCTCTAATACATTATAAATAACATTTATAATATATTATGAATAATTGGATATTACTATCCACATTATTCTTATCCATAATAATTAAATCACATTTAATTATCCATTTTCTCAATGCTCGGATACATATATCAACAATAGAATTATCCATGAACTCTTTCAAGGATAATGCGCTTTCTCCGCGAATACTTGGAGATAAGGACAGGGCGATTGTATTGTTCCACGTATAGTGACATGGATATTGAGATTATATCTCATATCCAGATTGCGGGCCTCCCATAGATGCTTGATTAAATCAAGACCGCAAATCTAATCTTCTCATTGCATCTGAATCACATTCATATCAATGTCCAACATTTGGACTAAGATCAGATTACTTCTCTACTGAGAGGAGTCACTAATATCCAGACCCGTTTCATCACTCCCTAGGAATGGAAGCGTCATGGTTATACAATCGTTTATGATCACATCACCCTCAGGTATTCCCAATACATGTACATCCTGCATACTGGAAGACTCAGAATAAACCTGAAGTATTAGATCAACTTTATACTGTCTACTTCAGGGTTTTATCAGTAAGTTTCTCATTCGATCATTGGGAGTCGGTATCGATCATATACTTTCCAAAAGCATATATCATACCTAGGTCTTGATCATATACTTTCCAAAAGTATATATCAAACCTACAAATTCAGTCAAGCTTCCAAAGCAAGACGACCATGCGCATGGAATTTGATTCTTCCCAATATCTCATGAGTGAGCTCATGTCTTCCGGTTCAGTAAATGAACCTGTACGATCCCTTTGAGAGATCGTATTACTCATATGCCCTTATATGTACACCAGCGCGCCGGTGTATAGACCTTGATTAGGTCATCAACCTATTGGTCTGCCAAATGTACATACTCAGACATATAGTAACACATCTGTCTCTGGTCAGAGGATGCATGCCTATATCATGACAGTATATGATATAGGACTTTGGTTATCTCGATCTCGTTAAGTCAACTCTTTGACCTAACTCATCTGACACCTCCGAATCTCTATTCCTATGCAGAGGACCTGCATCAAGAGGTCGGACAGATATCAGCCTAAATGAGAAAGGATTGCCATCTCCTACTCAGGCTGGAGATCATCTCTTAATAGTCATTTGACGGTGCTTGATGAGTCCTCAATCTAACTCATTAGATATTCATCTAAGCACCAACCTCTATGATTCAATAATTGAATCAACAGCTGTATGATCATTAAGATGGCCATGGTACATAACCCTAATTGTACTAAGGGACCTATTATGCTAATCATGTACTCTTTATTTCAGATTAAGGAGTGAATTGCAATAACATTTATTGCATAATGGCTCGCCGTGGGCTCGCATGTCCAACAATCTCCCACTAGCCCAAAGAGCCATTAATGGGCTAATCATTTAAACCCACACTCATGTGACAATCATAGGCTATTTAGAAAATAGCTAGGTAAGCTGATCAGTCACTCTGTTCCCAAGAGACTACGCCAAGTCCTTTTACGACACTTGCATATCTCCTAGTAATAGTGCTCGCATCCAATGCGAATGTTGCATCCTATGCAACCAATACTCAATTTTGTCGGTTATAGTGTCATTGACACTACATCTTATTAATTATCATAACCAGTATTCCCATAATCCTTTTAGAATACCTTCATTCCTGGAGATCTCTATCTCCTAAGGTATCTGCAGTCAAGACCCTTATAGATCACTATCTACAAGATCTTAAACTTTTGAAGATAAAACTTTGAGATCACTATCTCTAAGTTTTATCATCTTTGAAGATATTATTATTACTGCAATCAAGTGCTTTATCTCCATAGCAGGATTAGTAACAGTTTACTACTCCCACTGCATGGCAGACATCTGGCTCTTGTACACATCTAGCATATACCCAGCTTCTCATAACTGATGCACAAGTGCAAGCAGTTCTAGCATTCACTTCCTCAACTCTTTGAGGTGCTATCCCTTTAGACAGGTCACTACCACATCTTAAGGGGAGGAAGCCTTTCTTGGAATTTTTTCAGAAAATGAAATAAGTCCAAGGTGTACTACTAATGTGACGGTCCCAATATCCTCTTCTCTTTATTTCTGAACGACTTCAGAACTAAGATCTAAGAGGTATCCTTGAGATCATATCTCAAAGTATGGAACAACCAAATTTTAAAACACTTATTATTTATTCTTATATCATTCTAAATGATTAGAATAATATCTACATTTAGCACGATGAACACAATGGCACTCCCACTAAGCTTTACATGGTTCACCAAGATTCTATCTGAAATCATAACATTTACAATTTCATCAAATCTTATGTTCCAAATACAAGAAGCTTATTTGAGTCCAAAGATGGAGTTCTTTGGCTTGCACACCTTGCTTTCCTCAACCATGAAGCCCTGGGGCTACTTTATATGAATATCCTCAGAGAGGTATTCATAGAGGAATGCAATCTTGACTCACATCATGAAGATGTCATAGTCAAGTTGTGTAGCTATAGTTAGCAATATTCTGATGAGTTAAAGCAAGGTCACTGGAGAGCAAGTCTCATCGCGAGCGATGTCTTCTCTTCGGTGTGTAGCTCATGACTACGAACCGTGCTTTGAAGGTCTCTACCTTCTCATCAGGTTCCCTCTTTCTCTTGAAGATCCATTTACACCTTAATGGGTCTGACCCATACAGGTGGATCCTCGAGGGTCCATATACAACACTTGTATATGAAGTCTACATTAGACTTTTATTGCTAACATCCATCTTTCCATGTCATGATCCTCTGGAGCTTCATCACATGAAGTCTGATCATTTTCACATGGAATACATCCTGAAACTCATTTGAAGAGGTATTAGTGTTTCATCTTTAATTGTCCTTTTAGTTTCCAATTTCAGGAGCCTCATTATCTTCTCAAGATTAAATGAGTTCCTTCACTTCATTTTATCTCGATTCTTAAGAGAGTCATCATCTAAGAATCACATTCTCAGAGATGAGATCCTTTAAGAATGTCAAGGTCATAAAGTAGGTATACAATACCATCCTTTATTTTCCTGATGAAGTAGCACTCTCTAGTGCTAGAGTCCAGCTTACATGCATGGAAGCTTATTAAATATATAATGTACTCTTTACTACATATATACCTTGGAAACTAAGAGATAATTATGCTAAGATTAATCATTGATCAAATCATGTCATACATGATCAATTGTATCTCCCTACAACTCTATTGAGCTAAGGTTCATCAGGAGGATTGAGAAAGGAATGATATTCACATCTCCATAAGGTATTCCTTGAATTCATCTAATAGGTACAAGCTACCTTGGTTAGATCAAATTCATTTCATTTTCCTTCAAACTTTGGTTCTAAACCAAAATTGTGAAATCTTTGAACATTTCAAAGTTTTCTAAGGTGAAGAGAAGAAATTTCATATCATACATAATCATCAACACATATCCATAATGTTTACTATGATATAGATGATTCTCATACATCAATATGTATGAGATCCTGAATGCCTTGACATCTTACATCTTTCCCAAAGAAAGGTGTATTGGATATTTTTCTTTGAATACAATATTCATAAGTATGTAAGATTTGAATCTTTAGACAATCTAAAGTTTCATGTCTTACTAGTCCATTGATCTCATCAACAGACATATGTCCAAAACTTGATGCCAGATCTTTATCCTCCTATTGTTCTTTAAAGGTTTAATTTTCAGTATTAGAAATCTTAATGAATCATTCATTAATTTTCTAATTTAATAGAGTCCACTAGATTTTAGATTACTATCTGAAATATCTCCATCATAACTCTTTATGATAGATTTATTACAGAATTCATGTTTATATCCAACAAATAGAAATAAACAATGAGTGTATTCTAACATCTAGGTCATAGAGACATTCTCTAAGACTAAGGGCTCTCCCACTGAAATTAATAAGTCTATCAATCCAAAAGAGATTGTTGCAACAATTGCATCAAAATTCTCAAGGATAACTAAATACCTTAAGATCAAATTTTTCAGTCTTCTAAAACATATGCAACCAATTGCAAGTGTCATTAGAAGATTGAGATACAATTATTAGACTTTATCTTATCAAATAAGTAAGTCAATTTCAATGATTATATGTAGATTATTCTGATGTGCTATCTGATTCCTTCTCTAAAGATTCTAGATAGATTTGATAGTCATACTATCAACACATCAATTTATTGTAGTATTGGCATTTATCCAACTCTTTGGATGTCATATGGAAGTCACAGAAGTACAGTCAACTCTTTGATTATACTTCTTGCTTAGGTCCAACCCATGCTTCCACTGCGCTCCCTTTATCTATAAACAACCAATGCTTAAGACTAAGGACCTCTTATGTTAAATTCAAAAGAATTTAATGTAAGAGCATTTCGACGTTTATACATGCTTCACCCAATTCATACAATATGAATATTATGAAGCTTCATGAATGACTAGAGTATAGATAGTAGAATGATAACACTCATCAACTACATCCATCTAAACTCTTAAAACATAGGTTCAGGTAGGTACTCAAATAATTTGAATACATCATCTCTTATAGAGCTACCATTCTACATGATGCAGAGAACCATGTCATTCATGATTAAATGTCAAGAGCACATATGTATGCCAGAATATCTTTATTGATTTTATAAGGATTATTTGACAATTGCGATCATCATCGACATGTCACTTCCAAAGTACATTCGATGAGATCAAGACTTATAGAGACATACAAACCCTAGGGTTTTAGCCCCATTGTCTATTTAATTATCATTCCTCATTATTATGAGGAAACTTGCACATTGCAACCACATACATGATGTGTCCAATTGCAAGCGTAATATCTGGATCAAGGGTCCAATCCATGATATTTACTGGTTATTATTGAGTATAACATTGAGTGGGATTAATGAAGGATTACCTGAAATAAGAAATTTGCATAAATATATAAATATATAATTTTACTTTGATTTAGGAATTTTCATATCAAAGTTGTCTTGCCTTGTCAACACTGAAAGTTCATTCCCTTAATCACTTTCAATGTAAGAGATATATTTACCATCATATCTCAGCGAGATCTGGGATCTCCTTCCTTATCTTTGTTACATCCCAATAATATGAGAATCTGCAACTCCGATAAAAAGAAGCGGGAACACATTCCGCCTTGCAAGTCCAACTTGCATTCCCAATTCGGTCTTTAACACCCGGGCCCACCACCCCTAAGGTGATGTTGACCCGTCGTTAATTGAACCAACCGTCAACAGGAATAGAACTCGCTATGCGCAATCCAATATCGCCCCAATAATAAGAGGATCCGATATTGGGGTCACTACGCATACGGCCTTACTCTTTCGAGAAGCAAAGAGTCCGATCCAGATGCGCTTGTATATAGGAGCTGTCACTACGTACAGGCGTCTCCTATATACAATCCCTGGCGACGGAAACCCTTCGCCTTGACGAGAGACCATGGATGTCACTTATGTGATCCTCCATATCTTATTCAAATTTAATTAATTACTATGAATCACATTCATACAATTAATTCTTCCAAGGGAATTATTAACTCCAATCATATTAGAGTATTTTAATTGGACATAATTAACTTAATCATATTAAATTAATTATCAATCCAATTCAATCAATCAAACTTGATTATCTTACTTGAATATATATGGTATTATTCTCAAAGTACGTATTAATTCGTATTTTAATAATTAGAAAAATACATCTTAATCCCTCGAACATTATCCCGGCCCTACCCGCTGTCATGGCCAGTACCGGCGGGAGTAGGACGGACCGCATACGTTGCAACCCGCTACCCCGGCGATCCCCGACTAGACACCATATCCGCCTCGGGAAAGAATAATGCCAAATTGATTAATTTGTACTTGAGATGATCATCGGTTCTTCAACCGAAATTATACCATATAGTAATCAAAACAATTTTGATTATAAGGAAATTTGCTAGACAAATTCCCAATCCTATTCAAGCAAGGAGTTTGTTGATCGTGTTTCCAATTATGATCTAGATCAAATCTAATCAATTAATTGGTTGAGGTCAAGTCAATTAAGGAAATAATCATATTCCAATATTTCAAAAATATTTTCCGTAATTATTTCATGAAATTAACAATTAATTTCACTAATTGACAATCACATGGTTCTTGATTAGGAAAGTAATTTCAGCAGTGACCCCTACTTACTAAAATTAGCATATCTCAATCAATTTAAATCCAAATTAAGCAAAGTAAGTTTCCATAGTTTGCTAACTTGATGTACAACAGAACCTATGTGTTTTGCACGCATTTCGAGGTGTTTCTAAACAGTAATTAACTCCTTAATTACGTTAAGATTCGCAGTTCCCGTAACAGTGAATACATGTTCATTAAAACTACCATATCTAGAGCATACGAAATCCGATTTACGCAAACTCAGATCCTATGGTTTCCTTATTTAATGGGGAACAAAATCCAAGTATTATTTTCGTGTTTAAACAATTTAAACAGGGCCGAAAAAATACACTAAACAGATCTGCGAAATCAAATGCGATAAAAACTTTCGCGACCTTAACGAACCCAAGTCGTCCTCGGTTAGCGAATCATATTCGAAACCGTATGCCTGGCTCTGATACCACTTGAAGGATATGGTTAGATCCTCAAGCGCATCACGGAAGCGTGAGCGTCGTATCGAATACGACGAGGAGCGACTAGTCGCACTAGTTGCTCGATGCAACGGAATTTAAAAAATTTCAATACGACGAAACCACATGATCCAAGAACACTTCTCGGATCGTTTCGTCTAAACCACAAACAAGTAATAGGATTACCTCTTGAAGCGTGGTTGCGATCGAGTCTCTAAACGAAGAGACCTCCTGTCTCAAGTCCGATCCGACGGAGAAGACGCTTGCGAGCGCGGGGATGAACCGCGTGCTTCTCGCAATCCATGTTGATGATCCAAGCGACGGATCTCCTAATCTCGACACACGAGATCCGACGTCTTCTTCACAAGCGAGGCGCACCGAAGGAGACGGAGATCCACGAGCAGAAGAACGGGCAGCATAACGACGATGCCGCGGCAGTGGAGAACCTCTCCATGGCATCCATGGTGGACGGCCATGAGAGGGAGAGAGAGGGCTGACGTCTCTTGAGAGAAAGAGAGAGAGAGATGCTTCTCAAGCATTATGTGTAAAATAGAGAGCATGGTATGCCTCTCTATTTATAGGGTTTTGGGATCCATGGATCTCAATCCATGTGACATATAAAATCAATGGATGAGATTGATTTATGTCAATCCAATGGTCAAGATTATTGTTGGTAAAAACCAACAACTTGTGATTTAATTTTGATAAAATATATTTGATAAATCAAATAAATATTAATACCAAATTAAGTCAATCAAATAAGGAGAGAAAATACAAAGGAGATCAACCTTCCCCTTTAGAGGGCAATCTCATGGATTCCCATGAGATTGCACATCTCCTTGATTTTCTCTCTACTTATTTTCCAACAACTATTTGTTGGGATTTTTATTCACCAAAATAATTCTCAATTAAATTTGGGAATATTGCAATCTTGACATTGGAATATTGTGAATCATATTCACAACCCAAAACAAAATGTAATTTACATTGTCAATTAATTACACAATGTGTATCCAATACACATAATAATTAATCAACACATATAAATCATAATTAGATCTCTCTAATACATTATAAATCACATTTATAATATATTATGAATAATTGGATATTACTATCCACATTAGTCTTATCCATAATAATTAAATCACATTTAATTATATTGGATAACTTATTCTCATGTGCCCAAATAATATGAATCACATTCACATTATTCACATCTTTGATAATCAAATCACATTTAATTATCTAAGATAACTCTCCTTATAATACGAATCAAATTCATATTATTCATGATAATTAAATCACATTTAATTATCCATTTTCTCAATGCTCGGATACATATATCAACAATAGAATTATCCATGAACTCTTTCAAGGATAATGCGCTTTCTCCGCGAATACTTGGAGATAAGGACAGGGCGATTGTATTGTTCCACGTATAGTGACATGGATATTGAGATTATATCTCATATCCAGATCGCGGGCCTCCCATAGATGCTTGATTAAATCAAGACCGCAAATCTAATCTTCTCATTGCATCTGAATCACATTCATATCAATGTCCAACATTTGGACTAAGATCAGATTACTTCTCTACTGAGAGGAGTCACTAAAATCCAGACCCGTTTCATCACTCCCTAGGAATGGAAGCGTCATGGTTATACAATCGTTTATGATCACATCACCCTCAGGTATTCCCAATACATGTACATCCTGCATACTGGAAGACTTAGAATAAACCCGAAGTATTAGATCAACTTTATACTGTCTACTTCAGGGTTTTATCAGTAAGTTTCTCATTCGATCATTGGGAGTCGGTATCGATCATATACTTTCCAAAAGCATATATCATACCTAGGTCTTGATCATATACTTTCCAAAAGTATATATCAAACCTACAAATTCAGTCAAGCTTCCAAAGCAAGACGACCATGCGCATGGAATTTGATTCTTCCCAATATCTCATGAGTGAGCTCATGTCTTCCGGTTCAGTAAATGAACCTGTATGATCCCTTTGAGAGATCGTATTACTCATATGCCCTTATATGTACACCAGCGCGCCGGTGTATAGACCTTGATTAGGTCATCAACCTATTGGTCTGCCAAATTTACATACTCAGACATATAGTAACACATTTGTCTCTGGTCAGAGGATACATGCCTATATCATGACAGTATATGATATAGGACTTTGGTTATCTCGATCTCGTTAAGTCAACTCTTTGACCTAACTCATCTGACACCTCCGAATCTCTATTCCTATGCAGAGGACCTGCATCAAGAGGTCGGTCAGATATCAGCCTAAATGAGAAAGGATTGCCATCTCCTACTCAGGCTGGAGATCATCTCTTAATAGTCATTTGACGGTGCTTGATGAGTCCTCAATCTAACTCATTAGATATTCATCTAAGCACCAACCTCTATGATTCAATAATTGAATCAACAGCTGTATGATCATTAAGATGGCCATGGTACATAACCCTAATTGTACTAAGGGACCTATTATGCAAATCATGTACTCTTTATTTCAGATTAAGGAGTGAATTGCAATAACATTTATTGCATAATGGCTCGCCGTGGGCTCGCATGTCGTCTGCGGTAGCTCCGCCTGCAACCGAAGGTACTCCTCCAAGCGATGCTATGAAAGACCTGTCATGAAACCTTCTTTGTTAAGCTTCTCTACGATAGCTTCTCTGTAAAGGTACTCCTCCAAGCGTATCTCTGCGGTAGCTCCGCATGCATCCTTCTTTGTTATCTTGTAGTTCGTGATAGTCCTGTCTGTTTTATCTTTATATGTAGTTTTAAAGCAAGCACTATTGATTTTAAGCTTCTCTTGCACTCCTTCGCTCTACCACCAAACCTCCTTTGGCCTAGGACTCCTCCCTTAGACTCTCCTAGCATCTCTTTGGCTACCATTCGGATACAAGATACTACCGCCTCCCACATCTCATTTATACTTCCATTATAATCCCAAGATAAGTCTTCTAAAACCTTCTCCTTGGCATTTGATTGCTTCAATTGAAGATTCCACCACCTAGTTCTAATGACCTTGAGAACCATCCTTTTCTTGACCAACTCTTTCAATTGCACATCCATGATTGGCAAGCGATGTTGAGATGTCAAGCTCTCTCTTGGGATTACTTTGCAATCTTTGCAATACAACTGATCTCTTCTCCTCATTGCAAAGTAATCTATCCTTTTTTAGTCAGGCCACTCATAAGTAATTAAATACTCCTCCCTCTTCTTGAAGATAGCGTTTCTTATGAAAAGGTCATAAGTCGTTACAAAATCTAGAATGACTTTCCATCTTTGTTTCTATCTCCATATGTCATTAACATGGTCTAATTGAATAATATCATAGTATAACCTATCATAATATAGCCCATCAAGTTCGTTTTTCCCCATCCGTCATTTTTACAAACTTTAATATGGTCTAATTAAATAATATCATAGTATAGCCTATCAAGTTCATTTTCCCCGTCCATCACTTTTATAAATTACTAGAGACTATCGATCCATATTTTAAAGAAAAAGGATGTTCCATGCGTAGTTGGAGTTCAAACTCGGTCCAAGTTTAAAGTTTGTAAAGTTGGATGCTCCAAGACATACAGTTTAGCACAGCTCGTCGCAAGTTTATACAGTTTTACCCCACTCATCAAAATTTGAAGTACACTTGAGTCTTTGATATTGGCATATTGATAGAGCTCAAGCATCAGTAGCCTCAATCAATATTCATCAATACTCTCTATGTACCAGCAGCCTTCAGAAATACACACAACTCTAGTAAATATGAACGCTTTAGCAACTAATGCGGGAGAAATAACTTCGTATTGATTACAAGGAGATTTATAATACGCATAGTCTATCAACAAAGATGCAAGAAGTGATGCTTACCACCCATCTCATCACCGATGAATGCTTGCCAAAGCCCTTGTAACGTTCCTTTATGAATTTAAGTTGGTGAACAAGTGTGACTTTATCTGTATGTGCCATAACTCAAATAAAAGAGAGATTTTTTGTCACTAATTGAAAAAATTGCCTTTTCTCCTGTAAATGCATTTATCGAACAGTAAAAACATGCAGCTGGGGAAGGTATGGAGGGCAACAAGTTACCACTATGCAAGCCATCTTTTGGAATGCTTTCTTCCCAGCGCTTCCACATTTGTATCTGGCATGATCATACCGTCAAATGCTTTATATCAAATAAAAATTGACCAAGGTAGACAAGAAATTCCTGTTCCAGTTACCTTGAGTGATCCTAATACCATGGTGCAGGCACAAAATAGAACATGACAGACCGCCAAAACAAAGATGAATATGTGCAGGGCATGGATGGCACCGAGCGACATTAGTGGCACTTTTTGCTGTGCAAATAATTGAACTTGCACGTCAGTTCGAATATCCACCAAAGTTCAAGTTATACTTCAAATTTCAATTAATTAACCTTGGGGCATTGATACATTTGAGCAAGTGTGTAATGTCTCGCTTACCTTCGCGGCACAGTAGTCAGCATCTGCTCCTCCTCCAGATGCAAGCTGTCTCTGGATTCTATCAGATCCAACAGATAACCCAAACCCGAAATGTTCTGTTCCACTAGCTTGATAACCACTCTCTTCATTTTTGCAAGGAAGCATGTGGCTCATGAGGCTTGGAGAAACGCATATTTTTACAATCCTGGACTGGAAAACCACCAGCATGAGGGAGATGAAACCTAGCAGCATTAACTCTGCACAGCATCATACAAGATCAGCTATTTCAGTCCATGAATAACTGGGTTGACATAATAAAATTTCAGAAAGCAACGATAAATATGAGAAAAATACCCTCTTTGACCTTGAGAAGCGCTTCATATAGAGGTTTTTGATCATTCTTCTTCAATTTCTGGAAAGAACAAGAACAGAGACAGATCAATTGTAGAGCGTACATCTCAACTCCGGAGTAGTTGAACTTGAAGCACGTAGGCAATTGGATGGATTCTTGGATGGATTCTTTCAGATTTTAAAAAACAAAAAAACAACACATTTCTGTTCGAATGAGCTTCAAACAGTTATTTAGAGGTGATGGTTTTCTTCTTTTTGCGAAATTGAATTATTAGTTTGGTTCAGGAACACACAAGAAAATTACATTTTTGTTCAACTTGCTTAGAAATTGTCAAAAAGTCGGCCAAGGAACTGATATAAAATCTCCCTGGAAATTGTTAAAAAGCACTACATTATCATTTTGGATGAAAGACGAGACATTTTTGGACCTGAAAGATGGGTGAAGGGAAATGGAATTATCTCAAATATCGAACTTCAGACGTGAAGATGCTAATCAAGGAGATGTAGATGAAACCGCTCATCATATCATGTCAGGGATGCTGATAATGTAAAAGGGCAAAAAGTAGAATCCCATTGCGCAACCGTAACGGGAAGGAGGAGAAAATCGCATACCTTCCCGAGGACGTGGAGAGACCTCTCGGCAACGAGAGAGATCCAGATGATGACGGAGCAGACCAGAGCGACCACCCAAGTGGGAGTGTGGGCGAGGCCCGCGTCTTCACCACCAGCAGCCATTCGCTTCTCCCCCCTTCTTCTCTGTCCGATACGACGAGCTCTCTCCTTGGCGTTCTCTTTCCTCTTCTCTTTATACTGGAAAGAGAGTGGGGGAGCACTCCCGCGCGATCACTGGGGCTGTCGCTGTCTCTGCATGGATCGATGAAGGCCGTTCGTTGGATAATAGACGGTGGATCGAGCACGCTGTTGATGGTTTCAAGCGGGATACGCGCCATTCATTCGCACGTCCATGTTTTGTGGACTGGAGTATAACAAGATACGTTGTCATTTTTTTTAACCGTCGATCTCCCATCCAACACTTGTCGTTCAAACCATCGTAAGCCAGCTTCATACCGCTGGTTTATCTGATATATTATAAATGTTTGCTCTTCTTCTTCCCTCATCCCACACACCCAGGGACGAGACAAGAGGGGCCGGAGGGGGCTTGGTCCCCCTGTCTCCCAAAAACTACTTATTATATATTATATAACAGTAATATTACATGATTTAAGTACACTAGTTAAATATAAATGTTAATAAGTTGTATAATTTAGCCCTCTCATATCCTATTTATAAGTTGTATATATTTCTTCCATCCTCATTTCTCAATAAAAAATCAATAATATGATCTGAATAAGATAATTTAATTATTAATACTTGTGTATTTTACAGTAACTAGGAACTACATGTTATACATATAGGGATGCAAACTGTTACGGATATATCCGTATCTGATTTGCTACCGTATCCATTTTATACAGAACTTTTCACATATGTATCCCTATCCGTTTTAAAATGGATACATATATTGATATTGTTTTGATATCGCAAACATCCGTATCTATATCCGTATATCCATTTTCGTATATAAATATAGTCATAGATTTATTTTAAACCATATATAATATAATTCTTTACCTTCTTTTCCCATATTTATATAAATTTTATGATACAAACACATTTAGTAAATTTATATCATGTGTTTTCCATCCAGCTCATATATATTTAAGTCAATTCTATAGAGTATTTCCAACATTACTCGTATGCGATTATATCTATTTTACATCCGTATCTATTTTTTAGTATATGGTAAGATAATTTTAATATTCGTCAATATCCGTATCCGCGTTCGTATTCAAAAAATGGATAATGATTAGGTAATACACTATGCAAAAGATACTAAAATAAGAATATAATTATTAATTACGGACAAGCATATAGGTATTATCATATCCAAATTTATTTTAATACATGAGTACGGATGTCAAAATAGATATGAACAGATATGAATAATGTGTTATCGTATGATTGTATCTTGAAAATTGGGTATAGATATAAAATGAATATGGATTGCATATGAATACAATCACAAATACTTTATAAATTAGCTTATATATATGAATTGAATGGCTTATTATGATACAAATACAATATATATATCTCATAAAAATTATATTAAATATACAAAAAAGTTTAAAAAATTATTATATGTAATTAAAAATAAATATAAAAATATAGACAAAAATGTATGTGGATACCAAAGTGATATTTATATATATTCATTTTAATACATATACAAATACAACTGTCAAAATATATTATAAGGAATAGGTACATATACATATATTTATATCCCTCTGCATCCCTACATTAAGTGTGATATAATTTTACTTTTTAAAAATATTAGATTTAGTGGTACTACTAAACATCGTATTAATAAAAGCTTTTGTGATTTGAAGAATTTTGTAAGGACCTTTTTGTCCATATAATGTTTGTTTGGATATTTATGGGAAATCGTAAGTTTATAGGGGTATCTTTTTAAAAAAATCCTTGTAAATAAATATTAATAGTTAAAAGGATAAATAATAACATAGATAAACTATATATATAATGTATCTGCATATATATGTATGTGTGTAGTCTCAATAATTCCCCCCCCCCAAGTAAAAATTTCTAGCTTCGTCCCTGCACACACCCTCGACCATCACCTTGTAATAAATGATTTATCAATAAATTATTGATTGTTTTTTCACTCCCTTTCTGAGATTTTATGAATGAATGCACTATAAGGTCCCTCTGTACAATAAGGGTTATGTACCATGGCCAACTTAACAATCATACAGTTGTTGATTCATTGATTGAATCATAGAGGTTGATGCTTGGATGAATATCTAAGGAGTTAGATAGAGGGCTCATCAAGCATCATCAAATGATTGTTAAGTGATGATCTCCAGCCTGAGTGGGAGATGGCAATCCTTGCTCATTAGGCTGATATCTGACCGACCTCTTGATGCATGTCCTATGCATGGGAATAGTGATTCAGAGGTGTCAGATTAGTTGAGTCAATGAATTGACTTAACGAGATCGAGATAACCAAAGACCTATGTTGAATACTATCACAGCATAGGCATGCATCCTCTGACCAGAGACAGATGTGTTACTAAATGTATGAGTATGTACATTTGGCAGACTAATAGGTTGATGATCTAACCAAGGTTTATACACCGGCGAGGTGGTGTGCATGTAAGGACATATGAGTAAAACGATCTCTCAAAGGGATCATACAGGTTCACTTGTGAACCGGGAGACATGAGCTCACTCATGAGGTATTGGGACTGATCAAAATCCATGCATGGTCGTCATGCTTTGGAAGCGTGACATGAATTTGAAGGTAAGATATATGCTTTGTGAAAGCATATGATCTATACCAAATCCCAAAGATCAAGATTGAGAAACTTAGTGATCAAACACTGAAGATGACAGTATAAAAGTGATCTACATCTTCAGAATGATCATAAGTCTTCCAGTATGCAGGATGTACAGGTATTGGGAATACTTGAGGGTGATGTGAATATAAATAATTGTATAACCATGACGCTTCCATTCCGAGTGATGAAACAGGTTTGGATTTTAGTGACTCCTCTCAGTAGAGAAGTATCCTAATCTTAGTCCATACATTGGACATTGATCTGAATGAGATTCAGATGCAATGAGAAGATTAGGTTTGCGGTCTTTATTTAATCAAGCATCTATGAGAGGTCCATGGGATTTGGATTTGAGATGTGATCTCAATATCCAAATCACGATACGTGGAACAATGCAATCGCCATGTCCTTATCTCCAAGTATCTGAGGAGAATTCGCATTATTCTTGAAAGGGTTCAAGAATAATTCTATAGATCTAAGCATTAAGAAATTGATAACTAAATGTGATTTAATTATCTTAATGTGTGTGGAAATTATCCAATATAATTAAATATGATTTAATTAATGTGAATAAGAATAATGTGGATATTAATATCCAATTATCCATAATATATTATATATATGATTAATAATGCATTAGAGAGAGCTAATTATAATTTATATTTGTTAATTAATTATTAATGTGTATTTGATACACATTATGTAATTAATTGAAAATGCAAATTATATTTTGTTTTGGATTGTGAATGTGATTCACAAATTTCCAATGGCAAGATTACAATATTCTCAAAATTAATTATGAATTATTTTTGGAGAATAAATCACAACAAAAGTTGTTGGATTAAATAATGGAGATTTCCATGGAGATATGTAATCTCATGAAATCTTATGAGATTGCCTCCACATGGAAACATGTGGACGGCTACCAAGTCCTATATGGAATTGATGGCCGTCCACCATGTTAACATGGGAGATGTAATCTCCATGTTGATTGTCTCCTTATTTGATAGGTTTAATTTTAGGATTGATGTATATTTGATTTGTCAAATATATTTGATCTAAATTAAATCATGAGTTGTTAGTTTTTACCAACAATAATCTTGACCATTGGATTAGACATAAATCAATCTCATCCATTGATTTTATATGTCCCATGGATTGAGATCCATTGATCCTAAAACCCTATAAATAGAGAGGCGTACCATGCTCTCTAATGCTATGCTTTTGGAAGCACATCTCTCTCTCTTTCTCTCCACACGCCAACTCTCTCTCCCTCTCCTTGGTGGCCGTCCACCAAACCCTAGAGGAGATAGCCATCGACGCCCTCGTCACCGCGCTGTCGCTTTGACATTCTTCGATTCTCTGTCTTCTTTGGAGTGCTACGCTCGTGAAGAAGAGATCCGATCTCGTACGACGAGATCAGGAGATCACCGTTCTTGGATCAACTAGTTGGATTGCGAGGATCACGCGACTCATCCCCGCACTCGCAAGCGTCTTCTCCGACGATCGGACTTGAGACAGGAGGTCTCTTTTCGTAGAGACTCGATCAACCATGCTTCAAGAGGTATTCCTTTATACTTGTTGTGGCTATAGATGAAACGACATGAGAATCGTTCTTGGATCATGTGGTTTCATCGCATGAAAATTTTTTAAATTCCGATGCACCGAACAACTAGTACGACTAGTCGTTCTTCATCGTATTCGATACGATGCTCATGCTTCCATGATGCGTTTCAAGATTATTCCATATCCTTCAAGTGGTATCAGAGCCTTAGGTCGAAGGTTTTGGATAAGATCCGCAACCCTAGGACGACTTGGGTTCGCAGAGGTCGCGAAAGTTTTTGTCGCATTTGATTTTCACACTTCTGTTTAGTGAATAAATTCGGTCATGTTTAAATTGTTTAAACACAAATTAATCACATGGATTTTGTTCCTCATTAAATAAGGAAACCATAGGACCTGAGTTTACATAATTTGGATTCCATTTGCTTGAGATATGGTTGTTTTAATGAACATGTATTCACTGTTGCGGGAACTGCAAATTTTAACATGATTAATGAGTTAATTACTATTTTGATCTGCCTTGAAATACGTGAAATATCATTAGGTTCTGTCCTAAATCAAATTAGCAATCTTTGAAAATTGATTTTGTCTAATTCGGATTTAAATTGATTGAGATATGTTAATTTTAGTAAGTAGGGGTCACTACTGAAATTACAGTCCTAATCAAGAACCATGTGATTGTCAATTAGTGAAATTATTTGTTAATTTAATGAAATAATTAAGGAAAATATTTGAGAAATATTGAATGAAGATTATTCCCTTAATTGACTTGACCTCAACCAATAAATTGATTAGATTTGATCTAGATCATAATTGGAAACACAATCATCAAACTCCGTGCTGGAAAGGATTGAGAATTTGTCTAGCAAATTTCCTTATAATCAAAAATATTTTGATTATTACTATATGGTATAATTTCGGTTGAAGAACCAATGATCATCTCAAGTACAAAGTGATTGACTCGGCATTATTTTTTCCCGAGGTGGATATGGTGTCTAGTCGGGGATCGCTGGGGTAGCAGGTTGCACCAGATGCGGTCTGTCCCACTCCCGCCGGTACTGGCCATGACAGCGGGTAGGGAACGAATGATGCATGAGAGATCATGATGTATTTTTCTAATTATTAAAATTCAAATTAATACGTATTTTGAGATAATACTATATATTCAAGTAAAAAATCAAGTTTGTTGGTTGAATTGGATTGAAAATTAATTTAATACGATTAAGTTAATTATATCCAATTAAAATCACTCTATTATGAATAGCGTTATTATTTCTCTTGGAAGAATTAATTATATGAATATGATTTATAAAGATTGATTAAAATTTGAATAAGAGGTGGAGGATCACATAAGTGACATCCATGGTCTCCCGTCAAGGCGAAGGGTTCCATCGCCAGATATTGTATGTGGGAGATGATTGTCCGAAGTGACAGCTCCTGCATACGATCCATTTGGATTGGTCTCGTCGTTTCTCGAAAGAGTATGGACGTATGTGTAGTGACCCCAATATTGGGTCCTCATATTATTGGGGTGATATTGGATTGCGCATAGCGAGTTGTATTCCTGTTAACGGTTGGTTCAATTAATGACGGGTCAACATCACCTTAGGGGTGGTGGGCCCAGGTATTAAAGATCGAATTGGGAAATGCAAGTTGGACTTGCAAGGCGGAATGTATTCCCGCTTCTCTTTATTGGAGTCATAGGTTCTCATATTATTGGGATATGACAAAGGTAAAGAGGAGATCCCAGTTCTTGCTTGAGATATAGCGGTAAGTATATCTCTTACTTTGAAAAGTGATTAAGGGAATGAACTTTAAAAGTTGACAGAGCAAGAATAATTTGATTTAAAATACCTTAATCAAATATCATAAATTGAATATATGATTATATGTTCTAATGTAGTGCATTCTTAATTTCAGAAAATGAAGTCCATGAACCCACTAAGCAGGCTTCTGGAGGTCAACCAGTTGATCGGACCGAATTACTCGGATTGGATCCGTAATTTGGAGCTTGTTCTCTCGGCTGAGCGCATAAGTTATGTGCTCTCAGAAGACAAGTATGAAAGCCCTAAAATTAAGGAAGATAAGGCATACAATGACAAGTATGATGAAGATCATGTCTTGGCTAGATGTTATATCTTGGGTTCTCTCTCTAATGTTCTTCAGAAACAACATGTGGAGATAAGCACATGCTAGGAAATAATGTAGAATCTGAAAGATATGTTTGGTGACATTAACTGCACCCAGCGATACAAGGTTATGAAAGAACTCGTTCGCTGCAAGATGCAGGAAGGAACGTCAGTCCGTGAACATGTACTCAAAATGTTTGGGTACTTGTCGGAGCTGGAAACTCTTGGGGCAAGCATGGATGCAAACATGCAATCTGATTTCATTCTGCTATCTTTGCCCAAGTCTTTCAATAACTTTGTGGTTTCATTCAACATGAACAAGCTGGAATTGACAAATGCTGGACTTCTTGCTGCATTAAAGTCTGCAGAAGACGTAATGAAGAAAGATGGTCCTGCTGGTAGTGCAATGGTTGCATAGGTCAGAGGGAAGCACGGTCGAAAGCAAGGTTCTCGGAAGGGCCCGGCCTAGAAGAGAAAGAAGAAGAGTCAAGGCATTAGCCCATCTTCCAATGCATACACACTGATAGCGTCGAAGAAAACCGATGTCTGTCACCACTGCAAGAAGCCGGGCACTTGAGGCATAATTGACTGGAATACCTGAAGTCGGTCGACAAAGGTAAAGCCTCAGCATGTATGAAATCTACTTTTATCATTGAAACCAGTTTTCTTGTTGGACGAGAAGGAAGTTGGATTGTTGATTCTGGTGCTTCTGTTCATGTATGCAATTTGTTGTATTTGTTTCAGGAAACTAGAAATCTGCAAGAAGGGGAGATAGTTATCCAGATGAGATCTAATGCAAGTGTTGCAGCAGTCACCGTCGGGACCTGTCGACTATCATTATCTAGTGGTAGAGTCCTAGTACTTAAAGAGTGTCTTTATATACCTGAAGTCAGAAGGAATTTGATATTTGTATTTAAGCTAGTTAGAAGTGGATATTCATTCCTTTTATGTAATAAATTAGTCATAAATCATTATGATAAATATATTGTGGATGGTTATTTGACTTCTGGTGGACTCTATGAATTGTGCATTAATGAGCATGTCATGAATGTTACAACCACTAATAAAAGCCCTAAAAGATCCAAGGAGAAGAAAAATCATTCAAATATGATTTGGCATCAAAGGCTTGGTCATTTATCTGTTGATAGGATCAATAAATTGATAAAGGATGGACCTTTAGATTTTCTACAGGTTCAATCTTTACTTACCTGTGAACATTGTATTCGAGGTAATGACTAGGATGCCTTTCCATAACAAGGTTACAGATGCGAAGGTATTATTGACCTAATACATACCGATGTGTGTGGTCCCTTCAGTAACGTGACTCGAAACATATATCGATATTATTTGACGTTTATTGACGACCATTCGCGATACGTGTTTGTCTTCCTATTACATCATAAATATATGAAAAGTTCAAATAATTCAAGACTTTGGTTGAGAACAAAAACGATAGGAAGATTAAACGGATTCGATATGATCGAGGTGGCAAGTACCTCTCAGATGAATTCAAGGAATACCTTAAAGAGAATGGAATTGTCTCCAATCTCACTCCTCCTGGAACTCCCCAACTTAATGGTGTTGTTGAAAGACGCAACATGACCATCATGGATATGGTCCGTTCAATGATGAGCAAAGCACATTTACCACTTAGTTTCTGGGGATATGCAGTAGAGACTGCAATATATATCCTGAATAAGATTCCTAGCAAATCTGTACCTAAGACTCCTCATGAGCTCTGGTATGGAACCAAACCTAGTGTTAATCACTTGGGGGTTTGGGGTTGCTTGGTTAATGCGAAGAACGTGGACGCAAGTAAGCTAGAATCTCGCACTCGTGAGTGTTACTTCATTGGGTATGTTAAAGATTGTATTGGATACCAGCTCTGACCCTAAGACCCAAAAGATTTTTGTCTCTAGAGATGTGAAATTTCTGGAGGATGATTTCCTTAAAGGTCAAGACAAAAATGAAGTAGAGGAACTCATTGAATCCCCTGAAGATTCTAAGCTTCCTAGACCAGAAATTGAAGAGATAAATAAAGATGAAACACCCATACCTCTTCGAAGGAGTTCGAGGGTGGTTGCACCACCTGAAAGGTATGGATTCCATGTATCAAGTGAGACTGACAATGATCCTACTTCATTTGATGAAGCACTCGCGGATCATGACATGGATAGATGGATGCTGGCAATGAAGTCAGAAATTGACTCCATGCATAAGAATGGTGTATGGACCCTAGAGGATCCACCTAAAGGGGTAAAATCCATTGGGTGTAAATGGATCTTCAATAGAAAGAGGGGATCTGATGGGAAAGTAGAGACTTTCAAGGCACGGCTCGTAGCCAAGGGCTACACATGGAGAGAAGGCATCGACTACGATGAGACCATTCTCTCCTGTGGCTATGCTTAAATCCATCAGGACACTGCTAGCTATAGTTGCATATCTTGACTACGACATCTGGCAGATGGACATCAAGATGGCTTTCCTCAATGGATACCTTGAGGAGGATATCTATATGGAGCAGCCCCAGGGATTTATAACTGAGGATGGCAAAGTATGCAAGCTGAAGAAATCCATCTATGGGCTCAAGCAAGCTTCTCGTAGCTGGAACATCAGATTTGACGAAACCATAAAGAGTTATGATTTTGTGCAGAATCCTGATGAACCTTGTGTGTACAAGAAGCTTAGTGGGAGCGTCATTGTGTTCACCGTGCTTTACATAGATGACATCCTTATCATTGGGAATGATACATGGATGATGGCCAGTGTGAAGATTTGGCTATCCCATACCTTTGAGATGAAAGATCTTGGAGATGCCTCTTACATCTTAGGTCTGAAGTTGTTCAGAAATCGAGAAAAGAGGATTTTGGGATTGTCACAGTATGAATATATTAAGAAGATTGTTGAACGATTCCGTATAGATAGTTCCAAGAAAGGATTCCTTTCCTTAAGACACGGTATCCACCTGTGTAAAGGAATGGCTCCTCAAACTGTTGAGGAAAAGAAAGCCATGGCTGGATGCCCTTATGCATCATCGGTAGGAAGCTTAATGTATGCCATGATGTGTATTAGGCCAAATATCTGCCATGTAGTGGGAGTGGTAGGTCGTTACCAATCCTGCTATGGAGGACAACACTGGAATGCAGTAAAGAACATATTCAAATATCTAAGACGGACGCAAGATTACATCTTGGTCTATGTAGATGGTAATCTCCAAGTCTTGGGATATACAGATTCTGACTTCCAACCGGATATTGATGACCGAAAGTCGACGTCGGGGTTTGTATTCCTGTTGAATGGTGGTGCTGTGAGATGGAGAAGCAAGAAGCAGGACACTACATCAGATTTAACAACAGAAGCCGAGTACATTGCCGCATCGGATGCTGCAAAGGAGGCGGTGTGCTTGCGCAAGTTCATCCTGGAACTTGGTGTAGTTTCCTCTGATACTCCCATCCCGCTACTCTGCGATAACACGGGAGCCACTGCCCAGGAGAAGGAACCCAGATGACATCAGAAGAGCAAGCACGTGGAAAGGAAATACCACATCATTCGGGAGATTCAAAAGTGTGGTGATATCATCATCACCAAGGTGGCCTCTACCGACAACGTTGTTGATCCTCTTACCAAACCTCTTACACAGAAGGTTTTCGACCAGCATGTAATGAGTATGGATTTAAGGATTGTTCCTGAATGAATCTGAGGTCTAGTGGGAGATTGTTAGCAATGTGAGCCCGAGGCGAACCATTCCTGCAATAAATGTTATTGTAATAAATGATTTATCAATAAAAGTTATTGATTATTTTTTCACTCCCTTTCTGAGATTGAATGAATGAATGCACTATAAGGTCCCTCTGTACAATAAGGGTTATGTACCATGGCCAACTTAATAATCATACAACTGTTGATTCATTGATTGAATCATAGAGGCTGATGCTTTGATGAATATCTAAGGAGTTAGATAGAGGACTCATCAAGCATCATCAAATGATTGTTAAGTTGTGATCTCCAGCCTGAGTGGGAGATGGCAATCCTTGCTCATTAGGTTGATATCTGACCGACCTCTTGATGCAGGTCCTCTGCATGGGAATAGTGATTCGGAGGTGTCAGATTAGTTGAGTCAATGAGTTGACTTAACGAGATTGAGATAACCAAAGACCTATGTTGAATACTGTCACAGCATAGGCATGCATCTTCTGATCAGAGACAGATGTGTTACTATATGTCTGAGTATGTACATTTGGTAGACCAATAGATTGATGACCTAACCAAGGTCTATACACCGGCGAGCTAGTGTACATGTAAGGACATACGAGTAATACGATCTCTCAGGGCATGTTTAGTTGCTGGGTTGGATTGGGTTGGGTTGGGGTGGGGTACCCCTGTGAATAGTAAACTGTACCCCTGTGAATAGTAAACTGTGGGGAGGATTGAGAGGGTTGGAAGGAGGGGTACACCGGTGTACCCCAACCCAACCCAGTCCAACCCAGCAACCAAACAGGCCCTCAAAGGGATCATACAGGTTCGCTTGTGAACCGGAAGACATAAGCTCACTCATGAGGTATTGGGACTGATCAAATTCCATGCATGGTCATCATGCTTTGGAAGCATGATATGAATTTGAAGGTAAGATATATGCTTTGTGAAAGCATATGATCTATACCAAATCCCAAAGACCAAGATTGAGAAACTTAGTGATCAAACACTGAAGATGACAGTATAAAAGTGATCTACATCTTCAGAATGATCATAGGTCTTTCAATATGCAGGATGTACAGGTATTAGGAATACCTGGGGGTAATGTGATCATAAACAATTGTATAACCATGACGCTTCCATTCCGAGGGAGTGATGAATCAGGTTTGGATTTTAGTGACTCCTCTCAGTAGAGAAATAACCTAATCTTAGTCCATACATTGGACATTGATCTCAATGAGATTCAGATGCAATGAGAAGATTAGGTTTGCGGTCTTGATTTAATCAAGCATCTATGAGAGGTCCGTTGGATCTGTATTTGAGATGTGATCTCAATATCCAAGTCACTATATATGGAACAATGCAATCGCCATGTCCTTATCTCCAAGTATTTGAGGAGAAATCGCATTATTCTTGAAAGGGTTCAAGAATAATTCTATAGATCTAAGCATTAAGAAATTGATAATTAAATGTGATTTAATTATCTTAATGTGTGTCGAAATTATCCAATATAATTAAATGTGATTTAATTAATGTGGATAAGAATAATGTGGATAGCAATATCCAATTATTCATAATATATTATAAATGTGATTAATAATGCATTAGAGAGAGCTAACTATAATTTATATATGTTAATTAATTACTAATGTGTATTGGATACACATTATGTAATTAATTGAAAATGTAAATTATATTTTGTTTTGGGTTGTGAATGTGATTCACAAATTTCCAATAACAAGATTGCAATATTCTCAAAATTAATTATGAATTATTTTTGGAGAATAAATCACAACAAAAGTTGTTGGATCTTCCATGGAGATATGCAATCACATGAAATATCATGAGATTGCCTCTACATGGAAACATGTGGACGGCTACCAAGTCCTATATGGAATTGGTGGCCGTCCACCATGTTAACATGGGAGATGTAATCTCCATGTTGATTGTCTCCTTATTTGATTGGTTTAATTTTAAGATTGATGTATATTTGATTTGTCAAATATTTTTGATCTAAATTAAATCATAAGTTGTTGGTTTTTACCAACAACGATTTTGACCATTAGATTAGACATAAATCAATCTCATCCATTGATTTTACATATCCCATGGATTGAGATCCATGGATCCTAAAACCCTATAAATAGAGAGGCATACCATGCTCTCTAATGCTATGCTTTTGGAAGCACGTCTCTCTCTCTCTCTCTCTTTCTCTCCACACGCCAACTCTCTCTCCCTCTCCTTGGTGGTCGTCCACGAAACCCTAGAGGAGATAGCCATCGACGCCCTTGCCACCGCACCGCCGCTTTGACGTTCTTCGGCACCGTGCTTGGATCAACTATCTGGATTATGAGGATCACGCGACTCATCCACACGCTCGCAAGCATCTTCTCCGACGATCGGACTTGAGACAGGAGGTCTCTTTTCGTAGAGACTCGATCAACCACGCTTCAAGAGATATTCCTTTATACTTGTTGTGGCTATAGATGAAACGATCTGAGAATCATGCTTGGATCATGTGGTTTCATCGCATGATTTTTTTTAAATTCCGTTGCATCGAACAACTAGTACGACTAGTCGTTCTTCATCGTATTCGATACGATGCTCACGCTTCCATGATGCGCTTGAGGATTATTCCATATCCTTCATACCCTCCTCGTTGTCATCATTTATTGCGCTCATTGAAACCTATAGCACAAACAAACAACAAAAAATTAAGATTTTAAAAAAGCTGAACTGAACCAGTTCATTCAACCAATTAATCCATGAACTAGAAGAATAACAGTTCAATCACTCATTTTTTAACTAAAAAATAAAAATCAATCAAAATAAATGGAACGAAACCACGGTTTCAATCAGCATTTTTTGACAAAAAATAATTTATAAATATTTAATACAATGCAAAAAATTAAAAACTATTCGTACGATCTCATTCCATGTGTGCCAATTACCCAACATCGCATCTCCCTTCCTGTCTTATGAGCATTGCATCTCCCTTCCCACATTATGCACGAGGTTGTCCCCTTGTAACTGCAACAAATGATGCATCCATGTAAAGAAGAAGTTGTCATGGTCACACTATAATAAGAAGTAAAATAGCCATAGTTGTCATCAATCAGAGTTTGAATACTTTTAAAATTGTTAATTTTGTACATCACATAGACGTGTTTGTATGAATTCGACAAAATATATTTACTATGCATGTGTAATTTTCTCTAATAACATTTATACCCCAAACTTTTTAGTAATTATATGTGTGCCCCTATATTCTTAAAAAATCACAATATTGTCTTTATGTTGGTATAATATAGGAGCCCAAGTGTACTAATAAAAGACCACTAATGAGTTTTAACAAAAATATAGGGGCATATATGTAGGGGTATAACTTTAACTGAAAAACATGGAAGGACACAAATTTAAAAATATTTTAAATATATGTAGAATTATTCATATTTATTTGAATGAAATACTGGTCTAACTTGGTTCGACTCAGTTGGACTATACGAACCAGACCAACAATACAATTAGGGTTGGCTATTGAGTCACGGTTCGATGAACCAGGCTCGAACTCGACTCGATAAGGGCTCGTGAGCCTGACTCATTAAGCTATTGAGACGATTCCGAGCCAGAATTTTGGTCTCAATAGCTTAATGAGCCGAGTCCAGCTCAGGTTGATAACTCGATAAGGGGCTCGATAAGGGGTATGGGCTCGATAACTCGATAAGGAGCTCGATAAGGGCCCGGCTCGGTAACTCGATAAGGGGCTTTGCTTTAGTCCCATATCGGGTAAAGATGAACTCAGAGAGCGCGGGGTGTCTATATAAGAAGAGGGAGTGCCTGGTCTACATGCATATTGGCCTTAACTCGACTCGAGCCTTATTGAGTTCGAGCTGGCTCGATAAGAGGCTCGCACTCACCGAGCACGAGTCAGAGCCAGCTCAGCTAGAGTTGAATGAGCTAGAGCTGGGTTTATCGAGCCGAGGTAGGGCCAGGCTCGGCTCGTTGGGATCGATAGCTAGTACTAAATACAGTGGTTTGATTTTTTTTCCCAATTTTTATGAATTGTTGGCATCATCACCGGTGTGACTGTTCAGTCCCACTGGTCCTACTAGAAAAACGAAAAGCAATACCTGACTGATTTGATGTCCAGTCCGATTGTTAAAACCTTGCATTATGTCTGGTTTCATTGTTAAAATCTTGCAAAAAAACCTTCCGCTCTATGTATAATCATCCATTCCATTTTCCATGCCATGCTTCTCCCCGAGTATGATCAAAAAATCCTTTTTATGCTTAATTTAGACAAGATTACATATTTGTCATGCATTTTTGATGTTTTGAAGTCGCGTGTGCATAAAGGTCATCGTGACGAGTCCAATCAATCCGAAATTGTACAACTCTAAATGGGAAGAGCAAACATAACCTGACATACATTGTTGTGACGAATAACTCAAAACATCTCATTTCTATTCTATCTATTGATATCCTATTTGCTATCATTTTCACTCAAAATCACCCATTCCATTAAACAAATGTATGTGCAATCCCATGAATGGTAACATCGAACTTAACCAAGATCGATACACACAACCACATAAGGAACATCGGTCACGCTTCTTAACACGAGTCACAATTAAGCAAAACTCTACGCTGCTCACATATCCTCAGAATGTAACAAAGTAGGAGTCCAAACACGTGCCAACAAAAAAAATGGAAATAGAGTATAATTAAACTGCATCTAGTCTAGGAAAATAATGGACGAAACGAGGAGCTGTCCATCTCCTTCTCCTTTTCTCTCACTCCCCAATTGCCTAAAATAGCTCAGAATATAAAATTTTACTTAATGAACTCAATAGAGGTTACGATATATAATCAAGGGGAACAATATCAAAGGCTTAAGAAGACTTTTAAGAGGAAGCAATCAAGCATGAAACCAACTATATTTGACTCCTGAATTTAAGGCTTGTAACAAACATTTTTGTAGTTCTATGGAGTCATTAACCTTGATTTATGTAGACAAATATGTAATCACTATGGTGTACATATGCCAATTGGTTGACAAAATGTTTTGGATATGATATGTAATAGTTTAAGGAAAACCACTATCACAAATATACTATCACAACTTATTGTCAAAAGTGTGGAAGCAGCTCAAAAATGGTATCGCACATATATAATATCCAAGTAACTGAAAAGAAAATCATGTTCAGTAAGTCATTCTAAGATAAGCATGTATGACGAATTTTCACATGTTTATCCACCAAGTTTCTGTTGGGAAATGAGGTTCCCTTAACATATCCTATAAAGGATACCGGAAGCGGAACGTTCCCCACACAGGAACCCAAGTACAATACTCGAGGTACAATAATCAAGCAACCACAGAGAGACGAGAAATTTTACGTGGGAAAACCCTCCTCGATGTGAGAGAGGGGGAAAACCCACGGAGCACGACAACTCGCAACAAATCCACTAGGCCGAAAATGAGAGGACACGATGTCGTCTCAGTTTTGTTGTCCAACAAACTGAGACTCGGTTATAAGTATAAAATCAAATAACTATCACCTTGTACTTGGAGAACACGATATCGATGCATCTCCTCGTCATGAGTTGTCCCTCCTCGTGTGTGATTCTTCCTCGCGCGGATGCACTTTGCGCCTCTTGTGCGTGCATAGTTGAGGGAGAGCGGACCCCCCTGTGGCTGCTCCTCGCTCCTCCGACATGGACGTTCCTTACGGATGTGGCTGCTCCTCACGCCTCCGACATGGACTACTCCTTGCACCCCTACGGGTTGCTCTTCACGCCTTGCATGGGGAGAGAGAGATCTAAGAAAGGAAGAGAGAGATGTATGGGTAAGAGATAATGCCCTTTGCCTTGCATGGGGACGTTATTTATATCATCTCCTACCACCTATCTCTCTCCTAATCCTATTTGGAATAGGTCCCCAACATGCATGGGGCATGCACATTTTGTTGCGGGTCCTCCAGAACGAGCTCCCCAAAGCTCTAATTTTGGATAATTTCCAGCAGCCCCCCAATTATTTGGGACTGGATAATAACCCATCAACCTCCCCATCTAGTCCCAAAGAGGATGTGTCGCCATGAAGATGATCACTGAGAGGTGACACCGTTCATTTCTCTACATAGTTGAAGCTTGTCACGACCTTTGTCAACGTATCTGATGAATTTCCATCTGTATGGATCTTCTTCAGAATGAGGTTCTTCTTGTTAATAACATCTCGTAGCCATTGATATTACAAATCTATATGCTTTGTGCAAGCATGGTGAACCATGCTCTTGCTCAGATCAATGGCGCTCTAGCTATCAAGGAAGACAATCGGCTCACTGTCTTCGCATCCAAGTTCACCAAGAAGTCGATGTAACCACAACACTTCTTTCCATGTTTGCTACTATAATGTACTCGGCTTCGGTCATTGAGAGTGCAATACATTTCTGCAAATTGGACTGCCACGAAATTGCTCCCCCTGATAAAGTAAAAAAGTATCCGGAAGTCGATTTACTCGAATCCACATATCCTACCATGTAAGTGTCTGTGTATCCATATAGTTTGGGATCTGACCTCCCAAACATCGGACACATACTTGAGGTCCCTCTCAAGTATTCAGAATCCGCATCACAGCTTCCTAGTGATCCTTCCATGGATTCACCATGAATCTGCTCACTATGTCCACGGTAAGAGCAATGTCGGATCTGGAGCAAATCATGGCGTACATAAGACTGCCATCTGCAGACTGGTAAGGAATCTTGGTCATTTCATCTTCCTCCTCAGAAATAGATGGGCATGTCTCTTTCATCAACTTGAAATGAGTGGTAAGGGGCATGCTTACTAGCTTCGCGTTCTTCATGTTGAACTTCTCTAGAAAGCGTTCAATCTACTTCTCTTATGACAACCACAGCCTGTGCTTCTTCCTATCACAGGTGATTTGCATCCCAAGCATGTTGCTTGCTTTGCCTAAATCCTTCATCTTAAATTCCATGGAGAGTTCCCTTTTGAGCTTTGCAATCAACCCGGGATCGTGACCAACTATCAGCATATCATCCGCATAGATAAATAGGACAATAAACCTGTCATTGGGAAGATGTCGAACGCGCACACACGGATCCGTTATAGTCCTCTTGAAGTTCTTCTTCATCATGAAAGCATCAAACTTCAAGTACCAATGTCTAGGGGCTTGCTTCAAGCCATAGATGCTCTTCCTCGGCCTGCAAAACATGTGCTCTTTCCCGTTCTCCTAGTATCCATGTGGCTACTCCACATAGATCTCTTTCTTTAGATCACTGTGAAGAAAAGATGTTTCACGTCCATCTTCTCTAGCTCAAGGTCTAGGCTTGAAACAAGGCCTAACACCACCTCGCATATAATTCATCTTCACGACTAGTGAGAAGATCTCATCATAGTCCATGCCCTCTTTTCTATTTGAATCCCTTCACAACCAATATGGTTGTGTACTTTAATTGCTTTCCACCATCATCTGACTTCATCTTGTAGACCCACTTGTTCTTCAATGATGTCTTACCCACAGGAAGTTCAACAAGATCATATGTATGATTTTTTTAGAGACCGCATCTCTTCATTCATTGCATTTTGCCAATGATCTATCTCCTTATGCTCTTCTGCCTCCTTGAAGCTGCATGACCCATCATTATCAGTCAGCATCACATACTGGGAAGTAGGATAGTGGGATGATGGTTGATTTGTCCTTCCAGATCTCCTAATCTGAGGCTCTACTACATCGGCTTGTTGATGAGGCTACTCCCCCTACCCAGGATCCCCTAGACCTGCATCAGCGGGATCTGCATCTGGCTCATGTTGTTTTGATTGTGCATCTTCTCCATCTGTACCATGTACTGGAGAAGAATCGGAGTCCTCATCATTGTCATCATCCCTAGAAATCACATCTGAGCCACCATCACCACTATCGTCCTCAAAGTCTGGCTCTCATATAAAATCACATTTCTATGCCTGGTGATGCTCTTCTTCCTTGGATCTTGATTACTCGAATTTTACGAGGGTCTAAAATAATATCCTCACAGCAATGCGAAGATACATTTCGCTAAGGCTACCGCTCACTAAACTTGGGTCAATCAACAATTAATCCACACAAGAAATAAATCAATCAGACAAGGGGTCAAAATTTATTATACGCTACAATGAAATGTATAGTGGACAAGTATAGTAGGGGTCGAACACAGGGAACAACGAGGAATAGACAATCACAATTGGCTAAAAGAAGACAATAAATGACTTTGGGATTTTCGGGAATTTTTGGATTTTTGTGGGTTTTAAATTATTTAATTTTCTTTTGAATTTTTGTTTTTATATTTTTTAGATTTTTAATTTATACCTTTTTACTTTCTTTTTCAATTTTCTGATTTTTATTTTTTAAATAATTAATAATTATATTAAAAATGTATATATATGTAGAGGTAACTTTATCTTTATAAATAAAGTTATAATTACTCAAAATTCACAAAATAAAATATTTTTTTTAAAATTTGTTCTTTGTTTTTGTATTTTTCTTTTAATTTTTAGTACTTTTTGTAATTTTAAGAGGATTAATAGAGCAAAATAGTGACTAAGATAAATAGGTTGAATTGTTTTGGAAATTAAAATTAGCTAAAAGCTTCAAAATTTTCCAAGACTATCATTAATGTAAAATAAATATATTAGATAAAATTCAGAAACATGAATGAATATTTTTGGACTTTTTCAGACTTTTTTTTATAATTTTTATATGAATTTTGGAGCTTTTTGATTTTCAATGTTTTCCTTTTTCTATTTTTAGTGATTTTTGTTATGTAATCTCAAAATACAATAACAAATAAAATACTTTTTTGAACTTTTCAAAATATTTTTATTTTTTTGAAATTTTAATAGTCAAACATGGAATAAAAGATATCTTTTTATTTTTAATAAATAAAAAATAGACCTTAAATACCTAACCAAAAATATATGTGATAGATAAATATATCATGTATTTATGGGAATTTTTGACGAATTTTTAAAGACCTGGAGCTACTTTTAACAGAATAAAATCTATAAAAAGAAAATACACACTAGCAAGGGTATTTATGTAAATATTAAAAGTTGTTGGACTGAATCCAAACACCCTAGAAAAATTTGGGGCAAAATCTACAATATTTCCCAAAATATCTGATATTTTGTACCCGGAGGGGTATATTTGCAATTTAATACAACTCCAGAGAGCTAGAAGCCATTACTCCAAGAAATATTACATTATTACAAAAATCAGGATTAAAATGAAATACAAAAAACCCAGGGGTCTAGGTGCAAAATACCCACTCCCCTCACGCGTACGATCACGCAAGGTCACATTGATTGGACCTAAATGCAAATAAGGAAAGTATAGGAGTTGAAATGTAAATTTCACAAAAATATTAATGCTACGGATAAATGTTTACAGACTTGAAATAAAATACAAAAGGTGCAAGGGTATCGGGAAAAATTACCCTTACGAGTGTGATCTAACGGCCGATGTTCTTCACTTAACACGTGGCGAGATCTGGGCGGCGGGTACCGCTTCAATTGCAATGGCTGGGATTAGATCTCCCAAGGAGATCCGACGGTGGAGGCGCGCTTGATCGAACGACAACTAAGCGAACTGGGCGAGGCTCCTAATCAGATAGTTGAGGGTCCCTTGGAAGAATAGGGATGAACTGTGTGTTTGGGCCGCTTCGATTGGTTGAAGACTCCTTCTCTGGTGGTCTCAAATAGCTGCAAGGGGCTTAAAAGGGGGTTCGAACTCCTCCACACCTGCAAATGCCTTCAGACCGATCCAGGACCCATCGATGGGGTCCTGACAGGTCGGGGAAGAAGTGGGCTCCAGGGAACCAACACATGTATCAAAATCGACCCAGGAGGGGTCCTTTGGCCCTCTAGAACCTACAGGAAGCTAAAGCACACGAAACAGATGGATCTAGGGGCCTTGCCAGGTCGGGATGAGCAGAGATAAACTCGGGCGGAGCCCTCCTACGAGTGGTGGAGGTAGGAGGGTTGGTCGCCTGATCTGAGCAAGATCAAGGTGTACGGAGGTGCTTATGGCAAAGGGTAGATGATGGGGAAGATGTGGGATGTGAAAGCGGAGGTGGAGGTTGGTCGGAGTGAACGAAAATAGAGGCGGACCTGGAGCTCCGATGACTTTAAATTTTTAGATTTTACACTAAATCATACGAAATAACAGGAAACAAATTGCTACCTTATTCTACTGCTACTCCCAGGAACTAAAAGAACACAAGGAAGAAGCTCTACCAGACATGGACCAGCCGGAAGTGAGCTCGCAGCGGAGGAGGTGGATGAGCTGGATCACTTCGATTTTGACGCCCACGCGAGTCGTTGAACCCTCCTAGGGACTCCTATTGTCATCAGAGTTCACCTAGGTGCGAAAGGGTTAGGGTTTGGTGGTGGAAGAAGGATCAAAACTTGAAGGAAGGTGACAGAGGTGTTTTATACAAGGGAGTCTTCATCGACACCTCAACCAAGAAATCATCTTGGCGTGAAAGCGCAAGGGGCGAGGATCAAAAGTCAAGAACAGATTGATCCACATGGATGCAAGGATTAGGCATGAAAATTCGAGGAAGGCGGGGTCAAATGGGGTCTGATGCGATCTAGAGCCTCGGTCAGAGAGTTGACTGAGGTCGGTAGACCACATGCCTTGATTGGGTCATGTCATCCGCAAGAGGACAAAAATGAAAATAAAAATAAGAAATAAATATAAATAAAATTGTACATTGTTTATTTATTTTTGGTTAAAATTATGAAAAATATTTATTATTTTATGTAGTATTTTTATGTTGATTTTTATTTTTTTATGACTTAATTTATTCAAACTTACTTTTTAAGGGTTCATTTATAGGTATATTTACCTATGATATGTGTATTTTATTTTTATTTTGTATTTTATTATTTTATATACATAATTTATATAACTTATTTAAATACACTCAAATATACTTTTTATTGTATTTTTCTGAGTTTATTTGTACAATTAATTAAATATAGGTATTAATTACATAGGTATATGTACAATACATTCATTTATGTATTTTTGTATATTATTTTAATTTATTGTAGTTTTATAGTTTTATTTTATTCTAATTACATATATATATACTATAAAGAATATTTACAACATTATAAAAATATAAAATAATGAAAATATAAAAAAATAAAATGAATATTTTATTCAAATATATAGTACAATAGGGGTACAAAACCTAACTTTTGCATCTTTAAGTGAAACACCTTCAATAAATAGCTAATAAAAAGTTATATATAATTAAAGATGATTTTAATGCATTTTGAGTTCATATGGAGAATATACATGTCTGGGAAGTTTGGGTTCTAGCTTTATTTTGAGTGTAGAATGTACATTGTATATTATTTTAATGTGAAATAAATTTTGTATTTTCTATGTATTTTTATATTCAACTTTCATGTTCAAAATTTATTTATTTGAGGTATAAATAATAAAGAATAAAATGGATCCTAAAAGTTAATTATTAAAGAATAAAAATAGGGGTTTTATTATGTTTTTGACCCTTACCCCCTACTTTATTTCTTGTCGACCCAATCATCATGATGCCTAGGCCTCAGGGCTTAGGGTCATAAAATACCTTTGGTATTTTATTTCTTTTTATTTTCTTTTCTTTATTCTTTTATTTTGGCTTTAAATAATGTATTTTATATAATATTTATACCGTAAATAATGCATGTTAATTCATGCAAAATAATGATATATACATGCATTTAGCTAGGGCTTAAAGGCCAAAATGAAATAATAAAGGTGATGAAATAGAGATTTATCAAATCCCAAAGTTGGTATCCGAACTCATGATCTCCATAGCCAACAAAAATTCATGGCACCGCCTCGCCGTCAAGCTTCTTCCTCTGTTCCTTTGATATAAATGTATAAGCTTTGCTTCCAAACACCCTCATATGAGCATACGAGGGATCTTTTCCAGATCAAATACGCTCAGGGACTTGAAAATTCCAGGGAACATATGGAGATCAATTGATCAAATAGCAGACGGTCCGAACTGCCTCAAACCAAAAGGTCTTGGGCAGCTTCGCTGTCTTCAGCATGCAATGAAGTCTCTCCACAATGGTCTTATTTATTCTTCAGCGACACCATTGTGCCGGGGTGTGCCGGGATCTACCCTTTCATGCAACGAAGTCTCTCTACAATGGTCTTATTCATTCTTTAGCAACATCATTGTGTTGGGGTGTGCCAGGCTCTATCCTTTCATGCATGATCTCGTGCTTTGCACAGTAGCTCTGGAATCTATGAGAGGTGTACCCCCCTCCATTGTTTGTGCGTAGATACTTCAACACTTTGCTTGTCTCGCGCTCTACTATGGCATGAAATTTCCTAAAGCAATCAAAGAGTTGATCCTTCATCCTCAACACATAAACCCACACCTTCCTTGATGCATCCGCAATGAAAGTCAGAAAATACGTGTTTCCTCCCAAAGGCGTTGTGTCCATGGGACCACACACATCATAGTGAATCAACTGCAGACGGTCTTCCTTCACCTTTGATCGTGCCTTGAAAGGTGCACTCATGTTATTTCCAACCTCACATGAATCACAAGGTGACATCGTGATGTCAATATGGCATGGACTCAACTTCTTCCTGCTCAAAAGCTGTAAGCCCTTTTGGCTCATGTGTCCAAGTCACAGATGCTGGAGATCCATCGTGTCAGCCTCACTAGCACGTAGGTTGCCATCCATGACCTTCACCTGAGTCTTGTAGAGCGTGCAACACAACCTGCCTATGACCATGATAAGAGAGCCCTTGCTTATCTTTCAGTTGAAGTTGCCAAACTTCAGATGGTAACCTTTACTATCTAGTTGAGAACCATATATGAGGCTAAGCCGCAAGTCAGGAACATGCCTGACATCCTGCGGAGTCAATGCACATCCAATATCAGTCTGAACTGAGATGGTGCATGTGCTAATGATCTTGGAGTAACTGTTGTTCTCCATCTTGACTCTTGCAATATCTCCCTCTGTATAAGAAGTGAAGAACTCCTATGTGGAGTCACATGGTAGGAGGTGATCGTATCAATGGCCCACTGATTATTCCTTAATAACCCTAGTTAATTCTTGCAAATTAAGTGTTGTATATGTGTCGTGATTTAGTCAGACAATCGGAAAATCAAGAAATAACCACAATTAATTAATCACTTAATGCAAGTGATTTATTATCTATTTAACCTGGGCAAGCCCTGGAGTCGAACTCAAGGAGGAAAAAGAACAACTAGATAAATGTCTATCAGATTTCGAGCATGGTTTTCTAGGAGGATTTTTTGGTATTTTGGTGCAATATAAGGATGAAAAATGCAAAACTGACCAATTTTGAGGGCTAAGATACAAACAATGATCAAACGTGGTTCAAAAATTATGAAACTTGTTCGAGATGCAAAGAATGATGAAATGGGCATACTTTAATTTTTTGTAATGTTTTGATGCAATATAAATAAATAATGAATTTATGAATACGGAAAATTTGAATCTAGGTAATTAAATTTCAAAACTATAAAACCAAGTTATTATCGGAGAATAAATTTATATAAGATATATCACTATGTGATCTATCTTAGAAAAATCCTAAATCCTAAAAATGTGGAGCTTTATACCTATTAAAAATTAATTACTACAATACACAAAATGAATTTTACAGAAAAAATATGCATGTAAATGCAAGGATTTTGGGGCACAATAAAGAATACAACTAAATCAACATGTACGGTTTTTTTGGTAATTGTTAGAGCTATGATTAATTTATATGAATTTTAGAGCAGTAATGGATAAAATATGAAAATTTCACCAAATATTTATAATTGATTAACCACATATAATAAAAATATAAAATACATGCCACATTGTAAAGAATTAATTGAAGAATAAAATGCATATTTTTAATGAATAAAATAATGTCAAAATGCAGTTCAAAATAAAGGGAGAATACAGGGGTCTCAGTGCAAAAATACAAATTGAAAATGAATAAAAATGTAGCGCACGAGGATAGAAAGTTAATTACCCATATCCTTGAGGTGATTCTAGCCTTTTTTTACTGAGGCACATGACACGCACGTATCCTGTTGGAACAAGGACTTCCTTGTGATTGCGGAGGAGGACCTAGGTGTCCTGGCAAATGCACCCTGCCTCGCATTCCATGCATGGCAAGGGGCGGGGGGACTCTGGGGGTAGATGCTGGAAGTTACGAGGGGTCACATGCAAATGACCCCTACCATCACGTACTTTGCACATGCAGGGGCGATAAGGCAGATAGGGTGGTCGACTCGAGGTCGCGCGCGACCCAACAGTAGGGCAAAGCGGAGCTTGTGACGGAGGCGTGCTCGGCTGGTGGCAGAGCAATGGGGGCTGAGCCGTGGAGCGCGAAGGCAAGCAGATGATCATAGTCCTTCCTCTTGGCTGACAAACGGCCAGGGGTCGTTGGTGGCAAGCGAACGGGTTAAGATGGCTGGGAATCGTTTTTGGATGGTGCGAGTCAAAAGCGACAGTCGCTGGATCTGCTGGAGGAATGTGGTGATCTGCTGGAGGAATGATTGTGGGTTCAGAGCGGATAGCTGGTCGGGGCAGCGCTGCGACGGTGACAGAGTTGCCATCGGATCATGCCTAGAATGGAAAGGGGAGTCCATTGGGGAAGATCGTGGCTCGGCGTCACTGTCATCGATGCTCAAGGTCGAGGACCCCCTCGTATCTGATGTTCAGCGGATGCCCGACGAAAGCTGATGGTGATGGATTAAATAGAAAGAGAGTTTCGGACGTTTGAGATAATGTTTGTTGGGGATTGCTGGAAATTAGGGATAGGAAGAGGGGTTTGGTTAGAGATGGAGGAGGCCGGAGATGGTTGCGTTTGTGAGAGAGTCCATTAGGCGAGGTTTGCAGAGAATGCTTGCAGCTAGGGAAGATGGGATAGAGGGAGAGGGTCTACGGTGATGGTATTTCATGCGAGGAGGAGTAGCGGAGGTGCCCCTCCGTGGAGGGAGAAATGGCGGGTGCGGGCGGAAGGTGCGGAAGGCAGGAGAGTGGTGATGCAATAAATAATAATTAAAATAATAAATAACAAATAAAATAAATAAATAATAATAATATGAAGAAAATGGAGGGACACGTGCCGGCTCCAGGAGCAGCCACGTGTTGCTTTTAGAAAAATCAAAAATTAATTTAAAAGAAAATAAATCAAAAAATAACAAAGGGGTCAAATTAAAAATGGGTCAACATGAAAGTTTGCATGTCTTGATGAGATCTACAACTTTCGTGAAGAATCGAAAATCAAAATAAATCATCTGTACAAAATATATTTTTGATGACATCTTATAGATATAAAATACCACATTTTGTGTTTTGTGAATTTTTTGTCATTTTTTAAATATAGAAAAAAATCAAAAAAACTAGAAAAAATACAAAAGACATATTTACACATGAATCTAATCTTTTGAATTTTTAATATTTAAGAAAATAAAAAGATAAATAAATAAAATAAAGGGGACATATGTACAATATACAATAGGGGCTAAAATCCAAGTTTCACATACGAACTCTAATTCTTTTGAATTTGATCTTGTTTTGAAGGTAATTGAACATGCATTTAATTCAAAAGTGAATAGGGGTTCACAGGAGACTACTGTATAAGAGAGATATTCACGTTTTAAGGCTTTGAGAATCAAACTAGGGTTTGGGTTTTATTGGTCAATTTTAAAAGTTAGCATTTTTGTATTTTTTTTATTTTTGTTAGTGATATGTACACAATGGAGGTGGTTTGAGGTCAATCGAAGTTAGGATGAATTAATTAAAAAATCTGTGAAGTTAGCTGCTTTTCATGTCATTTCACACTTGGATTTTTAGCTCCTTATTTTATGCCATGATGCATGATAAAATGCAATTTTATTAGCACATGCATGAATGTTAATTATACAAATTAGATGATTAAATGCATATGAATTTTGGGAAAAGCTTAATTGAACTCTTTTAGAATGATGAATCATAGATTCATCACCCTCCTATACTTAAACCGTGCTCGTCCCCGAGCTCTAGTGAATGAATGACTTAATCAGATTTATTCCTGACCGTGCATGTGAAGTACAAGGCTCGATCTGTTGAAAAACTCTCGGTTTTAGTGTTCCCAAAATTTTGAACTGAATCCTGCTCTAATAAAAAGGTATCTCACTTCTCTAGCTATGAGACTCTCTTTGTGTATATATATATATATATAGCACGAGTATGAAATTTAGTGTAGACTGCAGTCACAAGAGTAGAGTAAAAACGTCATCTGAAGTTCCAATAGACTCTCCTAAGGATCCAATTCTCAACACATATGGAATAAATCAATTCTTTCAAACATCCCACCATCTCTTTAGTTGTTAGTCTTAAAAGTGTAAATAGAAGGCCAATTGATGAAGGTCACAGGTTTGTGCAATTTTCTTCTCTCACTCTCATTAGAACAAGGATCCTCTCGAGTGCCTTATTAACTCAACGCATGTATTTTAGGTTGCTGACCAGTGCACCCGCCAAGAGAGTTCGGAGTCATCTACACTTGTTTTCCTTGGAGTACATTGGGGTGTGTCTTTTTTGAGTACCTATCATACCTTCGACACCCAGACTTGTATCACTATACGATATAAAGCCCTTTTTGGGTGCTAACCAAACTCCTGGTCCTAATAGCTTTGGTCCAAGTAGACACTTCAAAAAGGTTGGGAGCGCTTGCCTTTGGTGTAAGTTCTTTGAATTTGTATTTGTAATGAGAGAGCTTTTCTTTGTATTTGAATGAGAGAACTTCTCTCAAAATTTATTTCACTGGTTGGCTAGCTCCATTGCTTTTACACACTGATCAACAATTTATTTAGTTTCATAACACCATGGCACATATGTTTATATTAAGAGATTAGTACAATAACCTTATTCTCATACTCGCTGAAGGTACTGATTCTCAGGTTTCATGAAGCCTTCATCGATTTTATCACATCCTCGAGCATCATAAAATCGGGTTCGAACTCAAATCCCTTATCCCAGTTTCTCAAGTGAAATCCCAACTCATCTCATCATAACTGCAGTCATGCATATGAGGTGTTGATCATGTTCTTTAAAGAAGAGACTAAGTATGCAATATAGCACACACATCTTTTGAACTCGAGAAGTGTGAATAATTAAGTCATCGACCCTAATGACTAATGTTGATTAACTTGAAATCTTAGAACCTCATAGACCAAGTGTCCTTGAACTTCACAAGTCTTGTGTGAAAGTGTAAGTATTAGGGATACATCCAACTAAGAATGCATGGATGAATGAAATGTTGATGAATGTGATGATGAAATGATAGACCATGAAGTGCATTTTTTGTTTTTGAAATATTTTTAAAGCAAAAATGGATAAGGAGCTGATTTTCATTTCTTTTTTAGATTTTACAGGTTAGTTACCCACCCTGTGAATAAGATATAGACTTACGCGAAAGTATAAGCTATGGGTAAAATACATACAAAGTATACACACCCCCTATACTTAGCGAGTGCTATGTCTTCAGAGCATAAGAAGCGCAGAGAAGCCGAAGCTCGGGCTAAGCATAATAGAATGAAAAATAAGAGAAAAAAGAAGCCGACTCCTTCCCCTATACTTAGGCTTAAATATAGAAGAAGAGCGAGAATGGGGGCATATAAGAGGAGAAGTGGATGAGAAGGGTATGTACAGCGGGCATAAAATCCGCCTATACTTAGGCTCAGGTCAGCCTAAGCATGGAAGACGGGGCGAGGTTCCGATGAGATCTGGAGAATGTACGAAGAGAATGAACGAGAGAATGTATGAAGAATAAAGATGAATATGTACATGTGGTGTCCGACTGCTTTTCTTCATGTATGGTTATCTGATGTATCTTCAAAGTGCTCGCTCTGCAAGATGTTGATGACCTTGACTTGGACTAACTGCTCTTTAGAATCAACATAATACTTCAGCAGCTGCATGTTTACTAAAAATGTCTGTGTGTTATCTCTGAGATCTGCAATGTCAACACTTCCATTGTTGTGAACATCTGTGATAATATAGGGACCTGTCCATTTAGATTTTAGTTTTCTGTGAAACATCTTCAACTGGGTGTTGAACAACCACACTTTCTACACAGGGACAAAGGTCTTATGCCTTAATATCAGTCAAACAATGTCCAACAATTATGAAACTTGGATAAGATGTAAATAATGATAAAATGAATGCATTGCATTTTTTTGGAATTTTTTAATACAAAATGAATATTTTATGAATTAAATAGTGCAAATGATGTGAAGCTCAATAATTCACCACCACCAACAACAAAACATTTTCCCACAATTAAGTAGGGTCAGCTACATGGATTCTTTGCCTCCATTCAGATCTATCTTGGGTCAATCTCGGGCTTATATCCAAAAAACTAAGATCCCTTCGTATAGTCTCTTTCCAACACTTCTTGGGTCGTCCTCGCCCTCTCTTAGCCGGCTCAACATCTCAACACTCGCATCTCCTAACTGGTGCATCGACTGATCTTCTTTGCAAATGACCAAACCATCTTTTCAACATGAAGCTCAGTAATTAATTATAATAAATACTAAATCAACTTATTTTCATGAAATAAAATTATCTAAGATAGAGTAATCATTGAACTATCCAAGAAAAATTCCAAACCCTAAAAATATTGAGTTTAATACAATTAATTCTACTATCCGTGAATTTTTAGCAATTTTTTGAGCAATGATTGATTATTTATGAATATCTAAGCACGGACTGGATAAAATATGCAATTTTACAAGAATATTAATTATTAATTAACCAAAGAGCATAAAAATAACGCACGTGCCACAATGTAGAGATTTAACTGAAAGATCAAAGAGCAATTTTTAAACAATAAATAGATGAAAAAAGATTGTTCAAATTACATATGAAAGTAAGGTGTCTAACTGCAATGTTAGAATAATTAAATAAAAGAAAAATACATAATAAAGACTAATTTTAATTACCTGAACCTTGAAGTGCGTTTCACCAAAATTTTCAAACGGTCATATGCCAAGCACTTGCCCTCTGGTGGTGGGTCCTTGATGCGATTAGTCGAGACTTCGAGGGCGGATATGCAAAATTCCCTCCCCTACACGTGCGGATCACTTAAGGGGAGGGGTCTCCGTCCCTATGTGCTTCAGGTGTCAAGCCCCGGTAGAGGGGTGTCCTTCTCTGTTGTAGCTCCAGCCTTGAAGGTAGAGTGATGGTACATACCAGAAGTGACTTCAGGCGACAATGAAGATGGACGAAGAGGTTGGGAGCCCCCTAAAGCTGTAGATGAAGGTGTCTAGCACGGAGGATCAGAGCTTGCTACTGGGTGGAGCGTCAAAGAAGCAGAGATCTCCTCAGTGGTTGTCGGTGGCTGGTGTCGATGGAGATGATGAAACTCCTGGTCGATGAAGGGCGATGGTGGAGAATCGACCCGGTAGGTGGCTCGACGATGATTGAGGAGGCCGGAGCGGAGGCAGCAGCACGACGATGCGGAGTGGTGTCGAGGTCGAGAACCTTAGATCTCATCGATGGAGGAGGTGGAGGAGGCGGCTCTGTCACCGTCGTCTCTTCGTTGATGTAGATTATGGGCGGATGGTTTGTCATGGGCCGGTGAAGATTGTTAAATAGGGTGTGGATGCATCGCTCGATTTGGAGAGAGATAGAAGATGAGGATCTGATAGGGTGGTGTGTGATATGGTGATTGCTGGCGGTTGATTGGGGTTTATATTGGGGATGAAATCATATTGGGGATATGGGGTGGCAATGCAAATGGGGAATGGGGAAGAAGACGAGGGCGGCGACGCGTGAGATTCATGGGAGATCGGAGTGGTGGCGGAATAGGAAGGTGGTCGGTGATGTTTGCGAAAGGAGGTTGTTGGCTGAAGATGTAGAGGGAGGATGCAGCGGTCGGGTTCGTGAGGGAGGCGGCGGTGGATGCGTCGTCAGCCAGAAGAGGAAAGAGGGGAAGATGGCATGTGCTGGGCACATGCGGTGGAGGCACATGACCAGCATGTGCAATGTTTTTTTAATAAATTTAAATAAAATGAAATATAAAAGGTTCACAAGTGGGTGACAGGTGGCGGCTCCAGGAGCAGCCACATGTCAGCTCCGGAAAAAAAGAAAAGATAAATTTTAATAGAAAAGAAATATCAAACAACCTTGAATTGAAATTTTTTCTTCATGAATGTCGCTCGTGTCGACGAGATCTACAACTTTCATGAAGAGACCAAAATCAAAACAGGCTATTTGCACAAAGTGATATTTTTGGTGGTACTCTTTGTGTATAAAATATTGAATTTTTGGGGTTTTGTACTTTTTTGTCATTTTTAATTCAGATAAAAATCAGGAAAAAAATACGATAAAATCAAATACAAATATTTACACACTACTCTATTTTTTTGGATTTTTAATAATTAAGAAAATGATAAACAAAACAAAGTACGATGAAGACCACTTTTGTACAGACTGTTAGTGAACACTCAAACTTGGTTAGTTTATTTGATTTTGGTTTTATTTTAGGTTTGGACTTTTACGCAGCTTGATAAAACTTTTTTCAAAGAAAATAAATGAAAAAGAAATGAAATAAAAAATTAAATGTGTACATAAATAATAGGTCGAAATCAGGTAAAATACACAATGTACAAAGATGCCCAAAACCTAATTTTCACATATGAGCTCTGATTCAGTTGAACTTGGTCTTGTTTTGAAGATATTTGAATGTACATTAGTCAAAAGTAAGTAAGATTAAATCAGAAACTATATGAGGAAGATATCAATGGTTTAGTCCGATAGATCTGAAATTAGGGTTTGAGTTTATTTCTTAATTATTTTAGTTAGTGATTTTTGTGTATTTTCCTTTATTTACATTAGTAATATATACACAATGGAGGTGGTTTAATGTGATTTGGAGTTAGCATGAATTATTTAAAAATCGAGAAAGTTAGCTTATTTTACAGGTCAATTGGGCTGGGTTTTTTGGCTTCTTATTTTATATAATTATGAGTGATAAAATGCAAATTATGTATATATGCATGAATGCTCATTATGAAGAATAATTGATAAAATGCAGATGAATTTTGGGGAACTAAGCTTAATTAATCACTTTTAGAGTGATGAATTATATATTTATCACGTATGTATCTATCATGCCATCTCTTGATCTTGTCCTTATAGATCACACTGTTGTCATGCGCTCGATTTTGGATTTCTATTAGCTCGTTCAGATTTAAATCATGGCAAAGCTTCCTTAGGTGACAACTCTAATTGATTTTCTTGATTTCCCATTCTCATTTGTGAATTAATTCTGCAGGCAAATGGCATGGCTTGCCATAGATCATCCTAAATGGTGAAGTACCGAGTGGAGTCTTGTAGGCCATCCTATAGACCCACAGAACCTGGTCCAAAAGCTGAGACCAGTTCTTTCTATCAGGACGAACCAACTTTTGAAGAATGCTCTTGACCTCTCTATTAGAAACCTCTACCATACCATTAGACTATGGGCGGTACGGATTGGTCACTCTATGCTCAAACTTGCAGCCCTTGGCAAATGCTCTCATCTCTCTATTCACAAAGTGGCTACCCCCATCATAAATCAAAACCTTTGGCACCCTGAACCTTGCAATGATATGATCCTTGATAAACTTACAAACAATCTTGTTGCCTGTGATTCGGGTCGGTATAGCCTCTACCCACCTTGATAGATAATCAACCGCTAGCAAGATGTATTCATGTCCATTATTGTTGGGATAGGAACCCATAAAATCAATTCTCCATGCGTCAAAAACATCACAGAAATGCATCGGTTGCATGGGCATCTCATCTCTTTGACCAACAGTCCCTCACATTCTTTGACAGATCGGGCATGACCGTACAAAGTCAATGGCATGTCTAAATAGGGTCGGCTAGTAAAATCCACATTCGATCACCATGTGTGCGGTTTTCTTTCCAAATAGTGTCCTCCAGCCTCAAGTCTATGACAATGTGTGAGGGCACTCGCGTATTCCTCCTGAGGAATACACCTTTGCCAAATGCAATCTGTCCCTTCAAAGAAAAGGAACAGATTACCTTAGGGAGTATCTCCTCGAATCTAACTTCAGTCGGTCAGTACTGCTCCTAGTCTAACCCTGGGGAACCTGCTTGGAGACAAGGTAGTTCACCATGATTATCATTCTGCTCGATTCGGGAAAGGTGATCAGCTACAACATTCTTTATTCTAGGTTTATACTTAACTTCTAAATCAAATTCTTGGATTAGTAAGATCCATCTTAGAAAATGTGCCTTCGCATCCTTCTTTTCCATTAAGTACTTGATTGCTTTGTGATCCATAAAAATTATCACCTTGGAGCCTAAAATATAAGATCTGAATTTCTCTAGGTCCCAAACCATTGCGAGCATTTCCTTTTCAACCATTGTGTAATTTCTTTGTGCAAAATCCAAAACATTGCTTGTTTAGTAAATTGCATACGGAATCCCATCTCTTCTTTGTCCTAACACGGCTCTGACTGTAAAATCTGATGCATTAGTCATGATATCAAAGGGAAGAGACCAGTCATGAGCTTGTAAGATCGGCGATTCATAGATTTTCCTTTTTAGGAGCTCGAAGGCCTCTAGACATTTGTGATTGACAATGAACTCGGTTTCTTTCCCTAGGAGCTCAGTCAGCGAGCATGCGATATTTGAAACATCATGAATAAATCTCTGATAAAATCCAACATGCCCTAGGAATGACCACACTGACATGACGTTGGTTGATGGCTCAAATTTCTTGATCATATCCACCTTGGCAAGGTCGACCTCCATTCCCTTTTTAGAGATGACGTGCCCAGATACAATACCCTTCGTAACTATGAAATTACTTTTCTCCCAAGAGAGTACCAAATTAACTTCCCTACACTGCTTAAGGACTCGGTCCAAGTGCACTAATCTAGTATCAAAAGAATCACCATCGATCGAGAAGTCATCCATGAAGACTTCCAGGAGGTCGCCCACCATTTTGGCAAATATGACGATCATGCACCCCTGAAATGTGCCTGGTGCATTACAAAGCCTGAATGGCATGCACCTGAATGCATAAGTACCAAATGGACATGTAAATGTCATCTTTTCCCGGTCCTCAAGAACTATGGCTACCTGATTGTATCCGGAGTACCCGTCAAGAGAATAGAAGAATGATTTCCTTGCAAGTCTCTCCAAAATCTGATCAATGAATGTCAAAGGAAAGTTATCTTTCTTGGTCGTCGTATTCAAGCATATGTAATCGACACAGACACGCCAGGCGTGGGTACTCGTGTTGCCATATCTACCCCCTCACCATATGAATTCCTGACTTCTCTTGGACAACATGGAGTGGAGCCACCCATTTGGAGTCAGAAATAGAGTTATATAAACCATGCTTTGCACTATTTCTCAATCTCTTTCTTCACTACTTCTCGCATATTAGGGTTTAGTCTCCTATGGAACTCACGAAAAGGTATCACATCATCCTCAACATATATGTGGTATGATCAGAGAGTGAGGTTAATCCCCACGAGGTCCGACAAAGTCCAACCAATAGCCATGCGGTTCCTCTCAAGAAAATCTATCAACCCGGACTCGTGTTCTGTAGTTAATTTTGAGCTAATGATTACAAGAAATCTCTGTTTGAGTCTCTCTAGAAATGCATACTTGAGTATAGGAGGAAGTGGTTTCAGCTCTGGCAAATCTGTATCATCGATTAAGTCCGATTGAATGGAATATGAGTTCGGCTCTGTGCTGGAGGAGGATGGATCAAACTATGATGTGCTGGCCACCAATTCTGTTGAATGGTGAGTCAGATCATCAAAGAAATAAGGTAATTTGGCCAAAGTCACATCTGACTCATCATCTATGTACCTCAATTGTTCTGAAAGAGGGTGAACTGACAGATCCGACGGGATCTCTAAGTCATCAAGGACATATGTATCTGGGTTTCTCACGAGATCATGCAACACCTGGTAAACTACATTGTGCACTAATTCCTCTTCAAATGAGAGGGTCTCGCCCCGTTCTGCTGAAGTTTGTCTCCAAATCCTTGCCATATTGATCATCTTGCAATCTTCCTATGAAGATTCTGCGTACTCGATACTGGATTCTGAATCGGGTCTTTGCCACTTTGTCTGCTTCATCTCTAAGTTCACTTTTCTGCCTGAAGATCTGAACTTCATCATTCTTATGACATAATCAAATGCTGCCCTGGCAGTCCTCAAGAATGGCAACCGAGAATGATCCGAGATTCTCTCCAATGATTGGGGGTCTCCCTATCAAGGACAGTGAAGTCCACTTTGTATTCTTTCCCCTCAATCGAGATAATGACATTCTTCACTTCTCCCTTAGGTCTCTTCATTGATCGATCTATAAATCAGAGTAGAGTTGATGATTTTCTGAGTGGACCTAACTCCAATTTGTAATATAGTAATAAGGGAGGAAGATTGACTGAAAAACCTTTATCCAGATGAGTGCATGCAAACACAATGTTGTCGATACAACTCTCCACATAGTGAGCACCCAGTCTCTCTTTTTTCATGGAAGTTGCTGATTCTTGACACAATGTGTCTTGGCCACTGATAAGATGCGAGTCTTCACAAATTAATCTAGTTTCTTCCTGCGAGTATGGGTAGGAGTGCATATCATCTTTAGGTACTTTTGAAATGCAGGATTGTTGGATACATATTGATCAAATGGCACCTTGATTGTGACGTTCTCTTGATGAAATCATGCCATTTCATGTCATCTTGAATTGTTTTCTTCTTTTGTATGTGCCTTCCACCCATTAGAGCACGAGGGAATGGAATAGAAGCAATCAAGATAGGAGAAGAAGAATCCGAATCATAAACAAAAACATCATGCTTTCATTTAACTAAAATAGAGTCCTTATTACATCGATCTTTATTCGTCAACTGAAAAATAAAATCAGAGTTGTCTACTACATGTTGCAGAAATAGTAACAAAGGTTAATCTATCGCAACTAGAGGTGCAAGGTCCTCTATAGACTCCAGATCGGTCTGCAATGGATCCTTCCCTTTTCTCTGAGCGGGAATCCTCGATTGCTGCTGAAATGAAAGTGAATCCTGATGCCTCTCTTCTTCATCCTTTAGGGTATCACCAGGTCGAGCTTCAGAGATGACTCTCTTCAATTCCCTTCCCTGATTAGGTACGACCATGGTTCTTCCGCTCCTGACTGACATAGCATTAATATTGTCATACAAAAGGATCTAATGTTTAGATCTGCAAGAGTCTGAATAGTATACCTGACCAACATATAACTAAGACTGAGATTTGTTCAAGCTGTTAGGATTAGCTAAAACTTGGCCGAGAATGGTTGTAGCAGGAGCAGTATGTTCATCTCTCCAGTGAGATAGGCGGTTGACGTCCACTCGTAGATCATGAATTTTGCTCCTGTAAGATCGGAGTTCCTTGAGAATATGTTGCTGAATGTTCATGGGTCATGTCAGGGAGTGATACTGCTGGGAAGACTGTCGTGAAGATTGGCCCTGAGGGGCCTGGTACTGTTGCTGTCTCTATTGCTGGGGTGCCTGCTGATATTGCGGGCCCAGCTGGATTGCCTGATACTGGCCCTAACAGTTGCATTATTGTTGTTGCCTCTGTTGCTGGGGTTGAGTTGTGCTCTGACTATGCTATGCTGTGGGATTGAAAATGGTATTGTAGAAGGTCAGGGGATGTTGATATGGTTGTCGGTCCCCCATGTTTCCCTGTCTAGCATGGTCCTATGCGTACCAAATATCGTTCACTTCCAACATCTGCGGGGTTTCTTCCTCGACGATCTCTGCTGGTGCTACTGGAAAAGTTGGCCATAGGATTGGTCTTGAACCCAAGGCTGAGGTGGCTCTAACATCGGTTTCTCCTAGACATGATGCACTAATGGGAACAGTGAATGCAGTCGTGGTAGGTATCTGGATCTTGGACACCTTCTTAGTCAGTTCCTCCATTTGCTTTTCTATATGAGAGATCCTATTGTCAATGTCATTCACCCTTTTGTTGATATGTTCCACAACTACTAGCTGGTATGCAATGATGCTCATGTTTGGAATTAGATCCTCAGTTATATCAGCGACAGTCTGCTTCCCATCTTTTGATTGGAGTGTGTTGAGGGAATCAGTGTACACCCGCTGGCAATCTATGAGCAGCTTGTCTCAGCTATCTGCTCGAATACCTTCTAGATGGTATACATACCTCATGATGTGTAGTTGCCTCCACATGCAGTGCTCACTAAACCTTGTGTCTCATAGTTGAGACTAGAATAGAGTGACTGGACCAAAATATTGTCATCCAGAGCATGAAATGAACACTTTTGTAAAATATCTTTGAATTTGTCCCATGCTTTACAGAATGGTTCATGAGGCATCTCATAAAAGCTGGTGATGCATGTCCTCATCTGATTAGTCCTTCTCAAAGGGTAGAACTTCCTTAAGAACATGCCCTTGAAATTATTGTACATGGTAGCAGTCACTCCAAGATTCTTCATCCAGTAGTCCGTTTTCCCTTTCAAGGTGAATGGAAGTGCAGTGAGACGAATATAGTCCTGGTTGACTTTGGGGTGAATTCCTCAGTAGCATTTCCATGGAATCATGGCAGCAGGCTCAAGAAAGGTGGCTTCAATTCAAAATCAATTTCTGGCTCGAGAGGATTTAGCTAACTTCTCACTCTAAACTGTCATGGATTGTATGCTGCATCCATTGGTGGTTCTACCCCAACATTAAGCTGGTCACTTTGTGCTCTCAGTAATAACTGTTACTGCTCAGATGCAACTAATCTTGCTAATACCATCTCCATCAAGTCTTCGTTGTGTTCGTCTTCATTGTCTTTTTTGGATGCATCTTTTTAATTCTTCTTTTTCACCTTCAGAATCAACAGATCGGTATTAATAGAGTTGGAAGAATTAAAATGAGAAGCATTGAGGTGAGAGTTTCCCTCGATGTGGTGAGAGAAGAGAGGGTTGGTCTGGGATTGACCTCCCTTGAGGAAGAAGAGAAAATCATGGACATGGGGTTTGAGTCCAAGGAGGTTCAGGGAAAGAGTGTCCTTGAGTAGGTGAGATGGTAGGTTTGTGGTGTTCTGGGCAAATATCAACACAACCCTCCATTCTCGATGTTAAGTGGTTCAGAGAAAGATTATGGTTCATAAATCAACAAGGGAGAGTAATGGAACGTATGTGCAATGTTAGATGTTTGATCTTGATCTACACCCACAATACAAACACAAATTTCACTAACTCACACAATGAAGTCGTAAGAGTCCAACCAATTTATCTTTTCAATTTTAAATTTGTGATAATTCAATCTAATAACGAGTCCTTAGCGGCTAGACCTATAGGATTGTGAATACTGTCGGAAAAGTATCCTATACATGTCCACCTCCTTTGTAACATGTAGCCTACACTTTTTGAGGTCCTTATTATTAGATCTGGATCCGCTACTCAACCAAATAAATAGAGAGAGGAAGCCGATGGTGGTGAATCAGGTACTTCGGACCAAGCTCGAGACGGAATCACCCTGATCATGTTAGGACCTACTCGGACGCGAGACGATGAGACAAACACCCCCGTGAGGGCGTGGCCTAATCTCAGTACTTCAGAACGAGTCGATGCTCTACACAAGGCGAGAACACCGTTGTCGACCTGGTCCTACTCGTCCACGTATGATAGAAGCACCAGTACTTTGTGAATCCAGGTGATAGACAAGGCAGTATTCAGGCTAGGTTTTGGACTTTAATCCTTATGGGTCGTACCTCACTCAGTCAGGGGTGGTGACCACACCTTGGAATGTACCTAAATCCAAAGGACGGGGTTGCTCTCCCGCAAAAATTCTTGATTGTATGGGTTTAATTAAATCGACTTTGTTTAGCAGTCTCGAGTTTAATTGGTGATCATTGAAGTTTCTTAAGTGAGCAGAAAATACACATCTACTATCTAGTCCCATTAGATCTTTAGTGACAAAACAAGAGGGGGAAATTGAGAAAAGCCAATGCACACGAAAAACCTGATGTATGCTCAGATAGAAGACTTACAGTGCTTCCTTGAAATCTCCATGTGGGGTGCAATACAAGGATTTTAAATTTATTCTATATGAAATGCAAATTGACAAAATCACACCTAGCAGAAAGTTCTATTAGCCGGGAAGAACTGAGTAAAATTTTGACTAGGTTGAACGACCTAAAAGTGCATCTCAATTAAGTGTAAAGTGTGGTCCTAAGTTCTACGAGCACAAGCAATAAAATCCTAGTAGCTCTAATATCCATATGTGCATGTCTAACCTACGAACCACTCAAGTCGGGCCCCACCCTCATCGGAGAGTGAACAAGGATCGACACAACACAAAAAGTCCAGTCTCTTTAAACATACGAGAACTTGAATGGGAACCACTGGAAATGATCACTTATTACAAATTAATTATAAGAATAAAAAATACTGAAAATAAAAACCTAGACTCTACTCTCTCTCATGACTCGACTCAATCTTAAATTTAATGCGACTTTCTCAATGACGGTTGAGAGTGCGTCAGTTTCTCAGAAAACTGCTCCCGTACACTGGGTACCTCGCAAAAAAACAAGAGAGATAAAAAATCAAAAATAAAGAAAAGAAAATAAATGATGAGAAAAAGAAATAAAATACATGAAAAATAAATGGGAAATGTACAGTGGAGGATCAGGGGTCAGACTATCCGAACGTGTGGAAAACCTAACTCTAAATTTTCTTGACAAAAACCTAAGCAGTTTCCCTTCTAGCAATAGCGCCATCTGATTATTCCTTAATCACCCTAGTTGATTCTTGCAAATTAAGTGTTGTAAATGTGCCATGATGTTGTTGGGCATCGAAATCAATGAAGATATAACCACAAATAATAGGCAAAGGATCAACCTAGATAAATATTTATCAGATTTCGAGCATGATTTTCTAGGTGGAATTTTTTGATACTTTTTATGCAATATAAGGATGCAATTGGAAAACCAGCCAATTTTAAGGACTAAGATGTAAAAAATGATCAAACATGCTCCAAAAATTATGAAACTTAGTTAAGATGCATAGAATGATGAAATGCTCACATTGTAATTTTTTTTTGTAATTTTTTGATGCAAATAAATAAATAAATGATGAATTTATGAATGTGGAAAAATGTGAATCTAGGTAATTTTAATAAATATAAAGCCAACTAGTTTTCGGGGAGTAAATTTATCTAAGATATATCACTATGTTATCTATCTCAGAAAAATCCTAAACCCTAAAAATGTGGAGTTTTATACCTATTAAAAATTAATTATTGTATTATGCAAAATAAATTTTACAGAACAAAATATGCATGCAAATGCAAAGATTTTTGGGAATAATGAAGAATACACTAAATCAAGCAAGTTTGAATTTTTTTTGACAATTTTTAAAGCTATGGTTAATTTTATATGAATTTCATAGCACAAAATGGGTAAAATATGCACTTTTTCATCAAAATATTAATTAATTAACCACTTCTAATAAAAATATAAAACACATGCTACAATGTTAAGAATTAATTGAAAAATAAAATGCTTATTTTTAATGAATGAAATAATGTCAAAATGCAGTTCAAAATACATGGAGAACATAAGGGTCTCACTGCAAAAATACAAATTTAAAATGAATAAAAATGTGGCGTATATGGACAGAAATTAATTACCCATACCCCAGAGGGGATTCTTGAAATTTTTGCCAAGGCATGTGCGGCTGCTGGAATAAGGCTTGCTTGTGATTGAGGAGGAGGATCGAGGTGTCCTTGCAAATGCATCTTGCCTTACATGCCTTGCATGTGCAGGTGGCTAGGGGGATCTGCGATAGATGCTGGAAGTTGTGGGGGGGTCGCCAGCAAATGACCCCTACCCTCATGTGCTATGCATGTGATGGGGGGATAAAGGCAGATAGGGTGGTCAGCTGGAGGTGGCATGCAACCCGATGGCAGGGCAGGGCGGAGCTCGCTACGGAGGCATGCTCGACTGGTGACAGAGTGATGGGGGCCGAGTGGTGGAATGCGAAGGCGATCAGATGAGCCTAGTCCTTCCTCTTGTCTGACACACTACCATTGGTCATTATTGGCATGCGAACATGTGAAGACAACTTGGCGATCGTTGCTGGGCGATGCGAGTCAGAAGTGGCAACTGTTGGATCTGCTGGAGGAGTGTGGTGAAGGCGGTGGCGACTCGGTAGAGGAAGAGGTGAAGGCTACTGAAGAGGGGTCTCCTATAAAGGGTAGTGTGCATGCATGCTGAGGATGAACTGCAGGATACCAGTGGAGAGCGAGGGGACTTGCCAGAAGTTGGAGGCGTAGCACAGAGACCGGTGGCTATGGGGATGGTGCTCCATCACAAATGAGGCGATGTTGATCGGGTGACGATGGTGAAGAAGGGCGGATTGCAGGCTAAGATCGAGTAGAAGAAGAAAGGGAAAATCAGAGGGGGAAGACGAATAAAGGAGACAAAGAAAGAGAAAGAAGAATCTACCTGATGATTCCTGGGCTCGACGTCTGTGGGGTCAGAGCGGATAGCAGGTCGGGGCGACGTTGCGAAGGTGATAGAGTTGCCACCAGATCATGCCAAGAAATGGAAGGGGGACTCAGTTGGGGATGATCATGGCTTGGTGTCGCTGTCACTGGTTATGAAGACCAATGAACTCCTTGTATCTAATGTTCGGTGGTTTCCCGACAATGGGTTAAATAGGAAGAGAGTCATCAAAAATTTGAGATAAGGTTTTTTAAGGTTTGCTGGAGATATGGGATAGGAAGAGGGGTTTGGTTAGAGATGGAGGAGGCCTGAGATGGTTGCATTGGTGATAGAGTCTGTTAGGAGAGGTTTGCGTAGGGTGTTTACAGTTGGGAAAGATGGGATAGAGGGAGAGGGTCTACGGTGATGGGCTTTCACGCAAGGAGGAGACAACGGAGGCACCCTGCCGCGGAGCGGTGGGTGCGGGCGGAAGGTGCAGAAGGTAGGAGAGGGGTGATGCGCCACATAGCGGGCACGAATGCTAAAATTCAAAAATAAAATTAAATCTAAAAAACAATTAAAATAAAATAAATAAATAATGAAAATAACTAGAGAAAATAAAACAATAACGAAAATATGAGTGACACATGGCAGCTCCTGGAGCTGCCATGTGTTGCTCCCAAAAAAATCAAAAAATAAGTTAAAAGAAAAAATCAAAAATAAATAACAATAGAGGTCAAATAAAAAAATAGTCAACATAAAAGTTGCTTGTCTCGACGAGATCTATAATTTTTGTGAAGGACCAAAAACCAAAATAAATCATCTATACAAAAAGTATTTTTGGTGGCATCTCATAGATATAAAATACCACATTTTTTGTTTTGTGAATTTTTTTAATTTTTAAGATAAAAATAAAATTAAAATTAAAAAATATAAAAGAATATTTACACCTGAATCTAATATTTTAGAAAATTAAAAGATAAATAAAATAAAGGGCACATATGTACAATATACAATAGGGGCCCAAAACTCAAGTTTCACATATGAACTTTGATTCTTTTAGATTTGATCTTGTTTTGAAGGTAATTGAAAAAGTGAGTAAGGGTTCATAGAAGACTGCACGAGAGAGACATTCATGTTTAAAGGCTTTGAGTCTCAAACTAGGGGTTGGGTTTTATTGGTTAATTTTACAAGTTAGTATTTTTTGTATTTTCCCTTTGTTCTCGTTATTGATATGTACACAATGGAGGTAGTTTGAGGTAAATCAGAGTTAGGATGAATTAATTAAAAATTTTAATGAAGTGAGCTGATTTTTAGGTCATTTCACACTTGGATTTTTTTCTCCTTATTTTATACCATGATGCATGATAAAATGTAATTATTAATAACACATGCATGAATGTTAATTAAGCAAACTAGATGATTAAATGCATATGAATTTTGGAGAAATAAACTTAATTTAATTCTTTTAGAATGATGAACCATAGATTCATCACCCACTCGGAGTCGTCCCCTGCATGTAGACACTGCTCATGTATAGTGAGAACTAACTATTCCTCATTGCCATCAGTCACTATTGCAACAATGTTCTCATCTTCATCTTTATTCTAATTCTTTTTGGCTTCTTCTTGCTCTCTTTTCTAGACTCTACAATCTTTCTTCTAATGATCATGCTTGTTGCAATGATGGTACTTTCCTATATCCTTGAACTTTTCCCCGAGTTTCTGTCTCTCGTGTGATTTTTCCATGTTGTTGGACCTGCCTCTTCTCTCAACTGCGTACACATGTGACGAAGAGGAATCTTTAGATGATCGTCGCCTGATTTCTTCATTCATGAGACTGCTCTCGACCATAGGGATGGTTAGCTTGCCGTCCGTAGCAGAGTTGCTCAAGGTAATCATCAGGATTTCCCAACTGTCTGGTTAGGAACCTAGTAGAAGAAGTGCCCGCAATTCATCATCTAGTGCCATGCCTATGGTACTTGGTTGATTGATGAGACTCTGAAACTCATTAAAGTGCTTAAAAAACTTCATCCCATCCTTGTACTTCATATTCACCAACTTTTGAATCAAGAGTGTTGGTGGACATCTTCTGCTCATAAAGCTCTATGAGTTTCCCCCCACAATTTATTTGCATCAGTCTCTTCTACGACATGGTGGAATACAGACAAGTCCAACCACTTTCTGATGGTGATGACTGCTCTCCTATTCAGCTTCGTCCAATCACCTACGGATATGCCTTTAGGCTTGGCTATTTCTCCTTCCACCGGATCATGGAGGTCCTTACGATACAAGACATCATCCATCTTGGCCTTCCATATTTGCCAATTTATGCTTGTCAACTTGATCATTGTGCCTTTTTCATCCTTCCACATTTCGACAACGCGAGCTCTGATACCACTTGTTGGGAAATCGATGTTCCCTTAACCTGTCCTGCAAAGGGTGACTGGAAGTGGAACGTTTCCCACACATGAACCAAGTACAATAATCAAGGTATGATAATCAAGCAACCATAGAGAGATGAGAAATTTTAAGTGGGAAACCCTCCTCGATGTGAGAGGGGAAAGCTACGGGACACGATGACCCACAATAAATCCACTAGGTCAAAAATTGAGAGAGCACAATGTCTTCTCAATATGTTTGCCCAACAAAACTAAGGCTTGATTACAAGAATAAAATCAGATAATTGTCACCTTGTACTTGGAGAATACGATACCGATGCTTTTCCTCATTACGACCTGTCTCTCGTCGTACGTCATTCTTCCTCGTGCTGATGCATCTCGTGCCCCATGTGCGTGTGTGGTCGAGGGTGAGCAGAACCCCTGCAATTGCTCCTCGAACCTCCGACGCAGACGCTCCTTATGAATGTGGCTTCTCTTCGCGCCTCCGACGTGGACTACTCCTCGGGCACCCTACGAGCTGCTCTTCGCGTCTTGCATCAGGAGAGAGAGAGAGAGAGAGAGAGAGCTAGAGAGGAAGAGAGAGATGTATGTGTGAGAGATGATGCCCTTTGCCTTGCATGGGGGTCCTTATTTATATCATTTCCCACCACCTATCTCTCTCCTAATCCTATTTGGAATAGGTCCCCAACGTGCATGGGGCATGCACATTCTATTGTGGGTCCTCCGGAACGAGCTCCCCAAAACTCTAATTTGGGGGTAATTTCCAGCAACACCCCCCCCACACACAATTATTTGGAACTGGATAATAACCCAATAGTTTCCTCTCTCAAATGCTTTTCTCTACCCGTGGGCCCCTCTAGCTCTTCCTCTTCTTTCAATCAAATCCACATTATTACTCATTTATCTCTCTCTCTTTTTTGCATTTGAACAAAAAATACTATGATTACATCTTATCATATAAAAATTTACATAAATATAAAAATCTAATTATTTTCCAAGCTCAATAAAATCGCATCACAACAGATCCTCCCAACAACAATTCCTCCACCAAACATCAAACATACAAACAACTTACTCACCGCCTTATCCCTCCAAAAAAGGATCACCCCTCCGATAGTTTAACCCTCACTTTGGGCGACTTTAGTTTACTTCCCACAAACCAATAGTTACTTGGTAAGAAAACCACGAGCTAGAGCAGTCATGTATCGTGTTCATGTGCTTATGTCTAGAATACAATTAAGAGAAAACCAACCCTATTACATGCCAATGTCTCTCTCTCTCTCTGACACATAAAATTTGATTTTATATTTAAATAAAGCTAATGCGCATGCGTCCCCTCCAAGACTGGCGACTAGACCTGGCCAAATTGCGGGCCGGGCCGAACGAGCCAAAGTTTTAAAACTCCCCGTCCAGGGCCCGACCCGGCCCGCCCCATGGGCCGTACTTCAAGGCCAAAGCCCGGCCCATGTCTGGGTCGGGCTGGGCCGGGCCGGCCCCATGGGTCGGATGTAAAGTATTTTTTTCTCATTTTTAATCTAATTTATAGAGATAAATAATTTTTTTGAACATCATTTAATCATTGTAAATCTAAGAAGGGAACTAAAATCAAACCTCTGGTGCAAATCAACACAGTGGTTGATGATGAGAACGTGAAATGGGCAGTTGTAAGTGCAATTTATTATGTATTTTTTCCTGGTCTGCATTGCTTAGTTGCTGACTACGCTACACCCATATCTGCAGACAAATAGGGCATGCCCTGCTTGCAAGTTGCAAGCACACTGAACTTGAGTACACAAACAAACATGTGTACAGCAACACCCACCCGTTTCGTTTCTTCCACAGACACCAGGTTATAGTGATTTTTTTGGCATTTTCATTTTTCCTTTACTTTCAGTTGCGATCAGCAGACGAAGGGCATGCAACTTTCTATAGCCTATAGGTGCTCTGAATGTGGCCACAACTTCAGCAAAAACAACTGAAGTTTTTTATATAATACACTGGAAGAGATCAACGGAAAATTTAGACATGGGCATTCTTAGTGCCTTCTAATCCAGCTGTTATATCATTTGGCCATGTAAATTTTGCTTATATAGTTTGAGGATATTATACGCGTCACTAATTGTATTTGATGATACTACTATTTAAGGCTCGGTTTTGGTTTCATTGACTGGAATCAGAGTTCCTTTTGACGGATCTTGAGTTTTGGCCTCCTTGGAGAATACCAACTATCCCATTACACAAGCGCTTTAAACAGATACCACTAACGATATTTTTTGAATGTTATATCTCTGGGTAAGGAAATGAATTTTGTACGGACCTCCCTCCATGCAAGGAAATGAATGTTGATATATTTATAAAAATGATATAATATTGACAATGTAAAATAAAAACTTGAAGTATATTATATTAGATGTATGTAAATTGTATTTTTAAATTTTTTTATAGTTGCAAGCCGGGCCGGGCCGGGCCGGCCCATTCATGAAATAGCTTGGCACAAACCCGACCCATGAGCGGGCTGAGCGGGCTGGGCGGGCGGGCCCCCAACCCATTGACCAGGTCTACTGACGACCCCCTCATGTCAACACCAGTCCTCCCTCCGTAGCATTTGCCTTGCTTCATGCGATCATGCCTATACTTTCCGCTTGTTGTCGTCACCTCCTATTGCCTCTTGACAAATAGTTGCTTCGTTGTATTGTTTTATTGAGTACTATGCAAATATCATATTTGCTTTCATTTTCTGCTATAATTCTAAGGGGTCACTTCATACCTTTTTACTCATGAACAATGTAATTGATTTCAGATGATTCGAGTTCAACTTTGGATTACGCCGATGGTAAAAGATACAATGATCACATAATTTGGATATTATTGTACGTTCGGTTAAAAAAATAAAGTTGCACTATAAAGTCAATGATAGATAAATGAGACTCCACAATTTGAAAGGTATATCTTGGTCTTGTTATTTATAACATGAAAGAATATTGTTATATATATATATATATATATATAGGGTAAAATGACGTTGCCTCGTGGGGAGTTAACTTGGCTACATCCGTCCCATTTTTTCTATATTTTTTTACTTTTTTTGAACATTATTTCCGTAGTTTTTCATTATTATATTTCTGTATTATGTTATTTAAATTTTGTGCAAAATAGAGACTTCTACGGCCTCCATCCGGGTGGGTCAATTCCAATAATTATGCGACCGTAAAAAAACGACTGTCTAGACGGAGGCCATAGGAGTTTCTGTTTCTCATGAAACTTGAATGACATACTATAAGGATATAGTGATGAATTTCCATAGATTCATTTTTAAAAATAAAAAATCTATGGGAAAAATGAGGTTGAGGGAGCCAAGTTAGCTCGCCCTTGGGGAGAGGCCCCATTTTCTCATATATATGGGTTAAATGGGGCTGCCCCCAGGTGGAGCTAACATAGCTCCCCCGCAATATTCAAGAAAGTTGGGGGTCCAATTGCAATTTTTATAAAAAACTTTACAACGTGTTAAAATATTTATAAGAGGACTAAACAATAAATGTACAAAATGAAAGGGGTTGCTAATTAAATTACCCCTTTACTTGCACGCGATCGGAGGGCTGAGTATGATCCACGTGGCACTTTGGACGGCTGATCAAGACACCAGTTCAACAAATAGATGAATGGCCCAGATTAGATCTGATCCATCTTCGTGGTCCAACGGCTCTCAGGGGTTCTACAAGAACACCCCAAGAACAACTCGCCAGTGAACTTCTTTTCTTGATTTCTCCTCTGTCTGGCTTCCTCCTTCAAATATGATCTGCTCCTCTTCTTCTTGGGAGCATAACGTGTTCAACATGTGCCTTCTCGAGGCCAGGGGCTTGCTGGAGGAGCCTTAGCAGTCGTATGCGTTGGAGCTCTATTCATGTGCCAAGGAGAAGCTCCAGTTGGATTCCACGTCCGCGGACCTACGTCAAAAGGTCGAGGGGGTCGAAGGCTAACTCCTCGACCCTCTACTAAAGCTGCAGAAGCAAGGGGCAAGCGAGGCAGTGGGAGCTCCGACAAGGGTGGCGGAGGGAGCTCTAGTGACACGATTCTGCAGAGGAATTACGGTGGAAAAAAAGGTTTTTTGAGAAGAAGCGCGAGGGAAAGAAGGTATAAACATAAGGGATCAGAACAAGGTCAAGATACAATGAATTTGGTGTCAGAGCTGAAGCTCCGATGATTTTGATTTTTCAAAATTATCCTAAATACGTGATTGGAAGGCAAGATTAAGATCTAGTCTACACTAAAGGAATAAATTGCAAGCTATGGGGACAAACCTAGCAGCTCTACGAGCTCTAGATCTCGGAGCAGGGAAGACTCGTCGCAGAAGAAGATCGACGAACCTGGATCATCTCCTCCACCACCTTATCCACGTCGCAAAGGATCAGAGCATGGCCTGTTGTCACTAGGGACTCAATGGGAATCGACTAAGGGGGTTACGATGGGCAAAGAGAGATCAAAAAGGAAATGAATGACGTTCCTCCTTATTTATAGATAGGGGTTCGATGACTTTTGGGAGGAGATGGAGAGAAACTCGATGGTGGTTGGTAGGGATTCCGGCATGGGCAAGGGAGAGGATCGACAGAGCCATCGATTGGTGGTGGTCTTTAGAAGAATGGATGAGAGATGGAGGCGTGCAACAATGGCGAAGAAGGGGTGTTAGAGGTTCTGACAGGTCAGTTGGAGGGAAATGTACAGTTGACCAGAGTCAACAAATGAAGAGTCCTGGTTGGACCATGTGGACCAACCAGGAAAAAAGATTGGAGAAAAAGATTTGTAAATTTAATAAAAATTAATAAATGATTTTATTATTTTTTTATTAAAATATGAAAAATATTTGTGATTTCTTGTAGTATTTAATGATGATTTTTACTTATTTCTATAGGGCCATTTGTTGTGTGTTACTTTTTACATGTAAATATAGATATATGTACCTATATTTGGGTGTCTTTTTTTATTTTATACATTTTATTCATTTATACAAGTATGTTATATATTATTTATTTATTTTTATTCATGTTTAGATAATTTGTATTATATTTTTTGAGTTAATATGTATGCTTAATTAATTATGTATATATACATTATAGGTATATACAGATCTATTTTACCTATGTATTTCCATGTATTATTAATTTTGATTTTATTTAATGATTATATTTTAATTTAATTATGTACATATGTTTTAAATGGTGTATGCAATTTTATAAAAATAAAATAATTAGAAAAATACAAAGAATAAATATATTGAATAAAATATACAGGTATGGTGCACAATATGGGTCCAAAATCTAAATTTTGCATCTTAGCTCCAAATTAAATGAAACCACCTTCATTAGATAACTCATTAAAAGTTATATACAATTAAAGATGATTTTTTCTGTTTTGATGCAGTATGGAGAAGATACATGTATGTGAAGTTTTTATTTTTTTACTTTTTATTTAGTGTGTCCTGGGCACACTGTGTATTATTTTTATGTGAAATCAGATTTGTATTTTTCTTTGTATTTTTATGCACAATATTCATAGAGATGGTTTTATTATTTAAGGTGTAATATGATATAATATAATATAATGGGTCTGAAATCGTAATTATTGGCATATTAATCTTAGAGTTGTTGAGCGTATCTACTGTACAATTGGCCGTCCTATCTCTCCTTACTTTATTCGTAGTCGATCAAGTCATCATGATGACTGGGTCTCGGGGTCTAGGTTCACGCAACACGTATGGTGTTTCATTTCTTTTTCTTTTCTTCCTTTATTCTTTTATTTTAGAATTAAATACATTAAATATAAAGTATTTTATACAATATTTTGTAAAAATTATCAGGTGTTTATTTTGGTAAATTAATGATATATACATGCATCTAGCTAGGGATTTAAGGCCAAAATGAAAGAATAAGGGTGATGAAATGTAGATTCATCAGAATCTCTCCAATGATTGGGGATATCCATTTCACGGATAGCGAATTCCACTATGTAGTCTTGTCCCTCAATCTAAATGATAACATCCTTGACCTTTTCCTTTGCCTTCTTCATAGATTTATCCGTAAACTGGAGTAATGCTCTAGATTTTCGAAGTGGACCCAAATTTAGTTTTTCTTGCAAGGCAAAAGGAAGTAAGTTGATCGAAGAACCATTATATAGGAGAGTGTGTGCAAATGCTATGTCATCAATATGACTCACCACATAATGCACACCTAAATCTTTCTTCTTTATTGGTAACTGTTGGTTCTTGAGACAATAAATAGTGGCAATCGACAACACATGTGTCTTGACATAACTATTCGGTTTCTTCTTGGTAACCTTGCTCAGTGTACAATGTATCTTCAAGTATTTCTGGAAAGCAGGATGAGTAGCCACATACTCATCAAATGGTACTTTCATCATAATGTTGTCCTTACAAAACCGTGCCATTTCAGGATCATCTTTCTGAATCTTTTTGTATTGCACTTTCATGCCGTAAGAGCATGGGGGAAAGCGATAAAACAAGCAGATGAAGGAGAAGAATTTTAATCATAAATAGAAACATGCTTTTTATTCTTTGAAATGGAGTTCTTCACAATTGAATCTTCTACAAACAATTTTGAATCAGAAATACATGTATCTACTAATGGTTGGGGAATGAGTGTTAAAGGTACATTCTCCTCAACCGAAGGTGCAAGGTCCTATGTAGACTTTGAATCTTCTCCATTCTGCAATGAATCTCTCATATTCCTCCTCTTCCTTCTCGTTGGTGTCTTCGCTTCATGATGAAGAAGTTGATGCCGATGCTTGGCCTCGTCATCCTCTGAAGACTCCTTAGGGTGAGCTTTAGATGTCCTCTCCATCTCCCTTGCTCGATTAGGCACGACCACAATCCTTCTTTTCCTGAGTGACATGTGATTAATACAATCAAAAGGAAGGATATCATGATCAGATATGTGAAAATCTGAGTAATATACATGATCATGTATCTGCTACTGATGAATCTTGTCCAGGCTATTGGCGTTCTCCCAAACCTAAGCAGGAATGGATGTAGATGGGACAGTCTGCTCATTGTATAAATAGGATAAGCGATTGAAGTCAACCCACAAATCTTGTATCTTGTTTCTATATGAACATAACTCATCAAGAATTTACCGTTGGGAATATGTGGGACCAGATGACGATGACTGCTGCTCTAAAGAAAGGAAAGAAGAACATGAAGACTAGACATGATGGTCATGGTACTGCTGATGCTGGGAATGATGCTGTACACATGGGACCTGCTAGCCCTAGTAGTATGTCTGTTGTCGGACGCACTACTGCTACTGTTGCCTCGGTACTTGGGAAGAAAATGCTCCAGAGCTCTGTGGTGCTGGAAGAGGTGTAGAAGTAAATGATGTGTTGTAAAAAGTCGGGGAACACTGGTAAGAGAACCTGAACTCCCTTGCCTGGCATGGTCATGGGTGTACCACACACCATTTACCTCCCACACCTGAGAAGGCTCCTCGGTAACTGTCTCTACAAGTTGCGGTTGCTGCTGACGAGAATGGGTAAGAGTCTGGTCCTCTACCCATAGCTAGAGTGGCCCTGACAACTAGTGCTCCTGAATATTGTGAACACGATACACGGGAGCAGCAGATGCAGTAACAGTAGGTATCCTGATCTTGGACACCTTCTCAAAAAGCTATGTCATCTACTTTGACAGTTTGGATTAGTTGTTATCCAACTCATCCATCCTCCTGTCGATCCTCTCTACAAATGTTAATTTATCTGCAATGATACCCATGTCTGAAGGATCAATTATAGCCCTCGATTCCCCTCTAGGTAAGAGTGGTAGGGGGATCTCTATCTGAGCTTTGGTCGCGATCTCTGCTCGACTCATCTCGGACATCCTCTCGAACACCTTACAGACGGTTTACATACCATGCGAAGTGTAGCTTCCTCTACAAGCAGCACTAACCAAACCCTGCACCTCAGGTTTAAGACCGCAGTATACTGACTGAAGCAAGAAAGGTAGATCTAAATCGTAACAAGGGCACTTCTGTAAGATGTCTTCGAATCTCTCCCATGTACCACAGAACGCTTCATTGGGAATTTAGGAGAAACTCATGATGCGTGAGCGCATCAAGTTAGTTCTACTCAAATGGCAGAACTTCTTCAAGAAGAGATCCTTGAACTGAACATAAGTAGTTACAACTACCTTCGGGTTCTTAATCCAATAATCTGCCTTATCTTTCAAGGTAACGGAAAGGGAATTAAGCCTAATGTAGTCTTGGCTAACCTTAGGATGCCTAAGGTTAGAACATTCCAACTCAAAGTTCCCATGTAAATACTTGGCTAACCTATGTAAACAGTAACACACAACAAATGCCCCTATAGAAACAAATAAAAATCATCATTAAATACTACAAAAAATCACAAATATTTTTCACATTTTAATAAAAATAATAAAACCATTTATTAATTTTTATTAAATTTACAAATATTTTACTCCAATCTTTTTTCCCGGTTGGTCCACATGGTCCAACCAGGACCCTTCATTTGTTGACCCTGGTCAACTGTACATCCTCCTCCAATCGACCTGTCAGAACCTTTAACACCCCTTTTTGTCATTTTTGCACGCCTCCATCTCTCATCCATTCTTCTCGAGACCACCACAAATCGATAGCTCTATCGATCCTCTCCCTTTCTCGTGGTGGAAACCCACTAACCACCATCGAGCTTCGTACCATCTCCTCCCCAAAAGTCATCGGACCCCTATCTATAAATAAGGAGATCCGACATTCATTTCCTTTTTGATCTCTCTTCGCACATTATAACCCCCTTAGGAGCTTCCCATCGAGTCCCTTGTGACAGCAGACCACGCTTCAATCCTTTACGGCATGGATAAGGTGGTGAAGGAGCTGATCCAGGTCCGTCAATCATCTTCTGCGATTAGTCTTCCCTGCTCTGAGCTCCAAAGCTCGTAGAGCTGCTAGGTTTGCCCCCATAGCTTGCAATTTATTCCTTTAGTGTAGATTAGATCTTAATTTCCTTTCAATCACGTATTTAGCATAATTTTGAAAAATCAAAATCGTCGAAGCTTCAGCTCCGGCAACAAATTCATTGTATCTCGACCCTGTTTCGATCCCTTATGCCTACACCTTCTTTCCTCCGCGCTTCTTCTCAAAACACCTTTTTTCCCACCATAATTCCTGCATGGAATCATGTCGCTGGAGAGCTCCCTCTGCCACCCTTGTCGGAGCTCCCACTGCCCCGCTCGCCCCTTTCTTCTGCAACTTTAGCAAAGGGTCGAGGAGTTAGCCCTCGACCCCCTCGACCTTTTGATGCAGGTCCGCGGATGTGGAATGCAACTGGAGCTTTTCCTTGGCACAAGAATAGAGCTCCAATACATCCGACTGCCACGGCTCCTCCAACGATCCCTTGGCCTCGAGAAGGCACCTGCTGAATACGTTATGCTCGCAAGAAGAGGAGCATATCAGATTTGAAGGAGGAATCTAGATAGAGGAGAAATCAAGAAAAGAAGTTCACTGGCAAGTTGTTCTTGGGGTGCTCTTCTAGAACCCTTGAGAGCCGTTGGATCACGAAGGTGGCCCAGATCTAGTCTGAGCCATTCATCTATTTGCTGAACCGGTGCCCCGATCAGCCGTCCAAAGTGCCACGTGGATCATACTCAGCCCTCCGATCGTGTACAAGTAAAGGGGTAATTTAATAAGTAACCCCTTTTTATTTGTACATTTATTATTTAGTCCTCCTAGAAATATTTTAGCAAATGTAAAATTTTTGTAAAAATTACAACAGGACCCTCATCTTTCTTGAATATTGCGTATAGGTCCATTTTTTTTATTTTTTTTGAAAATTTCGTTCGTGAATATTCATCATTATATCCATATATTATGCCATTCAAATTTTATGTGAAACAGAGACTTCTACGACCTCCATCCAGACATGGTCGATTTCAATAATTCTGCGATCGCTAAAAAATGACTGTCTAGATGGAGGCTGTAGGAGTCTCTGTTTCGCACGAACTTTAAATGACATAATATATGGATATAGTGATGAATATTCATGAAAGAAATTTTCAAAAAAAAAATATAATGGGGCGGGGGGAGCTAAGTTAGCTCCCCCTAGGGGGCATCCCCATTCCCCCCTATGTGTGTGTGTGAGCATGTGTGTATAGATAGATAGATAGATAGATGGGTTTAATGGGGTTGCCCCCTGGGGGTACCAACTGGCTGCCCCTCTGCCATTTTTCGATGATTTTTTTTTGTTTTTTTTGAAAAATACCGCCATGTGTTTTCATCACTATATCACTATAATATGTCATTCAAATTTCGTCAAAAACAAAGACTCCTATTCCCTCCATCTAGAATAGGTCGATTGCATCAATTAGAAGACCGCCAAAATTACGTGTTCTAGATGGAGGGCATAAGAGTTTTTGTTTCCGACAAAATTTGAATGACATATTAGAAAGATATAGTGATGAAAATACATGAGGGTATTTTTCAAAATAATAAAAAAATTTTATCGAAAAATGGTACGAGGACAGCCAGTTGGCTACCCCTAATGAGCAGTCCCATTAAACCCTATATATATGGAAAAAATGGGGCTTCCCCTGCCCTATTTTCCACAAAGTTTTTTATTTTTTTTGCAAAATATCATAATATATATTCATTTATATATCCATCCAATATGTCATTCGAATTTCATCAGAAACAGAGACACATATGCCCTCCATCTAGAACATGTAATTTCAACGGTCTAAACATTGATGTAATCAAGCTGTTCTAGATGGAGGGCAATGTGTGTCTGTTTCTGACGAAATTCGAACGCCATATTGAAAGGATGTATAGATGGAAATACATGATTTTATTTTTGAAAAATAAAAATATATCAAAAATAGAGCAGGGCAGTCCCATTAAACCCTATATATATGATTTTCATAAAATAGATTTGACTGATCTAATAAATTATGAAATTTTCCAAGTCGCTATGGATATCAATGTCATGCTAGTGTGATGACCGGTCCAACAGGTTTGACCCGTCCAATAGGTTCGAGCCGCTGGTCGAGCCAGGTTAGACCAAACTGACGATTAATTGGTTCAACGTCTTCTCTGGTTTTTAAACATTTGATTGAAACACATGAAGTTTTAATAACAGCACAATAAATCTAAGCGTTTCCTGGAAAGAGATATTTCTTTATCTTCGGTTTAATTTTATTGCAAGTAGCGAGTTGTTGATTACGTGGGCGTTGTCAACTCAAGAATTAGTTTCGATATACTATATCAAGAGGATTAATGTGGATGGAAGAGTCCACTTTTTATTTATTTTACAAGTCAATACGTGATAATAACTTAGAAATATTGTACAAAGTCCATGAACTTTGCACTTAGAAGATTCTATAGGTCAAAAGTCTGCTATTGTGTCGGTATTCATGCATCTGCACTAGTACAATATCTCATGTTGCACCAATTCGCATACTTCACACCGATATACCACGGACACACCTTTGTTTATTGTTTCACTAGTAAACAACCTTTAAAAGTGCATGTAGGAGCGAGAAACTACTAGAGGAGTAGTAGTATCCAATAATTTATGACAATTAAGAAAAATACCTGTGAAACTAAAACTAATATAAAGCATACAACTCGGAGAATCAACGGCAGTGTGCAGAGAGACATTTGGGTGGAAACCCAAGCAGGTGAAACCACGACCCAAGCCCCCTGATTTAGGATTTCTAATCAGGTAAGCCAATCATTTGTTTCACTACACGGAGTTATTTGCACAGATACTCAACCATTAACTTATGTCGATATTTCATCACCTTAAATTTTGTGTATTTAATATTTATGTCTAGAAACAAAAATACTACTAATAAAAACTAGATTATAATTTGGGGGGGGGGGGTACAAGTCTGTACAAAAAAATCACTTTATTGGCAACTTTCCTCGCCCATATGTATTTATAAAAAATATGAATTGACCAAACTCTTCTTCAAAATTCATTAATACTAATTACTATTTATTAAAAATGTCAAGAAATTGGTGGTTAAATGTATGAGTTTTAAGTTTCGGGTCCAGTTGACCAATGGTGTACTTGTATAATAAAATGTCTCGAAAAAGTTGTAAAGTCCAACTTTCAGGTTGATTTCCCACTCAATAGGAACTCCCAAATTGAGAAAAATCACTTTTGACGTTCAAGTTATAAAACTCTCTATCCAATGAAGGATAGTTTCACTAAAAATAGAGCTAATATGCAAATTGTCAGTTTGAAGCCTATACGGTATATGTACAATTGTGTTTGCCTATTTATATATCTGTATTTATTACTATTTACATCTAAATTTTAATTTTATATTATTGTATATATTTTATATTTTTTAAATAAAATAAAATCCAAATAAATTTCTTATAAATTAATTCAAATAAAATATGAATCATAAACATTATAAAATACGTATATAAGACAAACTTCTAGTTATTTATACTTACAAATAAACCCATAAGATTGCAAGCAAAAAAGACCATGTACACTAAATTATTCTTTAAACTAATATAAATAGCATTTTTTTGTAAACTAAAGGACTAAAATTTGCAGATATGCATTATAGGTGTAATTTACATATATATATATACGAATGTTTTTTTTCTATTAATTTAATAATATTTATTAATGTAATATAAGTCACTTTGTAAATAATTAATTTATCTATATTTTTATGTAATTTCTAACTTGACATTATTAATTATTTTATTAATTAACTTATATTGTATTTCTTCATAATAAGTCCAATCCAGGTCAACTACATTTATCCCTTAGTAGTCTACACCTCACTTGACCATGTCTAGCTAAAGCCCATTGGCTGAGCTCATTAGGGTTGTTGACCCAAAGGGCTAGCTTCCCCTCTTCATTGTCATTTTTCTGTTGGAGCCGACCTCTCTGTATGTCAAGCCCAAATCTGCCTCACCTTCCATTACTCGATTGTGTCACTTCCTACTATTGTACCCATCGTCCGACTCTGGTGATCCAAGTTATCCTCGAGATCTGGATCTATCTCTTCTCATGCCAAAAATTCGAGATCATCTCAATCCTTATCTTATTCTTATATAAACACCTCGTGGATCTCAATATATCCATGCTTTGCCATTATTTCCTATTCGTGCTCTGTGAGGTTAAGAGCTTCAAGTGACAGATGGGGTTCCTATAGAAAAATGCCTTGAAACACCGACACGTTGTGATCCAATTTCATTCCATAAAGGGATCTTGGTTGATTCTATAATACATGGTTTTGAATCTGATTAGGATCTGTTTGCCAATTACCCTTATATATCAATTGTTCTACTACACCGAGTTATTTGCGTAGATAACATGACAAACACAGATCTGCCTATCTTAATTTGTGAGAAATAATTAATGTGACATTTGGTTGCAGGCAGGTGAATCGTAATTTCTCAAAAAGATCGCTTAAATCATTAATCAATTAAATGCAATTAAGGTTGTCGAATTTATTTTACTTTGGCAAGATCAAGGTCGAACTCAGGGATGCCACTATCTCATTAGGTTAATTTTCAGATCATTTAGGTGCTAGGTTTTCGAGATGATTTTTTAGAATGTTTTATGCAATTAATGAGTGAGATGCAAGTGCAGAATGATAATTTTTGGACAAACTAATCTAAAGTGAAAAATCTCAATTAATATGAAAATAAGGTCAAAATCTAGAAGTCTATTTTTCCTTTTTATTTATGCAATGACAAATTAATAACATATTTTTTTTATATTTTTATGGCATAATATGCATGCATGGAAAGGCAACACTCTTTATGGGGTGTTATGCAAATTTTCGTGCAAATCATATGCAAAAAAATATGAAAATTGGAAAGTAAGTTAAAAATGATGAAATTAACCTATTGTAATTTCCTTGAAATTTTTGGATGCAAAATATATTTTTCGTGAATTAAATAATGCAAACATTATGATTTTTAGTAAATTAATTTTAATAATTAGCAAACCTAATGATTTCCTAACAATAGAATTATCCTAGGTATACTTAATGCAGATCTATCCAGGAAAAGTTCTAGATACTAAAAACAATTTATTTTTAGGAAAATGTGCATGCAATCTAAATGATTTTTGGGCACATGTCAGAGCATAATTAATTTCATAAAATACAGTTTTTTATAAATTTTTGGAGCAAAGGATGAATTTACTATGAATTACTGAATCTCTGATGGGTAAAATAGGCAATTCTCACACTTAAAATAAATTTAATAAATTACTTCAAGCCTACAAAAATGCAAATGATTCATCACATAATAGAGAATTATTGTTCTATGTAATGCAATTTTTGAAATTGAAAAATGGTAAATACTTGTAATATTCAGAAACTACTAAATAAAAAATAACGCAATACAATGCTTCTTTAATTACCTAAAGTCGTGAGGAGATTTATGTAATTTTTCTGCATGTGCACGTGGTGTGCGTGTGAGCTCTTACTAGCGGGGGGCTCGTACATGGTTCTTTGAATGGCGATGGGCTCAGCTGCAAAATTTATGTGGATGCACGTGCGGGGTATGTGACTCGCTAAGTTTGGATAGTGCCTCGACGCAATCCTCCATGTGTCTGCTGTTGGTTCTATGCTTGCGTTTGAGTTATGTGGCTCAGATTCGTGGTTTGGTTTTGATCGAGGATGTCCGTTGAAGATCGTTCAAACATCGGCTATTTGGGTGCAGATGGATGGCTTGGATGTTATGCATTCTTGATGCAACACTATCTGTAGCTCTGACCTAGGTCTTTATCTTCGGTGCTCTTCTTTGATGCTTGGATGGCAATGCTGGTTTGATGAAGCTGAGTGGAGTTACTAGTTGCTCTGTGCGTGGGGGAGGATCATAGCTAAGTGATGGAAGAGTTGCAGAGATAGATAAAGAAGCAAAGTGAAATAGAGGTGGAGTAAGGGTCGTGAAGATGGTGAATCGGTGGGGGATATCGAGTCTCAACGATGAACAGAGAAGATAAGAGAAGACACGAAGAAGATGAAGATGCACAAATGAAAGAAAAAGAAGTAGAATAAGAAGAGGAAGGTGTCACTTGGAGGATTGAGGAGCGGGTGTCACTCAACTTCGGTCCCTAACTCAAATAGCTCTAACACTCGAGCTATTAGGTTGAGCAGAAGGTGGCTTCTGCAGGATGGATAAAAATACCTTCGTGGATCTCGCCTCATAGGAGATTGGGTTGTCATCACCTTCAACAATCAAGCCTTTATTGTCACCGAAGAGAATGGCTAGAAGCTGGGCCTAACCCTAGAAAATGGCAGATGGGTTGTGAAGTGGGCGACATGAGGAGTTTTGTTAGGGCTTTGTGCAAGAGAGACGGAAGTGAGGGATGACATAGAGTGAATGGGGAGCAGTGAGACTCGGTCTGCGTGGCTTGCGTGTAGTGCGGCAAGGAGAGGGCGACGTGGATGGTCAAAGGAGGAGCTTGGACCTAGTGGAGAAGAGGTCATGAGGAGGAGCAACATGGGAGGATGGTTGCTGGCAGAAGAGGTGGAGGTGGTTGGGGCATTGTGACTTGGTTTTTGGCAGCAGAGAAGACGGGGAAGGGGACGAGGTCCTTGGCCGTTTAATCGGTTGAGATCGAACGACCATGAGCATGCCATATGACAGTGGGAAAAATAAAAAGAAAATAATAAATAAAAATAAAAAATAAAAACAAAAACAAAAATGGAGATAAGATCTGGACAGTTGGATGAAGGGTACCTCATCTAATGGCCCAAATCAAGGGAGGCTAAGAAATAACTAGGGGTGATACATGGCGGCTCCAGGAGCGGCCACGTGTCACTCCCAGAGAAAATTAGGAACTAAAATAAATGGAAAATAAAAGTAAAATAGGAAATGAAGTCAAATCAAAAAGTAGTCTTAATGAAAGTTGTTCCTCTTGACAAGATCTACAACTTTAGTGAAGGAACCAAAATCAAAAGCATATGTACAAAGTGCATTTTTAGTGGTCTTATATGTACGAAGAAAACCTCATTTCTAGGTTTTGTATATTTATGATTTTTAAATAAAATAAAATTCAAAATAAAATCATGATAAAATACAAAACATTGTTTTATACATTAATCTATTTTTTGTATTTTTAATAGTTTATAAAATAAGTAAATAAAAGAAGAGAGACATATATACAATTTATGTACACAGACTCGAAGTGGTTCATTTTCTTTGATTTTTATTTCAATTTTAATTTGGATTTTTGCACATTTTATTAAAACATAAATCAAAGAAAACGAACAAACAAATAAATAAGAGTTATTTATATATATAAAATAATAAGGTCAAAGTTAGTCCTTATATAAAATACAATGAGGTCCCGAAATTTAAGTTTCACATATGAACTCCGATTCTTTTGAATTCATTCTTATTTTGTAGATAATTGAACGCACATTATTTCGTGAGTAGGTATTCATAGGATATTATATGTGAGAGATATTTGCATTTGTGGCTTTTTGTCTCAAAATTAGGATTTGGCTTTATTTTTGAGTTATACATGTTAGTATTTTTCTAGTATTTTTCCTTTATTAAGGTTAATAATATGTATATAATGGAGTCGAATTTACTTTATTTGCAGTTAGTATAAGATAATTAAAAATATGGAGATTGTGTTAATATACATGTGTTGAGCAGGGAGTTTTAAGGGATTTAAATTAATGAAATTAAATTGTAGTGTTGTTGCAACCCTAAAAATCCCTCAACAAAAATTATTGTATTTTGCACACAGCTCAAGACAACAAACAATAAAAAATAATGTGAGCACAAAAACGGTGAGTGCTATTTATTTACCTGTATAGCGTATAGGATCAAACTTAGGGAGGCTACAAAAACCTCGAGGGTTATCAATCAATGAAAGAATCAGTGAAATAAAGAGGACTTCTATGCACACTACTCTCGGTTTTGTAATTTTTGATTTTTGTATTTTTATGGAATTTTAGTTTTATATTTTTATTTGTGTTTTGATTTTGTATTTTTATTAGTTTTTAAATTTTGCAAATGTTTTTAATTTTGTAAAACAAAAGAAAAGAAGATTGAATAAAAGAAATAAGAAAAAGAGAAAGAATGCAAGTGTAGGATTTTTAGAAAGGGATAAAATTACACAGAAAATTTAAACAAAATTATTTTTAGTTTTTTGACATTTTTTTAATTTTTTTGATTTCCCAGAATTTTCCAAACTTTTTAAAGATTTTAAATAAATCAAAAATAGAAAATGAAGCACACATAACCTAAAATGAATGTTTTTTGATTTTTAAAATAACAAATAAGATAAAAAATAGATGAAATATATACATAAAAAAGAAATTTTTATTTTTTCCAGAAAGGTATTTTATAATTTTTTTATATTTGTTTGGAATTTTCTATGAATTTCTATGCATTTTTTATGCTTTTGAGTAATTTATGATTTTCTTGTTTTGTAAGGAATAAAAATGCAAAAATGGTATAGAAATTAAAATAAATAAAAATAAACAACTAGGAATTTTTTAAGAATTTTCGTAAAGGTTTTATATTTTTTGTGGATTTTTGGATGCAATCAAGGAGTTCTTGTGGAGTTTTTGAATTATTAAAAATAATAAAAAATGAATAAAATGCAAAATAAAAAATGGATGAAAGAAGTAGAAATTTTTAATAATGATTTTCTAATTTTTATTTGATTTTTAACTTGCAAATTAATATGCAGACTCACAGGGGTATGTATGCAATCATTTAAAGTTTTTAGACTAAATATTAACACATAAATAAAGGTGGGGGCTAAAAATTGTCCAAAAGGTGTGTGTGCAAGCACGTGAGACCTACTGGACTAGACCTATATGTAATTAAAATAATTTCAGGGACCAATTAACAAGAAAGAACTTGCAGGCCTTTATTGCAATTTTCATAAAAATCTGTGCGGTGCATGATTTGCAGTTCAGATAGGATAAAAATGCAATTAAAATAAAAGCTAAAGAAATAATAACAATTGTTCAATACATGACCTTTAGACATGTGTCCCTTTGGGACTTATTTGCAAAAGAAATAATTAGACGCGGTTGGGCGCAAATATACCCTTTAAATACGTGGAGCCTTATACCCTTTAAATACGTGGAGCCTTGAACATACGTGATGCTAGGAGGCTCTGATCTAACGGTGGAAGTTGATGCGTGCGTGAATGGCATGGATCTGTTCTGGAGATCTGATCAACGACGTGGAATTAGACAAGATTGAATGGTAGAGATAAAATCTAGAATGAGGGTTCTTGATTGTGCAGGCAAGGAGGCTTCTGGAAGAACAAGTTTGAAGGCATACTCTAGCGAGATTCAATCGAGGATATCTCGACCAATCTTCGCTTGAATCACCTCCTGACAAGTGCTATAGCTTCCTGCAGCACCCGTCTTCTGATCTAAGGGTTCAAAGTCGGTCGGTAATGGATGATAAGCTATTTAGAGGTCAAAGGGTCCTTCTTCTCTAGGTGGACATCCATGTCTAGCTTCCTTGTTCCAATTACGGTCCAAATACCTGCAAAATATTCCTTGCTCGGAGACGAAGCTCCTGCTTGCTTATTGAGCAGAAAAAGGCATGGACATTGTGGGCGAATGAAGTCTCTAGCGAGGGTGGTCGGACGAAGAGCCAAGCATCAGATTCATGATAATCTAAGGGGGATCATATGGTGGAAGAAGTGGAGAATGTCAAGATGAATGTGTCGGGATGGTCGGAGTGGTTGATAAGTGATCAGAATGCTCCGATCTTGTAAATCAGAGGGTGGATAAGTTCGCAGATCTGAGCTTAAACAAGAATCAAAAGGCAAAATTAAAATAGCAGAAATCAAAGATGAATTACTCACGGTTACCTACGATGGAATAGAGGAGAATCTGTCTCGATCTGTGGCAATGGTAGAGAGACGAAACACGTGTCGAAGGGCTCCGGTGTGTGGCTAGATCACAAAATTAGGGCACCCAAATCGCACTCCTAATTGGGGAAACACTCCTCTATCACCAGAGCACGAACCCTGTCACTCAATCTCAGGAAATAAGGGGTTAAACTCGGATCAACCCGTCATCGGGGCTGAAGGGTGTATATTTATAGAGCTAACTCCTGCGGGTTTTGAAATTTGAATGGAGAGCAAATCAAGGCTAGATACTAGGATCGAGTGGGCTGGCAATGACGCCGAGTGAATGGGCAAAATTTTTAGAGAAGACAATATGAGCAGCTAGTGAATGGAGCGCATGGGAAAAATCCGAGACGAAGGGTCAGTAGGCGAGAATTGTTGGTGATTGGAGGGGAGTAAACAGTTGACCCTAATCAACAGACCCGGGCTAACCAATAGGAATGCGTAGAGGAAAACGCCAAAATAGGCTAGACAACAAAAAATATAAAGTTAAATAAATCAATTAAAAAGTGAAAATAAATTTAAATAATTAAATAATGTAAATAAAATATGTTAAGGGAAAAATAAAGTTAATTTAGGGATTTTTAATTAATTAAATAAGGTATATACAATGGTTAAAATAAATACAAGGTGTTATTTATAGGTATGTATACCTAATATACAAGGTTTTTATTTTTAATAAATTATTTATGTAAATATATACATGATTTAATATTTTTTAATTTACAATATTTTAAAATTGTTTTAATGATTTTTTTAGATTTTTAGAAATTAATTTATTAGGTTAAATAATAGGTATATCTACAATATATACATAGTGATACCTATACAACATATACATGATTTATTTTTATTAATTTTTGACTTTGTGATTTTTATTTGTATTTTATATAGGTCAAATCAATATTTACAACTAATTAAAAATACAATATTTACAACTAATTAAAAATACAATATTTACAAATATGTAAAAGAAAATAAATAATTCGATAATGTACATAGCATACACAAGTATCATGTACAATAGTATCCTAATTAGCCATATTTCACATCTTAACTCTGATTTTTACGAATCTACTCCATTTTAAAGATTATTTAATTTGGAGTACAATGAAAATGAGTTTGATGAATTTGGAGTTTTGGTGGATAAGATATTGATCTTGCAAGTTGAGCTTTGTGGCTTTTTGAGAGTGTTGTTATTTATATAATATACAGTGATTTTTATTGCAATTATTTTTATTATTTACAAAAATTTTTTATGCACAATTTTCAAGAAGAAAATGTTTTTTATTTAAAAATAATGTGTTGATAAATAATTAAAGAAAAGAATGTGTATTATAGACAATATTGCACATATGATGAATATATAGAGATGAAGATTGATTTTTGGTGTCTAGGCCTTATCTCCCTCTATTTTATTCCTCATCTATTTGGTCAAGTAGTGACCTTCTCTCGGGGTTAAAGTTCGTATGTATCTATTACATATATACATTCTTTGTTTTCTTTATTTTTCTTTTATTTATTTATTTATTTTAGGTTTAAATAGTGATAAATATACACTATTTAAACAAGAACTAGGGTTAATAAAAGAATGGATTTATTGGTATTCACAGATGTTTTATAAGAGATTTTAAGCTAAAATAAATGAATAAAGATGATGAAATGCATATTCATTAATAGGTAAAAATGTACACTGGAAATCTTGCTTCTCATTTGTGCAATGATGAATGCTAAAATATCGATATTGTGTACACATGCCTGAATGCTAATAATGCAATTTAAATGATTAAATGTAATAATCTCTTGGGAATAGAGATCTATTTTCTACTTTTAGAGTGATGAATCACATCTTCATCAAGCTCCTATACTTAAACCTTGCTCATCCCCAAACAACTAAAATGAATGCATAAGTGAAATGAGATTGGGTTCCACATCAAGGTCATGATCAAAAGATGAAAATGATGCTCGACCTGGCATTTGGATTAATAATGTGGCATAACTCCTTATGAGAATTAGGGTTTTAAAAATGATAGTCTACAAGTTGTACAAGTCATTATCCAGATCCGACTCAGAAGTCATCTTAGATCAACCCCCTCCCAAAGCATCCCACATGAACATTGAATAATTGTCTCTTGTGTGTGAAGGGTGTTAGCTCTTCCCATCCAAGATGCCAAACTATCATGCAATCTCCTCCTCTAGTAACTTGTCCTCAAGGAGTCATGTATTTCCGTCTAAGTTTCGAAACGTGCTAGTTCACAATTAATATAGGGAGAGCTCTAGAAGGAAGTGAAAAGAACTGGAGGGTGAACAATGTAGTCAACTATCCTATGAAGTTTGGCAAGTATATCCAAGTCTCCATCGAGATTTGCAGGCTATCTAAAGCTTGGACCATTGTGGTCACATTATGTTCTTTTTGGAATTGGCTTATTTTTATAGGAATTGTGGTTGCTCTGCATTGATTTTTTGTGCCCTGACAGATGTAGAATCTTTTATTCCACCCATGTTTTAGGGTCTTAGAAAGAACTATGCTAGCAGTCCATCCCTCATCTGAAGCTTTATTTCAACCTATTAATCCGATCTTTAGATGTCCACATAACCAAAGAAAAAGACACACAATCATCCAACACCTCGTCTGAGATGAACCAAGTACAAAGTGTAGAGTACATATTAGTTCCATATCCAAGAGTATACTCAGAATGAGGCGATATACACTAAGAGTTAATGTCTAGATATTGTCTTGTGACACTTGGAGAAATAAACCTATGACATGAATTTCTGAAATCCTTCTTCTCAGTGAAGTTCCTTTGAAAATTAAGTAGATTAAGGTCAAGTCATGTCCACTCTCAGTTTTTAGTCATGACTCAATTCAGAACCTTATGACTTTCACTTTGCATATGCATGATATGCTAATGAAATGCAGATGCAAATGAATGAAGTGTAAGTTTTTTTATTTTATTTTATATATATGTAGGAATGAATGAGAAGCCATTTTTGTTTGATTTTTTATATACACCTAATTTTACAACAATTTACAACAAAAAATTATTTTCAAAAGCTTTACAATAATTTTACAAAGAGAGTATTATTTACATAAAACTTATACAAGATTATACATATTTTACAAATTATACAATATACACATTATACAATTTCACATGTATTTTACAAATTTTTTTGATAAATTTATAAAGGATACCCATCTCGTATTTATTTAATATTATATACATAAAATATGTGAAAGTACAAGCTATGGGTAAAGTATATATGTAATATTTACACCCCATATACTTAGCATGTGCCATATCCTCAAAGCACAAAAAGAAAGGAAGAGACATAGCTCGTGCTAAGTGTAAGAGAATGAACATAATAAAAGTATACCAGTCGACATGTCATCCTATAATTAGGCTATAGTCAGCCTAAGTGTAGAAGATAACAACAAATGGGGCTAACAAGGTCAAGAGGAGAATGAATGAATGAATATACATGGGTGGGCATCGATCCTCCTATACTTGGGATCTGGTCAGCCTAAGTATGAAGTGCAGGAGCGGGGGGTCTGATGAGATCTTGTGAATGTACAGAGAAAAATGAAAAAGAAAAGAAAGAGAAACTCGGGTCACTTACCCCCTATACTTAGGATCTAATCATTTTAAGTAGAGCCACAAAGTGAAAATGATACGAAACTAAGGTGAGTGATTGACAAAATCGAAATTCACCCTTTTAATAATGTCGAATTAACGATTTCATTGTTGGCGGATATATTCAGAGTTAATCAAAAACCACTATTTCAATTAATGTCAAATTAAAGCGAGTGGTCGATTTTTTTACTTGGTAAGTTCCAAGATCGGACTCTGGGAGGCAACTGTCTCCTTAGGTTGGTTTAAAGTCGATCAAGAAATTGGTTTTTCGGAGAAGAATGTTTTTGATATTTTTTATGTAAATAAATGCCACAAATGCAATTTTGACATAACTCGAGTGTTAAAATGCAAATATCGAACAAATGAATTCCAAAAAATCCTCAAACTTGTCCGGAATGTAAAATGCAATGAAATTAGGCTACTATGATTTTTTTTGTAATTTTCGAATGCAAGATGAATTTTCTGTGAATAAAATAAGGCAAACAATGTGATTTTCAATAATTAGTTCTAATAAATATTAAATCTAGTCATTTTCTAGAAATAAAATTATTTGAGATATGTCGCTAGGTGATCTATCTCAGAAAAATCCTAAACCCTAAAAATGTTGAATTTAATACCCACTAAAAATTGATTAGTGAAATTCATAAATGATTTTTTAAAAGAAAACTATGCATGTAAATGCAATTCTTATTGGGTATTATATCATTAACAATTAATTCTATGATCTGTGAATATTTGGCAATTTTTGGAGCTGTGGTTAATAATCTATGAATTTCAAAGCATATATCAGGGAAAATATACAATTTTTCACAAGAATTATAATTATTAAATAACCACAAATAACAAAAATAGCATGAATACACCACAATGTAGAGAATTAATTAAAGAACATCATGCTACTTTTGGAATAATAAAATGATGCAATACTAATGTTCAAATAATAGAAGGAAGACAGGGTTCTATTTGCAATTACAAGAAATAAATAAAACAAATAAATGCAGTGAGCAGACTGAAATGTAATTACCTAATTCTAGAGGAAAGATTCTGCAATTTCCCACAATATCACGTGCAGTGCACGTGGTCCTTAAGCAACAGGGGCATTTCTGCGAAGGGGCGAAACTCCAGGTCCAATCTTGCAATTTGATCCTTCCCCAAGTGTGTGTCACGTGCTAAGGGGAAGGGACCTGTCTTCTTGCCTCTCTTTCTCAGAAGGAGGTCGGGCATGAAGGCACAAGTTTATGGACGTGGAGGCGCAGGCTCACGACCGTGCAAGGTACGAGGATCGCGGGGAAGCGGCTGCGGTGGCAGAGCTCCCCCGCGCAATCGGGCAGGAGGCTGCATGTGGCTGCAGGTGCGGAGCGGCACTCTACTCTGCGAAAGGGCAAAGATTGGAAGGCGGAGAAGCGGTGCCGCCTCGAGGTGGTTCTCCTCGGTGGTGGTGTGCCTCAAGATGAAGGGCGACAGTGTGAGAAGGCCGACAGGAGGCGGAGGGCGAGGATGTTGCTGGATGTCCGATCATAGCGGACCACCTTCAGATGGAGGAGAAGGCGATGCTTCATCGGGGAAGACTTCACGGAGTCGGTGCAGGATCCGTGAGGGATTGATGGCGACGGCTTAGTTCAACTCGTGGGCTGCTGTCCAGAGATGCTGTCCAAGCTGCCAGGGGGTATTTCTCCTGATGCCGATGACGAACATGGTGCTACTGTGCGTGGTGAAGTCAACGGTGGCGAAGGGAGTGGTGAAGGTTCTCCGGGGGATATGGAGAGGGGAGTGCATGCGTAGGGAGCAGAAGAGGGCGGAGATGACATGAAACGATGGGTGCGATGGAGGGAGCAGGGGAATGTGGTGGAAACAGAGTATAGAAGAGAGAAGATTGTAGTATACCTAACGTACTCCAGGAAGGTGGTGCAGCTCGAAGGAGTTGCTGCTAAAGAAGAGGAAGCCTCTTCTGGATCTCGCTGGAGGAATGGAAGGATGGTTATCACTCAATCAAAGCACCTTCATAATGTCACCGGGAAGAAGTCGAGGCCTGCAACTCCCTTTCTCATTTGTGGCGGATGATGAAGCTTAAGGGATTGAGGGTGACTTTTATAGGACGTCGAGAGAGAGGAGGTTGCGGGGATAAAGGGGATGCGGTTACGGGCTACGCGACACTCGGTGGAGGAGATAGAGGAACGGTGGCCCCGGTAGTTGCGCAGCGGGGGGAGGAGGTTGCGCAGGTGGTTGGTGGTACGTGCGAGGAAGATGGGCGTTGATTGGAAGGGGGAAATTTCCCTCACGTGCGCAACATGTGAGGTGAATTAATTTTTTTAAATAAAAATGAAAATAAAGGAGTTTAAAATAGCTGACATGTGGTAGCTCCAGGAGCTGCCACGTGTCAGCTCCAGAAAAATCCAACAATTAAATAAAATATAAATGTGAAGGAAATGGCAAATGACCTCGGATCGAAAAGTGCTCAACTTCAAAATTGCTCATCTCAATGGGATCTACCATGAAGAGATCAAGAGCAAAAGAGGTCATTTGTGCAAAAATGATATTTTTGAGGTACTCTATGTACATAAACTACTTTGTAATTTTTTTGTGATTTTTAAAGAAAAAAATCGAGAGACATAATGATAAAATAAAGATAAATATTTACACACTAATTTATTTTTTTTGGATTTTTAGGAATTAAGAAAATAGGGAAATAAAATAAAGAAGAAAAAGTGAGAAGTTTGTACATACTCGCAAAGGACACCCGGAATCGGTCAGTTTCTTTGATGTCAGTCTTGATTTGAATTTGGATTTTTGTTGATATAATAGAAAAAAGAAATAAGTGAAAAAGAGGTAATTATGTACAAAAAATATCAAATCAAAATAAGGGAAAACTCAAAATGCGCAAAAGAGGCCCAAAACCCAACTTTCACATACAAGCTCCGATTTTTATGAAATTGGTCTTATTTTGAAGGTCTCTGAATATATATTACTTTAAAAGTGAGTAGACCTAAATAGAACACTATATGAGGAAGATATGAGTGTTTTACCCTGTCTGGTTTGAAATTGGAGTTTTGTCTCACGGGCCAATTATTTAAGTTAGTATTTTTTTGTATTTTTCATTTAATCTTGTTAGTAATATGTACACACTGGAAGTGGTTTGAGGTCAATTGGAGTTAGCGTGAATCTGTTAAAACTGCATAAAGTTGGGTGCAAATATGAAGATAATTATGAATGCAATTATGAGTGCTAAAATGCAAATATTAATTTTACATGCATGAATGGTAAAAATGCAAAATAAATGATGAAATGCAGCTAATTACTCGAGAACGAAGCTCTATTTCATCTTTTAGTTTGATGAATTGTAGATTCATCAACCCCCTATGCTTAAAGCTTGCTCGTCCCTGAGCAACTAAAATGAAATGCAAAAGTGAAATGATTTTGGTTCCATACCAAAGTCATGAACAAAGGTGAAAAAAAAGCTAGACCAGAGCTTTGGATTAATAGTATGGTAGAACTTCTGTGAGACTTAGGATTTTAAAATCAACAACCCTCAAGTTCTACGTATCATTGTACAGATTTGGCTCAGAAGTCATCTTAGATTAATCCTTCTCCCAAAGCATATCCCATGAACATTGAACAACTGCCTCATGTGTGTGAAAGGTTGTAGCTCTCCCCATCAAGAATGCCAGACTACCATGCATCCGGGGGATATGGAGAGGGGAGTGCGTGCGTAGGGAGTAGAAAAGGGTGGAGATGATGCGAAATGATAGGTGCGATGGAGGGACCATGGAATGTGGTGGAAACAAAGTATATAAGAGACAAGATTGTAGTATACTTGACGTACGCCAGGAAGGTGGTACAGCTCGAAGGAGTTGCTGCTACAGAAGAGTAGGAAGCCTCTTCTGGATCTCGCCGGAGGAATGGGAGGCTCGTTGTCGCTCAAGAAAAGCACCTTCACGCTGTCACCGGGAAGGAGTCGAGGGCTGCAACTCCCTCTCTCGTTTGTGGCGGATGATGAAGCTCAGGGGATTGAGGGTGACTTTTATAGGATGTCGAGAGAGAGACAGGAGGTTGCATGGATAAGGGGGATGTGGTTGCAGGCTACGCGATGGTCGGTGGAGGAGATAGAGGAAGGGTAGCCCCGGTAGTTGCACAACGGGTGGAGGAGGTTGTGCGGGTGGTTGGCGGTACGTGCGAGGAAGATGGGTGTTGACTGGAAGTGGGAAATGTCCCTCACGTACGCAACACATGATGTGAATTATTATTTTTTAAATAAAAATGAAAATAAAGGGGTTTAAAATAGCTGACACGTGGTGGCTCCAGGAGCTGCCACGTGTCAGCTCCAGAAAAATCCAACAACTAAATAAAAAGATAAATGTGAAAGAAATGGCAAATGACCTCGGATCGAAAAGTGCTCAACATGAAAATTTCTCATCTCGATGAGATCTACAACTTTCATGAAGAAACCAAGACCAAATGAGGTCATCTGTGCAAAAATTATGTTTTTAAGGTACTCTGTGTACATAAAATACCTTGATTTTTTGGTTTTGTATTTTTTTTTGGGATTTTAATGGAGAGAAAATCTTGAAACATAATGATAAAATCAACAATAAATATTTACACACTAATTTAAATATTTTGGATTTTTAGGAATTAAGAAAAAGGGAAATAAAGTAAAGAAGAAAAATTGAGAAGTTTGTACAAAGTCGCAAAGGACACCCGGAATCGATCAGTTTCTTTGATGCCAGTCTTGGTTTGACTTTGGGTTTTTGTGGATATAAAAGAGAAAGAAATAAGCGAAAAATATTTAATTATGTACAAAAAATATCAAGTCAAAATCTGGGAAAACTCAAAACGCGCAAAAGAGGCCCAAAACCCAACTTTCACATACGAGCTCTGATTTTTATGAAATTGATCTTGTTTTGAAGGTATCTGAATATGTATTACTTTAAAAGTGAGTAGTCCTAAATCATACACTGTATGAGAAAGATACGAGTGTTTTAATCTATCTGGTCTGAAATTGGTGTTTTGTCTCACGGGCCAATTATTTAAGTTAGTATTTTTTTTGTATTTTTCATCTAATCTTGTTAGTAATATGTACACATTGGAAGTAGTTTGAGGTCAATTTGAGTTAGCATGAATTAGTTAAAAATGCATGAAGTTGAGCGCAAATGTGAAGATAATTATGAATGCAATTATGAGTGCTAAAATGGAAACATTACTTTTACATGCATGAATGGTAAAAATGTAGAGTAGACAATGAAATGCAGCTCATTACTTGGGAACGAAGCTCTATTTTCATCTTTTAGTATGATGAATCGTAGATTCATCAGTGATGCGAATCACGGAAGGAGGAACAACAAGAAGAAAAACTATACAAGATGGAGTGAAAACATATAAGTCTTAAGAAGGTTTGTGATGAATCTTCTTGAGGGAATGGAGAGGGAAGATGAACCGAGGATATGTGTCGACGTTGAAATCGTCCTCTAAAGAGTAGTAATGAGGAGGATAGAAAGTCCAACAGGATCGACACATGGTTGCTTTCTTGACTGGGGTTGAATAATAAGCTTACCACATGCATTTATGATGATCACATCATCATCATAACTAGATGAGGAATCCTCAGAAGATTCCATGTTTGTCATGACAATTTTGATCGGTGATATAGAACTTGAAGCAGGGAGAGGAAGAAGAGAATGATGTGCCTTGAGGGACTCTAGGGAACGCCTCGTGGAGTTGCGTCTCATCTTCTCCTCACTAGATAACTGATTAGAGGGAACGACCTCTTTCTTGGAATGGACTGTTATGTTAATGGTTGTCTCTCTAGGTCTAAGTCATGAAGGTGACTGCAGAAGGATGCGGTTGGTTGTGGCAGTGGAGGCACATGAATCAGATCACCAAATCGGTCAATACAATCAAAAAGATGGTTTCCGACTCAGGGAGAGCTTCTATTTGAGAGTCCTCTATAGAACCTATTACAGTGGTGATAACCACCATCTCACAATGGTCGCCCTGTTTCACAAGGCGAAACCGTAGTCAGTGCATTGACCACTGGAGAGACAATGATTAATCAACAATTAACCCATGATATAATAATGGCAGTGAAAAGCAAAATATGAGTTAAAATTTATTATTCTCTACTAAATTAAATGTAAAGCAAGTAGGCCCGTAGTGTCGCGATCCCAATTCCGGGCCGTCGGATCCTCCCATATCTGGATCTGATTACTCAGCAATAATTTATCCAGTAATCACAGCTAACATTCAGAAATAAACTGCAAATAAAAATACTCAAAAAGAAGTATTTAATACCTTTTCGTTCACTAAACAAAGTTTACATGATCCATTGTCCGACTACAACCCTTTACATGTACATCAACTGGAAGGAAATACACAGAAATATTACTAACCACCTTAGAGAGTAAAGCTACTGTGGCTGATTGGATGGCTAAAGTCCTTGCGATGGCTCACCGACACCTGCTGGGTTTTCCAATAAATCATAGGATAACAATTAGCGAGTGCTAAGTAATGAAGAAGAGAAAAGTAAACAAATTGTGTAATTGCAAAACTTGTTATCATTAAAAGTTACAATCCTTTCATTAATTTAAGTCCTATTCCTTTCTATTCCACATCAGGGATTAGTCCAGGGGAACCCACCATTCTTGGACTCCGAAGCTGTGGATACTTCAGGATTGATGTTTGCGTTTATCTGGTGAGCTTATGCTGTAGCACATCGCCTCAACCAATCCTCCAATACTACCCTGACAATTTTTCTTTTCTTTTATTAATAAGGGTTTCAAACCCTCAGCCTGGAACACAAAGGAGCACACCGTCCTCGAGAATCCGGTTGCTTAAACCTCAGTCTAACATTTAATCACATAACCTAGTGGCTTTAAATACATGTTATCCTGACCCAACCGCTGTTGAACCACCCGTGCCTCCATATGGCACAACCACATCTTCCGTCGTTTAACACGAATATATTGGCACCCGGTACCACGTGTTGCAAATCATTCATTTCGTGCACACTTATCAAAACAAGGCAACTGTGTACCACCTAGGTAGGGTCACACCAATACGGGTTCCTTCCTACTAACCTGCAGGTTGCATGGCCGACCTGTAGTTCTACTCCCTGTCATTTCTTAACATAACACATGATCTTTTTCACGATCCAAACCAACAAATATCAATTCCCATGATGTAATTCATCAATTCAGCCTTATATTTGCATAACCATAAAATACTGAGTATAGACTTACACATATATTTATTCATATATTTATATACTCATAATTATACTCATTTTAACTTCCAAACCCTAACTTTCCAAGCCACTGCATCAATTCGATGCTTAGACCTTATTTTAGTTGAAATCACAAAGCAACCTTTCATGTTTTCTCAAAAATAGCCAAATTAGGGTTCTTCGTAGCAAAGAACATAAAATCAGAAATTTCAACGATCTCATATGAAAACCCAATAGAAAAAGGAAGGATTTCGTTACCTAATTGAGCTCTCTCTCTTATATACAGTTCTTTATCATGATTCTCTTTCACAAGGATGATTTATGGCTCTTGAAACGATCGAATTTCATTTCCATATTAAAAACTCTAACAACGTGGCAAGAACGCGAAGAACAAACGAAGAACACGAAGAACACGAATAACACACAAAGAACACAAAGAACATGAAGAACATATTTTCTCTTGAAATTTTGGCAAAGCATCCCCCTATACGGGATGATATTTTTAAGAAAATTTTGGCAGAGTTTCCCCTTATACCCGGACATATTTTTAAGAAAATTTCGGCAGAGTTTCCCCTTATATCGGGACATATTTCTAAGAAAATTTCGATAGAGTTTCCCCTTATAAAATCATTAAGAGGAAAACAACAGGGAAACTGAACATGAATCGAAAACCTAACTCACGAAGCAAACTAAGTAATAGAGGATCGTACGTTCCTCCTTCTCGTTCTCCCGGCAGCGCTTTGCTAGCGTTCCTTCCTCACCTCCTACTCCTCTCGACTTCTCGACCCTAGCCCTTGGGGTGATGGTGGTAGTGGAAATCATAGAGAATGAATGGGTGGGGGGGCTATTTATAGGCTCCAGAAAACCGCTAACCATGATTAGAAAACCATGGTTTAGACCTTAACCGCAGTTAGCGGCCCATGGTTTTGGCCCATGATTTTGGCCAAAACTTATCCGAAACTTAGGGCTTAAGTTAGAAAATTCCATTAGATTCTATATTCTCTAATGACGCTTAATTAACACTAATCGTGATTAACTTTCACCAATCATGATTTAACTTTCATAGCTTATGCTTATCTTTTGCTAACTATTGATTAGTATTTGTTAATGATCATCAGTGGTCTTCAATCCATCATTGGTTTCTTTAATCATGCTTAATTAGTCTTAATGACAGTCATTATGGGTTAATGACGTCTTAATCCTCCTTATTTTTCTTTCTTCCAAAAATCATAACAAATTGAAACGAAATCCGATTCACACGAAACAAATCCGTTGGTTTTCTCTTGACGAGCCATATCTTATGATATAGGATCCGAGAGATGCCAAGTTCATGTCTTTACAATTATAACAATCGTAAAGGAAGTCTTGTCCTCGAGACTAGAGATACAAGCATAACAACCTTAAAAAGGATTGAGATTATAACAACCTTAAAGAGAATGAACGTCATTTCATTTATAATGAACATGTACAGAATACATAGTTTTATCATTCAAATAAGTACGAGACCTTTTATTTCATTTCTACCTCAGATTCCCATGTTGCTTCTTCAAACTCTTGGTTGCGCAATAACACTTTAACTAGAGGTACCTCTTTGTTTCGTAACTTCTTGATATCCCTGTCTAGTATTTTGCACAGGTATTTCTTGGTATGCCAATTCTGGTTCAACATGTAGATCATCATTGCTTATCTTATGCTCATGATCCTTGATATACTTTCTCAGATTTGATACATGAAAAACATCATGTATTGCCGAAAGATGTGGAGGAAGTGCAAGTCTATAGGTGACTTTTCCAATCCGTTGAATAATTTCAAAGGGACCCAAGGACCTAGGTGCTAACTTCCCACATAAGCCAAACCTCTGAACACCCTTCATAGGTGATACTTTGAGAAATAAAAAGTCACCTACCTCAAATTCAAGGTCTCTTCACCTGGTATCACTATAGCTTTTTTGGCAACCCTGGGTAGTTATTAGTCTTTTTCGAGCAGGCTCTACATCTTCCCGTATCTCCTAGAGTCTATTTGAATCATAAAGGTTCTTTATCCTGACCTCTTGCCAACACAAAGGAGTAGTACACCTACGTCCATATAGTACTTCAAATGGTGCCATGCCAATACTTGCATGGTAACTATTGTTGTAGGTGAATTCTGCAAGAGGCAAATGTTTAATCCATGATCCCTTCCATTCTAAGGCATATGCTCGTAGCATATCCTCTAGTATCTGAATCGTACGTTCTGACTGACCATATGTTTGTGGATGATATGCTGTGCTCAAGCATAACTGTGTACCTAAGGCTTTCATGAAGTTCTCTGAGGTGAACCATGAATCTCAATTGGAAACTACTTCCTTTGGGATACCATGGAGGCGGATTACATGTGTAATATATAACTCAGCAAGCTGGTCTGGAGTGAAAGATAGGCTTATTGGAATAAAGTGTGCCATCTTGGTCAGACAATCTATTATAATCCAGATACGATCTTTACCACCAGTCGTCTAAGGTAAGCCAGTAACAGAGTCCATGGAAATGCTTTCCCATTTCCAGTCAGGTATAGGGAGGGGTTATAATAATCCTGGTGGCTTTTGGTGTGAAGCTTTTACCTGTTGGCAAGTAAAACATGAATTTACGAACTCAGCAACATTCTTCTTCATTCCTGGCCACCAAAAGTTTGAATGAAGATCCCTATACATCTTCATAATTCTTGGATGAATAGATAATCTAGAGAAATACGCTTCACGTAAGATGTCTTTCCTCAATTCAGTTGTGCTTGGTAGACAAATTTTATGATGGTTATATAGCGACCCATCTTGTACCTGGAATCCCTCTATCTCATTCTTCTCAAGTTGTTGTCTCAAGTCTTTAAGGACTGGATCATCCTCCTGTCCTTTCTTTATTCTATCCCAGATCTTTGGTTTGTATCGGTGAGGAATAATTATATTATCAACATTCCTATCAAATGGTTTCCATTCACTTAACGTTGATAGTAAACCCCATAAGTGGATAGTACTCACTAACCCAGGTGAATAAGTTCTTCTGCTAAGGGCATCTGCTACGACGTTCCCCTTACCAGGGTGGTAGGAGATAGTGCAATCATAATCTTTCAGCAACTCTAACCACCGTCTCTATCTCATATTGAGCTCCTTTTGATCACATAGATATTTCAAACTTTTACGATCAGTGAAGATTTCAAAAGTAATACCATACTTGTAGTGTCTCCATATCTTTAAAGCAAAAACTACGACAACTAATTCAAGGTCATGTGTTGGGTAGTTCTTCTCATGTGTCCTGAGTTGTCATGATTCATATGCAACGACCTTACCATGTTGCATAAGAACCGCCCCAAGTCCTTCTTTAGATGCATCAGTGTACACTGTAAACCCTTCACTCCCAAAGGGTAGAGTAAGGATGGGTGCAGATGTTAGGCATTCTTTCAGTGTTTGGAAACTAGTTTCGCATGCATCAGACCATATGAATGGAACTTCCTTCTGAGTCAGCCTAGTCATTGGTAATGCTATTTTTGAAAAGTCCTTCACAAATCTTCTATAATATCCAGCTAATCCCATAAAAGATCGTATTTCTGTGACAGTCTTCAGGCTTTCCCAACTCATCACCGCACTAACCTTTTTAGGATCAACTAATATACCTTCCCCAGAAATAACATGGCCTAAGAAAGATACTTCAGATAGCCAGAAGTCACATTTGCTATATTTAGCATACAGTTTGTTCTTCCTTAGAGTTTCAAGTATCTGCCTAAGATGGTGTTCATGCAGATACTTATCCTTGGAATAAGCATATCATCGATAAAGACTACTACAAAGTGATCTAATACAGCTTTTTGAACTAGATACGGGCATTATGAATTCTTAGTAATGCCTTTTGGATTGACAAATACCCCAGTAGCCTTCATGAGATCCATGAAGGCTACTGGGGCATTTGTCAATCCAAAAGGCATTACTAAGAATTCATAATGCACGTATCTAGTTCGAAAAACTGTCTTGGGAATATATGTATCTCTAATTTTCAACTGATGGTATCCAGAACTTATATCAATCTTGGAATACACAGTTAAACCCTGTAACTGATCAAAGAGATCATCTATTCTTGGCAGATGATACTTGGTTTTTACGGTCTTCTTGTTTAGTTGTCTATAGTCAATGTACAACCGCATTGACCCATCCTTTTTCCTGACAAATAAGACAGGTGCAACCCATGGTGAAGTACTAGGACAAATGAATCCTTTATCTAACAGTTCTTGCAACTGTAACTTTAACTATCGTAACTCAGCTGGTGCCATCCTATACGGAGGGATAGAGATAGGTTGAGTATCAAGTATGAGAGAGATTTTAAATTCAATAAACATAGACATCGCTTCACTTAGCCAAAAAATAAAATATGTTCTTCCCTGCTGATAGAAGCATGTTAGGCGCAGTTTTCATCGACTTACATACATCCAATTTTCAGTTTAATTCAGTCCTATTTTTCATGAATTTAGCTCAAGGCACTACGAGTTTCTCTTAGCACAGATCATGATTTTATCGACTGCATTGGCTTTTTCTCAACCTCCCTCCCTGGCTTGATCGCCTAGGATCAATGGAAATTGGGAATGAGCGGTAGATGTTGATTGATTGATTTATGTTTAAATTTAAAACAATGATAACTTTAAGGCTTAAAATTGGGACTGATAATGAGAATTAACTAAAAAATGGAGTAAAAATCATGTTTTGGGAGAGTAACACCCTTGTTTACGTAGGATGTTATGATTCGACATTTTATTAATCCTTGCGTAAATTGGAATGTTTCTATCACTAATAAAAATGACAAGATAAATAACCAACGCTTGTTGGTTTCATGTGTGGGTTGGTGAATCAAAGGGTATTGTTTAAAAAAAACTTTATCTAACAACTGTTGTGCCTTCAAAGTAGAGATATATTCGACATTATCATTGGATGTCTTTCCAACGAACCGGAACTCTATCGAGTTAGGAAGGTGAAACATTACTGTCTTCTGAAAACACTTGAGACATGCATGATGCCTTTCTAGACAATCCATCCCTAGGATAAGATCAAAGTCCTCCATTTCGATTAGTAGTAGTGAACATGTAACTGATGTCCCGCCATCAGTACTATACAATTATCCAGAATTTCTCGAATTATAAATAATTGTCCTCCTGGTCCCTTGATCAGATAGGACTATTGTACTTTTACTGGTATCTTACCAAAAGTGGATACTAATCATCGAGAAATAAATGAATGTGAAGGACTAGAATCAAATAAGGCATGTACTGAAAAGCCATGAATAGTAGCGGTACCTCGTACGACCGTGCCTGAATTGTAGGCTTGTTCTTCAGTGATTGCATTGAGCTGGCCACAAGGAATAGGCAAGCTAGAACCCGCAACACTGTGGTGGTTGCTGTGTAGGAGACACTCCTTGTGAGCCACGCCCTCTACCCTGTTTTCCTCCATATGTTGCTCCATTGCTTGAGGTGGATGTTATGCTGTTAATTGGGGTTGGTTTAAACCATGGACCTCTCAACTTCGGACAATCTTTCTTGATGTGGCCTTCCTGATGATAGTAAAAACACACACGTGCTCCTATTTGAGCTGAAGACCCAGCCACAGAGGTACTAGCTCCTGTTGTTGAGTCGTGAGGATATAATGAAGGTCTAGAGAAACCCCTTATTCCAGATAATTCTTGGCCCAAAGTCTATGGTGAGCTTATATTAGACTCGACTGGATGATAACAACTGTCTCTTCGATTTTAATTCACCAAATGTTTGGATGGTCCACCAATAAAGTGGAAGCTCCTTCTTTAGCGGTTTTCATCCCTCTCCATCTCAATACGAGAGGCGATGTCCATGGCTTCATCTACAGTGGTGGCTCTAAAACCTGCAAGCTTCTCTCTCAAATCTCCCTGAAGACCACTAATAAATTTGGTAAGGCACTCTTGTGGTGAAGCTTCTAGAGCCGGGGAGCAATGTAGCAGCTCCGTAAAGTGAATATGATAATCTCGTACATTCTTGGATCCTTGGGTCAAAGAAGCCAACTCCCTCCTCTTCAATTCTTCCCAATGGGAGGGATAGAAGTGAGCTTGGAACCTCTCTTCAAAAACATCCCATGGAAACATGATCTAATAATTTCGTGGAAGTGACTCTCCACCATCGTCTTGCATAGTCTGCTAAGGAGTAATCAGCGAAGTGCACCCAAGTATCTGCTGGTGCGTGTATTATTCTCAACATCCTGTTGACGTCATCAAGCCATAGTTCTGCCTCAGTAGGTGTCTCTGTTGAACATAACAATCTCGGGGATCGGAAATTGATGGTAAACTGGTCGATGCTATCCCCAAAAAACCCGTGACAAACAAACAAATTTTTTTATTTTGCTACTTATTAACATGTATAGTGGACAGGGTCGAACTCAGGGAGGCTACAAATCCCGAGGGTTATTGAATTCGGAAATCAATTAAGAGAAAAACAGGAATCTCAAAGGAAGACTATCCTTGGTTTCTGTTATTTTTTTATCTTTTTTTTTATTTTTTTTAATTTTTTTATTTCTAGTTTTTATATTTTATGATTTTCTAATTTTTAGTAATTTTGATTTTTGCATTTTTTTATTTTTTCAAATAATGAACAATATACACAAGCACAAGAAATATGCACGCCAACTCTTTTTTTTATAATGTTAATTAATAAAAAATGCTCAGAAAAATCCAGAGAAAATATTTTTGGGTTTTAAAGTTTTGAAATGTTTTTGGGAATTTTTGTGGAATTTTCAGATATTTTTTTGTTTTTCTAAAAATCAAAAAGTGAGATAATGCGAAATTGTGCACGACCTGGAGTAATTTGTAACTTATAAATATTTTAATACCCAAAACTCCTGACAATTATTTTTGTGACAAAATAGAAGCAATTTTCTACAAACAAAAACTGAAGTCTAAATTTTTTGATTTTTCTAGATTTTTTACAATTTTTTAAGATTTTTTGTATTTTGCATTTTTTTTGATTTTTTAAATGATTTATGCACAAAATTTGCATACAAATTAAAAGACAATGAAATAAAACTACCCTAATTTTTTTAGAATTTTTGGAGTTGTTTCGATTTTTTATGAATTTTTGAATTTCAAACAGGGAAAAATGACATGTTTTTGATTTTTTAATTATAATAGATGAAATTAAAAAGCAATGAAAAATTTATACTAGGAAGATAATCACATCAAAAGCATAGCATAATTTTTGCAATATTTTAAGATCACAAAAAACATTTATTTCATTCAAAAAGAACAAGCAGGTTATTGTTCTGTAGTTCAGGGACTAAAATGTAATTATGCAAAAGTTATGGACTGATAAAATAACAAGAATTAAGTGCGGGAAGAAATATGAAATTTACCCGCTAAACATGTACCACACACATGACCTTCTGGAGCATAGGGGCATCTTTGTAATAATTGAAAATCTTCAGGGGGCTAAGATGGAATTTTTCCAATTTTATATTCCCCCCTCTAGGACTCTTTGTTCTTCTCAACAGGATCCAAGGGATGGTCGCCGCCCCTTCTTCCCCTTCACACACGGGCGACGCGAGCGAGGCGGCGAACGAGACGGCGAGGGCGACGAACACGGCGGCGAGGGGGACGAACGCGACGGTGAGGGGCCGCGTTGGAGGATGGCGGAGGAGGATGGCCCCTTTTACAAGGCGCCTAGGTAGTCGCCACGTCGGCGATGGCGGGGCGCGCGTGCTGCGCGACCACACCCGCGAGGCTACAGTGGCATTAGGAGGACAGTGGTGGCTAAAGGCGTGGCCGCCACCCCTTTTTCTTCCCCTTCACACACGGGCGGCACAAGCGAGGCGGTGCAGCTACTTTGGGCAGAGAGTACTGCTGGAGGAGGCGCGGTGAGGGCTTCGGCGCAGAGGTGTCGGAGAGGCGGCGCTGCCTGGTGCGGTTGGAAGGAGGCTGCCGGCGAGCCGCTACCTGCGGAGGCACCGCATGCTGGACGGATGGAGTGCAGGCCACGGAGGAGGATCCGTGGAAGGGGCGGCCAGAGCATGGGCGGCCTGTAGCGAATTTTCTTTTTTCTTTTTTATTTTTTATTTGTAAATTCTATTTCTTTTGTAAATAGTGAATGAAAATAGTAAATTTTTTATTTTTTTTGTAAATTCGAAATATAGAGATTAAAAACATAACATAAAAATATATTTTTTATTTTTTAAAAACTTATTTTTTGTTTTTTTATTTAAATGATCCTGCAAAACAAATATTAGAGAAAAAGAAAAAAAAATAAATTTTTTTATTTATTTACAAATCGGAAAATGAATGGGGATCCGACGAAAATGAAAGGATCGAATCCGATTCTCTGACCACCGAGCGTGGTCAGCGTTGATAGATCGTGGAAGATAGAAATTGAATGCGGAGAGATCGAGAACGTGAGATGGAAAATCGAGTCGAAGCGGATCAAATCGTGATGGAAATATTTTTTTTAAGATCTAGAGAAACAAAATGACGATGGAATTAAAAATGTGAAAAATGAAACTAAGATTAACCTAAGATAAAAATAAAAAAATATGGATCTCACCTTAGGAGAAGAAATGGACCGTGATCGCCTCGACAAGGCCGACTCGCTGTCACCGGACGGCTTGGAGGCTAGGCACTTTTCTCAACAAAAATTTTCTCTTGGAGATCGGGCTCCTCTCTCTAAAGATTGATCAAGTTGGAATGAGGAAGAAGGAGCCATATAAATAGAAAAGATAGAGATGAAATTTGAATTTTTGAATTTTTGAATTTTTTGGCGGAAGAGATAAGAGAGATGAAATTTGAAATGAGATAAAGTAAAAGAGATAAAATTATTTACAAAATTATATTTTTTTAAATTTTCGTCACTTTATTTATTTGAATAAAAAATGTTATTTTTTTATTTTTTCATGGTGGTTAATCAAAAATAGCAACTATATACATATACTATATACATATATGACATTATATACAAGGGTAAGTGAGGAAATTAGCTTTTTTTGTTTTAAAAATTTTATTTTTATTTTTATTTTTATTTTAAATAATTATTAAGAATTATTTACAAATATATACAAATATAATATTTACAAAATACATGGGAAAATTGCACAAACCACCCCGGAAAACCAACTTTTTACTTGTAACTCCAAAAATTATGAAATCACAACCATTTTGAAGATAATTTAATTTAGAATCCAATGGAAGTGAGATTGGTTCAATTTGAGTTCATATGGAGCCGGAATTGGTCTTTCAATTAATGCTTAGTGGTTTTTTCCAAGTATGGTTACTTTTATTCTGTACATGATTTAATTGTGCAATTATTTTTATTAATTAAAATACATTTTTATTTACAACTTTGGTTTTGAAAGTTATTTGATTTGAGGTCAATTAGTGCATGAATAAATAAGTGTCAGTTTTATACAGATATACACAAAATAAGTGAGATGTATTTACAACAACACACACACACACATTTTTTTGATTTTATGCTTTAGGACCCTATCTCTCCCTACTTTATTCCTGGTCGATCAGGTCAAGTCTTGACCTTCTCTCGGGGTTCGGGTCAGCCTTATACAATCTTCTTTTTTTATTTTCTTTTCTTTAATTTTCCTTTATTTATTTATTTATTTTAGGTTAAAATTAGTAAGAAGTGTACAATATTTACACACATATGCAAGTTAGTAAGAATATAGAGTTAGTGTTATATACAGGTGTTTTATAAGGGATATTAAGCTAAAATAAATGAATAAAGATGACGAATCACAGATTCATCATCCCCTTATGCTTTACCTTTGCTAGTCCCTTAACAAACACTTATTTGAAAGAGTAAGGGAAGAAAAAGAAAAAGAAAGGGAAAATAAAGAAAGTAGGACAATATTGAGTATTAAACTTATCTTCATAAAATTGTAGTTTGGAGCTCTGTCGGACCTTTGGATTATTAGTGTGTCAGAACTTCTGTGAGACTTAGAATTTTAAAATAGACAACCTTTAAGTTCTACACATCATTGTCACAGTTTCGGCTCAGAAGTCATCTTAGATCAATCCTCTTCCTGAAGCATACCCTATGAACATTGAACAATCGACTCGCATGTGTGAAAGGTTTTAGCTCTTCCCATCCAGAATGCCGGACTACCATGCAAATCTTCTCTCCAGTAACTCATCCTTGGGAGTCAGGTATTTCCTTCTAAGGTCTGTCACGCTGTGTTCACAATCGAATTGGGGGAGAAGTTAAAAGAAGGAGAAAAGAACTGGAGGGTGGCCAGTGTAATCACCTCTCCTTGTGAAGCTGGCCAGTGTAGCCGAGTCTCCACCAAGATCTGCAGGTTTTCTTGAAGCTTGGACCATTTTGGTCAGATATTTATTTGGTAGTGGCTTCTTTGTATTTGGAGTTTTGGTGATTCTGCTTGGATCTTGTTGTTCCCCTACGGATATAGAACTGTTTCCGTACATATTTTGGGTTCTTAGAAAAAATTGTGCCCAGCTGTCCATCCCTTTTCTGAAGCTTTATTTCAACCCGTGCTCCGGTCTTTAGATTTCTACGCTACCAGAAAAGAAACTCACACAGTCTTTCAACATCCCGTCTGAGTTGAGCTAAGTGCGTAGCGCGAGAGTACAAATTAATTCCCTATTCCAGAGTTGTACCCAAATGAAGAGACCAGGTTATACACTAAGAGTCAAATGCTGCACATTGTCATGTGGAACTCAAAGAATTAAGTTAAAGACCTGAAGCTTCTAAAATCCTATTTCTCGATGAAGTTCCTCTGAGAATTAGGTGGATTAAGGTCCAACTAAGCTCCATTCTTCAATTTTATTCCAGACATAGTTTAAATGTCAATACTATCCTGAAAAATGCACATGCAAATGCAAGAAAATATGAACAATGCAAAGAGTTTTTTTGAAAAGAAATGATGTACATGTGAAAAGAACATTTTTTTAAAAATTTCCTAATTTTGAACTTTTTATGGATTTTTGGAGGAAAATGCAGATGTAAAAGAAAGGTTTTTTTGAATTATGCAAGTTTTTATAGATTTTTGGTTTAGTTTTTTTTTGAAAAGAAAGAAAACAAGGTTAGTAAAAAATGTACAAGTATAAACAAGATTTTTTTGTTTGTTTTTTTTATTTTTTTCTGTGTTTTTGTTTCGTGTTTTTATTTTGTTTTGTTTTATTTTGTTTTGTTTTATTTTTTTTTTTTACAAACACGGATTTTACAAAATTATACACATAACCCCCCAAATAAACATATTTAAAAGTACGAGTTATATCTGAAGTATATATACAATATATACGACACCCCCATAGTGATTAGAGAGCGAAAAAAAAGACATAACTCGTGCTAAGTATAGAAAAGTGAAAAGACTCATATGCTACAACGACTCAAAGAAAGGATAAAAGGAAGAGAAGTTGGTGATCCCCCCTATACTTAGGATCAAGTAATCCTAAGTATAGTAGTGTGTACAAAAGGGGAAAACCGATGAAGAGAATGTACAGACTCAAAAATAAAAAGATACAATATGAACAACATCACCCCCCTATACTTAGGGTAGAGTATCCCTAAGTATAGGCAACAACAAGAGTGATGAACAAGACAGATATGAACAACACAAATCATTCACCCCCTATACTTCGGATAAAGCACATCCTAAGTATAGCATATACACACACACACGGAAAAAGGGGTGAATGATAAAATGGGAGAAGAAAGAGTGAAATGAAAGGATATACAAGAGGAGTGAATGATCATGTATCAGACGCAGAAGATGGAACCAAAAGATCATCATCCAATACCACATATATCGAATCAACGACGGATAGGAATGCATCATGATCTAGATATGGCTTCAGCAACTGTCCGTTCACAACAAATGGTTGTGTGTCAGATGACAACCCAGATATGACAATACTCCCATTGTCACGCACATCTCCCAGGATGAATGGTCCTGACCACTTGCTTTTCAATTTTCCTGGAAACAACTTCAACTTAGCATCAAATAATCAAACTTTCTGATCAGGGGAGAAAGTCTTTCTTCGAATGCGTTTATCATGCCAGCGCTTGACTTTATCCTTATACATAAGTGAGTTATCATATGCAAAGTCTCGAAATTCCAATAATTTGTTCAAATACAACTTCCTGTTCTTTCCTACCTTCTCATAATCTAAATTGCATACATGGAGTGCCCATAAAGATTTGTGAATTAATTCCACCGGCAGGTGGCAAGACTTTCCATATACTAATCTGTAGGGAGACATACCCAAAGGAGATTTGTACGCCGTCCGATAAGCCCATAGAACTGAATCAAGCATCTGGGACCAGTTCTTCCTATCTGGACGTACAAGTTTTTGCAATATCGTCTTGATCTCCCTATTTGAAATTTCTGCCAAGCCATTAGTCTGAGGGTGGTAAGGAGACACAAATCTGTGCTCAATGGCGTACTCCTTCACAAGCTTCTTTACTTATCTATTAATGAAATGGCTTCCCCCCATCTGAAATCAGTATTATGGGAATACCGAATCACGGAACAATATGGTCCTTGAGAAAGGAACACATTGTACGACTATCTGCGGCTTGGGTGGGTATAGCCTCCACCCATCGGCTAACATAATCCACGACGAGCAGGATGTACTGAAATCCCTGACTGACAGGAAATGGGCCCATGAAATTTATGCCCCAAGCATCAAAAACATCAGAAATATGTATATATCTTAGGGGTATGGTATCTTTGGAAACAACAGTTCCTCCCATTTTCTGACAATCAGTACAACCTCGAACATACTCTATATCATCCTTAAACAATGTGGGCCACCATAGGACACTCTATAAAACCTTTGCTGCCGTGCATTTTCCCGAATGATGCCCACCAGATTCTAGTTTGTGACAATGCTCAAGTACACTGATGTGTTCCTCCTGAGGAATGCACCTTCTCCGGATACAGTCCGCACCCTCGCGAAACAGGTACGGATCCTCCCACTGGTAATAATGAATCTCTGACAAAAACCTATCTACCTTGTTCTTCGGCCAATCTTGTGGAACTTTCTTGGAGACAAGATAGTTCACAATATCGACATATCATGGGAGTGAGTCCACTGAAAAAATGGTCTCATCTGGAAAGGTTTCGTAAATAGGAATCATGTTCTGCTCAGAGGTCTCTGTGTATGTGATACGGGAAAGGTGATCTGCCACAACGTTTTCACTCCAGGTTTTTCTCGAATCTCTAAATCAATTTCCTGGAAAAGAAGGATCCATCTGATAAGGCGTGGTTTGGCATCCTTCTTTACTTGTAAGTATCGTATGGCTGTGTGATCCGTGTACACAATAACATGTGAACCGATGAGGTAAGATCTGAACTTTTCTAGCCCAAATACAACTGCTAACATCTCCTTCTCTGTAACTATATAATTCTGTTGTGCTTCATCTAGAGTCTTGCTAGCATAGTGTATAGCAAATGGTATCCCATCCCTTCTCTGTCCTAAAACTGCTCCAACTGCGAAATCTGATGCATCCGTCATGATCTCAAACGGAAGAGACCAATCAGGTGGCTGTAAGACAGGAGCACTAGTAACCATTTCTTTCATCTAATTGAATGCAAGGAGAACTTTCTCATCGACAATAAAATCAGTCTCCTTACACAGAAGCTCTCTCAAAGGTCTGGCGATTTTGCTGAAGTCCTTTATGAATCACCTATAGAATCCTGTGTCCCAAAAATGACCTCAACTGCTTCAAATTCTGCGGTGGTTCTAACTTGGAATTCACATCAATCTTAGCCGGGTCAATCTCCATACCATGTTTGGAGATGACATGGCCCAATACAATCCCGTTAGTCACCATAAAGTGACTTTTCTCCCATGAGAGCACTAGGTTTACATCACAGCAACGTTGAAGAACTCGGTCTAAATGAGCAAGACATGTGTCAAAACTATCCGTGTAGACCGGGAAATCATCCATGAAGACCAAGAAAATTACCCACCATGTCGGCAAAAACGGCCAACATACACCTTTGAAATGTAACGGGGGCATTACACAATCCAAAGGGCATTCGTCTAAAGGCGTAAGTGCCAAACAAACAAGTGAAAGTAGTTTTTCCTGATCCTCAGGAGCGATAGCAACTTGGTTGTATCCCGAGTACCCATCCAAGAAGCAAAAGAACTCTTTCCCTGCCAACCTCTTAATAATCTGATCAATAAATGGTAGTGGAAAGTGACCCTTCTTGGTAGCTGAGTTTAGGCATCGGTAATCTACACAGACACGCCATGAATTAGGTACCCGGGTCGGAATTTCCTCACCGTGGTCATTCTTTACGATCGTAATCCCAGATTTCTTTGGGATCACATGTAAAGGGCTGACCCATTTGGAATCCGAAATGGAATATATAAAGCCAACATCACACCATTTCTTGATCTCCTTCATGACAACTTCCCTTAGGTTTGGATTTAGACGGCATTGACATTCACAGGAGGGTTTACAGTCATCCTCTAGGTAGATATGATGCGAGCACAACGCTGGATTGATCTCACGGAGATCCAAGATATTCCATCCTATGGCCTTGCAGTTTCTCTCAAGAACCTCTAGCACGTGAGATTCTTGTTCAGCGGTCAACTGCGAGCTGAGGATGACCAGAAACATTGGGGGGGCCCCGCAAGGAAGACATATTTGAATGTTGATGGTAAAACCTTGAGCTCAGGTGGGGTCTGAATCGGCCTCGCGATAACCTCTGGTACTGTACTGGTAGATGGTATGTGATCTGTGCTCTGTGCTCTGTAGATTATCCACCTTGGCTATTGATGGCTCAGCAAGTAGAATTTCTTATAGATCTGTAATGAATGATCTATGCTCAAAAAGGAATGACTCATCAGGATGTTCAATACTCTTATCAATGAACGTCTGAGATATCTCAGCAATAATCTCAGAAAGATGTCTCTCATCAGTGCATAAATCAGGAAATTCAACAAGTAGCTCAGATATCTGGATCTCAGAACTTTGCTCAAACTGCTCATCAGTAACTGTCTCAATTGGACCACCAAGGGAACTCATGTCGACTGTGCTTTCCAGAAAGTCCTTATGGGAAAGGAACTCCTGGGTATCTATAAAATCTGTGAAAAGATCTGTTTCTCTGAATTCAGCAAGAAAATCACAATCATCTGGCTCTGATATAACTTTCTCTATATCATCTACTTGTGGTGGTGGTGATGGTCTAGGATCAGAGATCATATCAATCTTCACCTTGTCACTACGAGAGTGAAAGATGATCTCTCCAATACCATAATCAACTGCTGCTTCGGCTGTTCGGAGGAACGGTCGACCTAGTATGATCGGGGTATGGAGTAACGGTGAGGTGTGTTCATAACCACGACAACAAAATCAATAGGGAATTTCATTCCCTGCACCGTTACAATAACGTCCTCTAAATTACCTCTTGGCCTCTTAATCGATCTATCAACAAACTGAAGGATCATTCTGGTTGTTTTAAGAGGCCCTAACTGGAATTCAATTAATAAAGAGGAAGGCATGAGATTAATGGAGGAACCGCTATCGAGAAGAGTACGATCAAATTCTTGATCAAAGATATGGCAACGGATGTGAGGTGCTCCCTTGTCTTTCTTTTTAGGCAGAAGGTTGCTGATGGCATGAACTGTGGCCGTGGTCAAGATGTGTTTCTATATTTCCTTTCGTCTGTTCTTCCTTGGTTGACGCTTTTGGGTACATGCCTCTTTCATTCCCTTTTTTTACTATAGGCATGTATTCCATGACCTTAAGGAGTGGCATCTTTAAAAAGATGTTCTGTAAGATCTCAACCACTCCAGGATATAGTGTTGTTTCTAATTTTTGATTTTTTTTAGCTTTGAGAGCAGAAAGAAATGGCACAGAATCAGAATAAACATGCAAACGTTCATTTCCTTTATTCAAACTAGAATCATCATGTACAAGAGGACAATCAGAATCAGTCTGTACAGTGTTGTCCAATCTAGGGGAAGGAAAAACAAAATCTAAAACAAAACGGGATGCTACTGCTGGTGAAGAGGAAGAATATGCGAGTGTTATATTTTCCCTTGCTGATGGTGATCTGCATCTGCCTGGTGGTGGTGAAGGCAGTGAAACTCCAGATGTGGGTGCTGCTATACTAGGCCTCTCGACTGCTGGTGAAGGAGATGATGTAGAAGATGATGCTCTCTCAGTGGATCGATGTCCCAACCCCAACTTCTACGTAGGCGGCTACAATCTCCTACCGCTCCTGAGATGAATGACGTCATATAAACATGTAAAATCAAGGGACATACCTGTCTCAGGAGTGGGTGGGCCATTGTCTACCTACTCCTTGTGTCTGAAGTTGTTGGGGTTGGCTTCAACCTGTGCTGGAATCAGTGTCTTGGTGGTGGTCATGTCATCAATCCGCTGAGTCAGTTCATTCATGTTCTTCATAAGCAGTGTAAGTTGGTCCAGTGCTGGATTGACTGAAGGGGCCTCAAGTTGCTCATTGACTGGCTGTCGCTGAGGCTGATAGTATGGAGGCTGTTGGTACCCATACGGATTCTGATAATGAGGAGGAGGGGGAGAATACTGTCCATAATATGCAGTCTGCTACTGGTTAGGATGAGGGAAATACATAGACTGCTGTTGAGGCTGGCCCTATCTCCAATTTTGGAACTCAGGTGGAGACTGATACTGAGGCTGGAACTGCTGGTGCTGGTACTGGTACTGCTGCTGTCTTCCTCCTTGAAACTGGTGGGCGGGTCTTTGACCCTACTGTGAACCCAACTGGCCTGACCCTGACGGACGGGGCTGGTTTCGCTCATAGTCGAACCAAATACCGTTCACCTCCTGAATACTAGGTGGAGGTGGAGACTGTTGCTCAAGAATGTAGGCTACTTCCTGTTGATACGGAACTATCTGATGTGAATGCTGCTGAACCGGATCAGGTGTCTGCACGTAGTAGACATGCTGAACTATAGATGGTCCTCCGCTACTCTGCTTGGTGGAAGAAGTCTGCTCCCTAGTAGAGGTATTGGTTGCTGCATTCGTACTGTGGACTGCGCTGATCGAATTTACAAGAAGCTCAAAATGCTTTGTTATCTCATCCAGCTTATCATGTTCTTTGTCCTCTGCTCGATCACATGATGCTTATCAAGTTTCTGGGATCACTTCTCAATAATGTCCACTTTGGATAGGTGATTTCCAATGATGGCCAGGTCAGTGCTATCCACCTTATCCACTTCTTTTGTTGCCATCATATTGACGTCCTTGTGGGGTACTGCATGGGTGGTGATGGGGTGCTTCTGAAAAGCACGTGAAGAAGAAAGAGCTGCTGAACTTTCTGCCATCTCCTTAAAAATTAGGTAAAGGACATCCTTGTCCTTATTTAAGTGACTTCCCCCACAAGCGGCATCTACTAGCTTTTGGTTCTCAATGCTTAAACCCCCAAAGAAATTTTGTACAAGGCTGGTCTTTGGAATATCATGATGGGGGTATTTCTCCGTCAGATCTTTGAATCATTCCCATGCCTTGTAAATAGTCTCTTGGGGCTTCTGGGAGAAATTATCAATTAAGGATTGCATTTGGTTGAGTCGTCCAAGTGGGTAATACTCGTTCAGAATTGCGGACCTCAACTCTTCCCAAGTAGTGACAACCTTCTCCAAGTGATTTAACCAATACAAGCTTTGCCCATCAGACTGAATGGAAAGGCGGTCATATGTACTACCTCTAATGGGACATTTGGGTAGTGTACTGTTCCACAAATGCGATCGAGCTGCTGGAGGTGTATATAAGGTTCTTCATTAATATTTCCATGGAATATTGGGAGAAGAGCTAAAATAGTAGGCATAAGCTCAAAATGCCCATGAACCGTGTGGATTTGTATCCAAGAATTTGTCTGTCCTGCCTCTGGATTATAAGCATCTTTTAGTGTAGACTTAGCCGCATGTTCTATATGAGGTTCTTCACCCCCATTCCCACCTCCAGGGTTTCTGTTGTCCCCATCTCTCCTATCTTCTCTTTCCTGTCTCAGCTCGAGAACCATGTCTCTTAATGTGTTTTGAAAATTAGCCTGCTCTGCTATCTGGGCTTGAATTGTCTGAATGGAGGCTAAGATGGTGCTGTTGATCTCGCTCTGCTCTGACATGGTTCCCTTTCCCTTTGGTGGCATCAAGTGTTCAGTGTCTGACTCTGAAAATGTGCATGATACTCGATTAGTACTTAGAATTGATGGTGTCTCAGATATTAATCCGAGATTAAAGCCAATCTCAAATAGTGGATTGATGGATGTTGTGAAGGGTGAAGTGGAGGAAAAGGAATATTCATGAAGTGAGTCTCCCTGAATAGAATGTGAACGACTCGGAGTGTAGAATGAGTTCGCATAGTCCGAACGAGAAATACTCCGGTCCGACATCTTCGAAATCAATAGGCAGGATGCGACAACACGAAGGTCAATACAAGAGTGAAAGTGAATGAAGGCACAAATTGCGTATAAGGATCTTTACTGCTAGAAAGAAAACTCAATACAAACCCCCATTTTACCAACTCAACTCAATGTGAAGACCGTGAAGGTTCGGTCAATTATCTTGTCAATTTTAGAGTTTGGTGACAATACAATCTATCATAGCGGTTAAAGCGAGCTGTTAGGAACCCAATGCTCCTAGGAGACTAGCCTAATCCCAAAGTTAGATCTTTCCCAGCCAGTATGAATTGCGAACCGTTCACTGACTACCCGATCAATTCAATCTGTTAATGACGTCACGAGCCGCTTTACCGGCTACCGGAGAGATCCTCACTAGAGAACGACTAACCCAAGATAGTAGTCTGAAAAGAGTTTGAGCGTGGCTCTATCCTAGTATAAGGGTCGCTTTCTCTCTCAAGCAAACCAAACAATGAGGGGGTTACTCTCCCCAAAAAAATAATTTTCCTTCTATTTTTTAGGGTCGAGTTTTCTTTAGCAGTCCCGGTTTTAGCAGTTATCACTTGGTTTAAAATATTTTCAAAGAGTTGCCTACCGAGTGTCCAATTTCCTTTTTAATTTATGTGAGTGAAAACAAGGAAGGAGATCGGAAATGCCAATGCGCGATTAAAAACAATGATGCATGCATGGGTTAGAGATGCGTACCTTGTCGCCAGCACTCTACATGCAAGTGATCTGCACGGAATTGAAATAAACTATCCTATATGCAAATGCAAGTGAACCGTCCTAGATGATAACTTCTATTAACAAGCAAGAACAAGTTAATTTGACTAAGTCCAATTTACGCTCTACTCTATAGGCACAGAATTTTCTTGTTTAGGGTATTTGGACCTAATTAATTATCTGGCTCAAGCAAATTAATTAAAGCAATCAACAGGTAGCTCACGAAATCCACGGGAAACAAAGAAAAATAAAGGCGATGAAAACAAAACCAGTGAGGTCCCCCAAGTGCACCGGCACTTGGCGAAACAGACCCTGCAGCAAATGAATGTCCTTTTACAGAGTTCAAATGGAAAAGAAACTCTCTCTCTTTTAATTTTTTTAATTCTTATTCTCCTCTTCTCACACTATCCTACAGCTTGGTGAAGAATCAAGCTGTCTCCACGTCGCTTGGGGTGCTTCGGCTCTCCTAGGATTGCCTCCTTCGCTCCGCGGGCCCTCGCAAGAAAAAGAAAAGAGAATGTGTAAGAAATACAATTATCAAATATGAGAAAAAATGAAACAAGTACAGTGATATGAAAAATGGAATAATGTGGCAAATTATAAACAAATATTTATAACCAAGAATAGCAGGTCAAAAGAGAAACCTAACTAATCTCACCGTGCCTCCCCGGTAATGGAGCCATTTTGTTGTACGCGAGAATCTCGGGGATCAGAAATTGATGGTAAACTGGTCGTTGCTATCCCCAAAAATCCCGCGACAAACAAACAAAATTTTTTATTTTGTTACTTATTAACCTTTATAGCGGACAGGGTCGAACTCAGAGAGGCTACAAATCCCGAGGGTTATTCAATTAATCGGAAATCAATTACGAGAAAAATAGGAATCTCAAAGGATGACTATCCTTGGTTTTTGTGATTTTTTAATCTTTTTTTATTTTTTTAATTTTTATTTCTATTTTTTTATTTTATGATTTTCTAATTTTTAGTGATTTTGATTTTTGCATTTTTTATTTTTTCAAATAACGAACAATATGCACAAGCACAAGAAATATGCACACCAACTCATTTTTTTACAATTTTCAATTAAACAAAAATGCTCAGAAAAATCCAGAGAAAATATTTTTGGGTTTTAAAAGTCTTGAAATGTTTTTGGGAATTTTCATGGAATTTTAAGATATTTTTATGTTTTTCTAAAAATCAAACAGTGAGAAAATGCGAAATTATGCACAGCATGGAGTAATTTGTAACTTAAAAATATTTTAAGTATCCCAAAACTCGGACAATTATTTTTGTGACAAAATAGAAGCAATTATCTATAAATAGAAACTGGAATAACAATTTTTGGATTTTTCTAGAATTTTCTACAGTTTTTTAAGATTTTTGGTATTTTGTATTTTTTTGGATTTTATAAATGATTTATGCACAAAATTTTCACACAAATTAAAAGATAATGAAATAAAAGTACCCTAATTTTTTAGAATTTTTGGAGTTATTTTCGAATTTTTATGAAGTTTTGAATTTCAAACAGGGAAAAATGACATGTTTTTGATTTTTTAATTATAATAGATGAAAATAAAAAGCAAAGAAAAAATTATACTAGGAAGATAATCACATCAGGAGCGTAGTATAATTTTTGCAAGATTTTTAGATCACAAATAACATTTATTTTATTCAAAGAGAGCAAGCAAGTTATTGTTCTGTAGTTCAAGGACTAAAATGTAATTATGCAAAAGTTCTGGACTGATAAAATAACAAGAATTAAATACGGGAAGAAATGTGAAATTTACCCACTAAACATGTGCTACGCACATGACCTTCTGGAGCATAGGGGTGTCTTTGCAATATTTGAAAATCTTCAGGGGGTAAGATGCAATTTTGCCAATTTTATATACCCCCACTAGGGTTATTCCTTTCTTCTCAACAGGATCCAAGGGTTTGGCCGCTGCCCCTTCTTCTTCCCCTTTACGTGCGGGCGGCGCGAGCGAGGCGACGAACGGGGCAGCGAGGGCGACGAACGCGGTGGTGAGGGGGACAAACGCGACGGCGAGGGGCTGCGCTAGAGGATGGCAGAGGAGGATGGCCCCTTTTGTGAGGCGCCTGGACAGTCGCCACGCAAGCGATGGCGGGGCACGCGTACTGCGCGCCCGCGCCCGCGAGGCTACAGTGGCGGCAGGAGGGCAATGGCGGCGGAAGGCGTGGCCGCCGCCTCTTCTTCTTCCCCTTCACGCGCGGGCGGCGCGAGCGAGGCAGCGAGGCTACTTCGGGCATAGGGTACTGCTGGAGGAGGCACGGTGAGGGCTTCGGCATGGAGGTGTCGGAGAGGCAGCGCCACCTGGTGCGGCTGGAAGGAGGCCGCCGGTGAGCCGTTGCCTGCGGAGGCACTGCGCGCTGGACGGATGGAGCGCGGGCCACGGAGGAGGATCCGTGGAAGGGGCGGCCGGAGTTTGGGTCAGCCTGTATACAATCTTCCTTTATTTTATTTTATTTCCTTTATTTTTCCTTTACTTATTTATTTTAGGTTAAAATTAGTAGGAAGTGTACAATATTTATACACAGATGCAAGTTAGTAAGAATATAGAGTTAGTGTTATATACATGTGTTTTATATGGGATTTTAAGCTAAAATAAATGAATAAAGATGACGAATCGCAGTTTCATCAGTCTCTATGCCTTTAAATTGAGGAATCTTTCCCTTTCGGTAATTGTCTAGTAATGTTTGGTGTCTATGAAGGGCGTTCCCCATTGCACCTTCAGCTGGGGTAGGAGCAGACTCTGTTGAATGATGATAACTAGATTCTTCCTCAGAAAGATGGACGAAACCTTCAATCCTAGCATCCACAGGTCTGGATGCCTCAGGTCTCTTAGCTTGTGCATTGAGACTCTCCTCTACTGCTTGCTGCTTTTGCCCCATTTCATGCAGCATTGTCATTATAGCAGCTAATTGCCTAGACACATCTTGGTCTGCCATGATCCTGGGATAGGTCAAGGCCAAAGGTTAGGTCCTATATGTCTTAGCATGATGTACATAAGGGAAAATGACTTTTGAATGGTACTGCAGTCAATTATTAAGATCAAAAGATCTTAATACAACCTTAGTTTCTGAATACCGCTCATAGTTGTCAATTACTAAATAAATTATCGGAGTAACCAGGCTCTGATTCCAAACTGTCGCGATCCCAATTCTGGGCCGTCTGATCCTCCCATATCCGGATCTGGTTACTCAGCAATAATTTATCCAGTAATCACAACTAACATTCAGAAACAAACTGCAAATTAAAATACTTAAAAAGAAGTATTTAATGCATGTCCATTCACTAAATAAAGTTTACATGATCCGTTGTCCGAATACAACCCTTTACATGTACATTTGCTGGAAAGAAATATACAGAAATATTACTAACCACCTTAATGAGTAAAGCTACTGTATCTGATTGGATGGCTAAAGTCCTTGCGATGGCTCACCGACACCTGTTGGGTTTTCCAATAAATCATAGGATAACAATTAGCAAGTGCTAAGTAACAAAGAAGAGAAAAGTAAACAGATTGTGTAACATTACAAAACTTGTTGTCATTAAAAGTTACAATCCTTTCATTAATGTAAGTCCTATTCCTTTCTATTCCACATTAGGAATTAGTCCAGGGAAACTCCACCATTCTTCGACTTCGAAGATGTAGATACTTCATGATTGGAGATTACGTTGATCTGGTGAGCTTATGCTGCCGCACATCACCTCAACCAATCCTCCAATACTACCCTGACAATTTTCCTTTTCTTTTATTAATCAAGGTTTCAAACCCTCAGCTTGGAACACAAAGGTGCACACTGTCCTTAAGGACGTGGTTGCTTAAACCTCATGCTAACATTTAATCACATAACCTAGCGGCTTTAAATACATGTTATCATCACCCAGTCGCTATTGAACCACCCGTGCCTCAACATGGTACGACCACATCTTCCGTCGTTCAACCCTAATATATTGACACCTAGTACCACGCGCTGCAAATCATTCATTTCGTGTGCACTTATCAAAACAAGAAAACCGTGTACTACCTAGGTAGGGTCACACCAATAAGGGTTCCTTCCGACAAACCTACAGGTTGCATGCCCGACCTATAGTTCTACTCCCAGTCATTTCTTAACCTAACACATGATCCTTTTCAAGAACCAAACCAATAAATATCAATTTCCATGATGTAATTCCTCAATTCAACCTTATATTTGCATAACCATAAAATAATGAGTATAGGCTTACACATATATTAATTCATATATTTATATACTCATAATTATGCTCATTTTAACTTCCAAACCCTAACTTTCCAAGTCACTGCATCAATTCGATGTTTAGACCTTATTTTAGTTGAAATTACAAAGCAATTATTCATATTTTCTTAAAAAATAATCAAATTAGGGTTCTTCGTAGCAAAGAACATAAAATCAGAAATTTCAACGATCTCATATGAAAACCCGACAGCAAAAGAAAGGATTTCGTTACCTAATCAAGCTTTCTCTCTTATATACAGTTCTTTATTGTGATTCTCTTTCAAAAGGATGATTTATGACTCCTGAAACGATCGAATTTCATTTTCATATCAAAAAATCTAAAAACATGCCAAGAACATGAAGAACGAACGTAGAAAACGAAGAACGTGAAGAACACATGAAGAACACGAAGAATGTGAAGAACATATTTTCTCTTGAAATTTCGGCAGAGCTTCCCTTACGGGGTGATATTTCTAAGAAAATTTCGACAAAGTTTACCCTTATAAAATCATTGAAAGGAAAACAACAGGGAAACTGAAAATGAATTGAAAACCTAACTCACGAAGCAAACTAAGTAAGAGAGGATCGTACCTTCCTCCTTCTCATTCTCCCGGCAGTGCTTTGCTAGCACTCCTTCCTCACCTCCCACTCCTCCCGACCTCTCGACCCTAGCCCTTGGGGTGGTGATGGTAGTGGAAATCGTAGAGAATGAATAGGTAGGGGGGGCTATTTATAGGCTCCAGAAAATCGCTTACCATAGTTAGAAAACCATGGTTTAGACCTTAGTTGCAGTTAGCGGCCCATGGTTTTGGCCCATGGTTTCGGCCAAAACTTATCCGAAACATAGGGCTTAAGTTAGAACAATCCATAGGATTCTAGATTCGCTAATGACACTTAATTAATACTAATCGTGATTAACTTTCACTAATCACGATTTAACTTTCACAATTTACGCTTATCTTTTGCTAACTATTGATTTGTGTTTACTAATGATCATTAGCAATTTTCAATCCATCATTAATTTCTTTAATCATGCTTAATTAGTCTTAATGACAATCATTATGGGTTAATGATGTCTTAATCCTCCTTACTTCTCTTTCTTCCAAAAATCATAACAAATCGAAATGAAGTCCGATTCATACAAAACAAATTCCGTTGGTTTTCTCTTGATGAACCAGATCTTATGATATAAGATCTGAGAGATGCTAAGTTTATGTCTTTACACGTAGAGGTCGAACCACAGAGAGCAAAATTGATAGCCTACGATTACTGCTAATCCAAGTATATTATGTACAAACACGTCCTTTATACATGCCTATATATACACATTTTTTGTGAGTTTTAATTTTGTATATTTTTTGAATTTTAGTTCATATATATATATTTACATTTTGTATTTTCTTTTCTTTTAAATATATAATATAGAATATATTAGACTATATATATCATAATAGATAATATAGATATAAATATAACTAAAAATTACTTGATTAAACCTTTTTAGGTTGGGATTTTTACCCAACAGACCCTATAAACTTTGTCAATTACCTCTACGACCTTTTGCAAAACGTAATTACCCCATCTACCCTATAAATTACCCCAAGAACCCTCACGAGCTTCAAACAGATTACCCGCAGGGTTCATGGGGTAAGAGTTGGTAAGTTTACGGGGTCGAGGGGGGAATTACGATGTTTCAAAGGTCATGGAGGTAATTGGCAAAGTTTATAGGGTCTGCTGGGTAAAAATCCCTTTTAGGTTTAATATAATTTTTCACTATTTTGTGATTTTTTAGTGAATTTTGCTAATTTTTATATGTTTTTAAATTTAAACATATACCTAATTAGGGATTAAATAATAGGCGGGGACTGAAATGAAGATTAAAAATATCAAAGCACATCCAACATTCTTCACATCAATTTTAGTAGACGATAATAATATAATAAAATTCAGAAACAAAAAACTTATTTTTGGATTTTTGATTGATTTTTAATATTTTTGTTAGATTTTGGAGCTTTTAATCTTTAGCCTTTTTCTTTTTCTATTATTAGGGATTTGTGGTCTGGAGTTAAAATATGTTAAAATAGATAAAATATATTTTTTTGGATTTTTTCAGGATGTTTTTCTATTTTTTTGTATTTTATAGTAAAAACAGGGAAAAAAATGTGTTCATTTCATTTTTAATAAATAGTTAAAATGCCAAAATTGCCAAAATAAAATTTGCGCATGAAGCTATATTACAGTAGGCGTCTGACCCTATTTTTGCACAATTTTAGGAGCATGGGTGCTATTTTTAATAAATGAAATTCAAGCACTAAAATTTCATGTACTAGAAAGGACATTTTTACAAATAAATTAAATAGTGAGGTCTTAAGTATATTTTCCCCGAAATATACAATGTACGCTGAATTTTATTGGATTAAATTGAAAATAAAAAGTCACAAGGGCTTCATTATAATTTGCCTAAGTCATGTGGCACTACATGTGAGCTAAGATGGACATGACCCATATGCAATATGCGACAAGTAAACGTCCCATTTTATTTACACTTTTCATTTTATTCACATGATTTATAAATAAATACAAAAAAGGCGGGGCTGGATGTGAAAATTACCCCATCATGTGCTGGAACGGACGACCGGATGAGCTTCACATAGTCACGTGACGCACCGTTGTCTCGCGGTACCCCTTTGCTGATAAACACACAGGATCTGGTATTGGCTCTTCATCAATGATCAAGGGGAGTAAGGCATGGACGTCTGAGATTCGATCTGGGGCCTCCCCCTTCATCGGACGGTAACGGCTTCGCGGATGAACAAGGAAGAAGGTGGCCTAACCCAAACTTCGCATCACAATTCCTCCTTCCACCTGCGATGTCTGATGGATTTCTTTGGCTCTACACCTTCGGGGACTCTTCCGTGTCAATCGAGGTACTCTAGAAGATCCAGGACCCAACGATGGGGTCCTGGCATGTCGGGGAAGAACAAGCACCTAGGGACCCTCGTCCATGTGCGATTGAGCTCCAGAAGGAGTCCTTTGCCTTGGCATCTGCACGAAGAAGTTCTCTGTCTTGGGGTGAATTTCCTCGACTGGTTGTGAAGCTGGGATGCACACTGAATGGATGGAATGGTGATGCTCTGGCATACGACGGAGGAGGAACATCGATTCCTAGATCAAAAGGGTAATTTTGTTGACTGGGGCATAGGGATTAGTGTAGAAACGAAGGGGTGATGTGATGAGATGGAAAGGTGGGTTGAGATACAGTGAATCACAATGAGGACATGGTCGGAGCTCGGGAGCTCTGGCAGGAAGATTAAACCTAATCTACTCTACTAGAGCGATTAAAGACCGAAATAAAAGATGAAAATGGAATCCTACTAGCTACAACTAACTACTGATACAAAAGAATGCATCTCGTACCTGAGGATTTCTCAAGGAGAAGAGGTGACCGGAGGGCTGCCGTGGATCACTCTACCTTGCCCAAGTGGCTCGTCCAAAGCTCGGGGATGCTCTGCTGTCACCAGGAGCACACTCGCATGCACTATGGTGGACTTCCAAGCTCGGAGAAGGATCAAGAAGTGAAGGAGGAACAAAAGTACTTATTTATAGATAAGGTGATAAGGGCTTCCTGACCATGGGCATGAGATCAGATCGAGAAGATTTGATTAGATCCTTGGCCAAGGCGTGAATTAAGGATGTTTAGCCTCCATGAATCGCACATCACGCCTCGCCAGAGCATCATGATAGCCTGTGGAAAACTGGGCGAAATCGGGAGTCTGACAATTCCGGCGACTCAAGGAAGAGAGGGGGCTGTTGACCGAGGTCAACAGTCTCAGCCTCCTGATTGGTCCACTTTGGACACTACATGACAAAAAAGCCGAGTTTATTCGAAAATAATTAACTAAAAATAGTAGATGATTTTATTAATTTTTTATTATAAATAAAAAATGCTTATTATTTTATGTAGTATTTTAATATTATTTTTATTTATTTATTGATTTTATTTATTACAAGTTAATTTTTAGGGGTGTATTTATAGGTATATTAATCTATGTTTTGTACATTTTATTTTTATTTTTATTTTCTATTTATTATTTTTTGATTTTAATATTTTATTCTCTTATTTTATATATTTACAACTTATTTTTAAGTGTCCAAATATGTTTTTATTATATTTTCTGATGTTATTTGTATACTTAAATAAACAGAGGTATAAATCATGTGGGTATAAGTATAGGTATTTTAACTTTGTATTCAGTATACATATTTTATCCTAATGTCTTTTGTATGGTTCTATTTTAGTTTGATTTATAAATAATATTTACAAACTTATAAAAATATAATATTACAATAATAAAAAAAATAAAATGAATATTTTATTCAGGTATATAGTACAATAGGGGTCCAAAACGTACCTTTTACATATTAACTCCAAAAAATATGAAACCACCTTCATTAAATATATTATTAAAAGTTATATAAAATTAAAGGAGATTTTGATACCTTTTGAGTTTTTTATTTGAGTGATATGGGTCTGGAAAATTTGGGTTTCGACTTTTTATTCTGTATATAAAAAGTACATTGTATATTTTTTTTACATGAAATCAATTTTCTATTTTTGTATATATTATTATCTACAACTGTCACATACAAAGTTTCTTTATTTGAGGTATAAAAAGTGGAAAATAAGGTAGGTCCCAAAAATGAATAAAAGATGAATACTAGAAATGGGATTTTTATTGAGTTATTGACCCTTATCTCCCTACTTTATTCCATGTCGACCTAGTCATCAAGATGCCTAGGTCTCGGGATTTAGGATCATAAAATACCTTTGGTATTTTATTCTTATTCTTTTCTTTTCTTTATTCTATAATTTTGACATTAAAAACATTATTTTATACAGTAACTTTACAACAAAGAATGGATGTTAATTTGTACAAATTAAGGCTATTTACATGCATTAGCTAGAGTTTGTAAGGCCAAAGTGATAAAATAATGGTGATGAAAGGGAGATTCATCACCCCTTATACTTGCCTTTGCTAGTCCCAAGCAAACACTTATGCAATATGTGCAAACAAATAGAAATAAAGATAAGAAAAAGAAGGAAAGTGGATTAAATTTAATTTTCAAACTTAGCTTCTCAATATCAAAGTTTGGAGCTTAAGTCATACCTTTGGAATTTTAGTGCGATCGAAACCTTATTGGGAATCAGATTTGAAACACTATAGCCTTCGAGACTCCCAAAACCCTGCTCAAGTCTCCTTAATAGCCAGGTCAGGATACTTCAACTTATATGTAAACCCTTATGACTATGAATCTCACTTGTACAATATATGTGATGGTGGCTCTTCTCAACTAAAATGACAAAGAGACTGACTTCTCCAGCATGACAAGCCAATTATTCCTCAATCTAGCAACTCTTTCCTCGAGGAGCAGGGTATTCCCTTCTAAGTTCTAGTGACAACCAACTCAAGAGGAAGGGGTGGAGAGAAGAATGGACGGTAGCCAATGTAGCTACTTATCTTAGGATGCATGACTAGTGTAGTCAAGTCATCCAGCTGTAGGCTCCCAAGGTATGACTTTGAAGCTCAAGCTTGCTTATTGACTATAAAAATATGTACACTCCTGTAGGTATTTTATTTTCAATCAGGTCTGTCCACTTTTTTGGAGTTTTTATTTTTTTGAATATTATATACAACAACATTTATATAAGGAGTTTTTCCTCTTGATCCAGTAGACTATCCCTCTTTTGAAGCATTATTGCAACCACACTCTCCTATCTTTAGACATCTCTACTACTGGACGGGTTGGGGTGCATTTCCCTCCCTAGACGAGGACAAATGTTTCCACTTGTGTGTCTCTCATACCGACAAATCCAATCCCCTTACCACTCCAACTGAGTTGAGCCAAGTGAAAGGCACATGTGTCCAAGTTAGATCATTATCAACAAGAGTTGTGCGTGTGCTCCGAAATACTGTACTTAGGCAGTCAAGAATACATTAAACCAAGTATCACGATTCTCAAAGAACTAAGTCAACTAGACCTGAAGTACCTCAATTCCAGTTCCTATAAGGTTCCTGTGATTAGGTAGATTTAAGGTCCAACCAAGCTCCAATCTTCAGATTTTACTTAGACTAGTTAAATTATCAATCTCAATCCAAAAAATGTGATTGCTATGCATAATGCATAAAATATTTTTGTGATGCAATTTTCAAAGTTTTGACCTTTTTATGGATTTTTTTGCAAATGTTTTTGGGATTTTTGGTTTTGCAAATGTTTTTGTGATTTTTGAAAACAAAAGATTTTGGCTCAGAAAACAGGTACAAATATTTACATGGTGATGATCTTATATTTACAAGAGTTCTATTTTTAAGAATTTATAAGGGATATGTGATCATTTATATATATATAAGAATGTTACTATGATGTATATATTCCTCAAACGTATTTGAAATTAATTTTACAAACAATTTTGAAAAAATATAGTCCAAAATAATTTTTACAAACATTTACATGCATTTGAAAATTATTTTGCAAAGGTTTTTCAAACAGTATATACAGATTTTTCAAAATATTTTCACAAGCATTTTCAAAATCATTTGCAAATAGTTTTTCAAACATTTTTTATTTCACACAAAGAAAAGAATTTCTTACAAATAATTTTTTTTTACAAAAGTTGAAAATATTTAACAAAACATTTTCCAAATAGTTTTCAAAAGATTTCTCAAAAAGATTTCCAAACTAATTTTAAAACATTTTGCGAAAAATATTTTTACCTTATTTATTAATCAGTAAATACAAAAAGAATTTGAGGAATAATATGCATCTTTAATTAAGTGATTTTAATTGAATTGTATATGTATATATATGAATAGTGATTTAGCCATACTTATTAGAAATACGAAAGTACAAGTTTTAGCTGAAGTATATACAGAGTATATACGACCCTCCATACTTAGCTCGAGTTATGTCCTCATAGATAAGAGAGAAAAAGAGAAGACAGAGCTCGTACTGAGTATAAAAAAGCCTAAAGAATAAATGAATGACGAAGAAATAAATGAATGAGAAGTTGATCGTCCCCCCTATACTTAGGATCAAATAATCCTAAGTATAGCAGACTTTATACAAGACATGGAGGGTCAAGGGTGGGCATGAACAAATCACAACTCTGACAGTCTCCCCCTATACTTATGGTAAGATATCCCTAAGTATAGACAAGAAGAGGAGATAATGGAGGAGATCAAAGACTGAATGAACTCGGGGTACACACCCCCCCACTAAGGACAAAGTATGTCCTAGGTATAGAAGTCTGACAAAAAGGAGCGACAACAACAATTTTTTTAGATAAAGAAAATAAAAAATGAAAAGAAGAAAATATGAAGGCTTAAAGGAAGAGTTTTTGAGTGACATTATTTGACTCTTATGGTGCTGCTACTGTTGTGGATGTTTCTTCAGTGCGTAGTACTTGGATAGAGTCGACAATAGCTAGGAAAGTATCATGCTCGAGATAGGGCTTCAGTAGCTGACCATTGATAACAAATGGTTGTGCGTCAGGAGATAATTCTGGTATCACAATACTTATGTTGTCTCACACTTCTCGTACTCTGAATGGCCTTGTCCATTTACTCTTTAATTTACCTAAGAAGATCTTCAACTTTGCATCAAGTAACCACACTTTCTGTCTAGTCTCGAAGGTCTTTCATCTGATGTGCCGGTCATGCCAGTGTTTAACCTTCTCCTTCTACGTTAATGTGTTATCGTAGGCATAGTCTCAAAATTCCAGGAGCCTATTCAGTTCCTCTTTTTGTTTCTGACCACTTTGTTGTGAGTCCAAATTACAAAAGTTGGCCGGCCACAATGATTAGTGAATCAATTCTACTAGTAGATGGCATGGCTTTCCATATACAAGATGATAGGGCGACATGCCTAATGGAGACTTGTAAGCGGTACTGTATGTCCAAACGATTGAGTCCAAGAGTTGGGACCATTTTTTCCTATCTTACTTAACAAGCTTTTGAAGGATCGTCTTGATTTCTCTATTTGATAATTTAGCCATATCATTGATCTGAGGATGGTATGGAGACACGACTCGATGCTCGATGTCGTATTCCTTTGTTAATCTCTTAACCTCTTTGTTGATGAAGTGGCTACCCCCGTCTGATATCAGTATCTTTGAAATCTCGAACTGCGAGATGATGTTCTCTTTCAGAAAGCGACAAACTGTTCGTTGTCGGTGGCTCGAGCGGGGATAGCTTCAACTTAATGACTCACATAATTAACGGTGATAAGGATATGCTCATACCCCTGATTGTTAGGAAAGGGCCCCAACAAATTGATGCCCCAAGCATCGAATACGTATACTATCTGAATGATATTCAGGGGCATGGAATCTTTAGCTGTAAGGGTACCTTTCAGTCTCTGATAGTCAGTGCAGTGTTGACATATGCTGCAACATCCTTAAATAGTGTAGGCCACCAGAGGCCACACTGCTATACTTTCATTGTCATTCTATCTCCAGAGTGGTGTCCATTATATTCGAGCGAATGACAATGCTCGAGGACACTATGCTGCTCCTCCTGAGGGATACACCTGCACCAAATACAATCCGCTCCTTCCCTGAATAAGATAGGATCTTCCCATTGGCAGAAATGGATAGATGACAAGAATGTGTCCTTTTGGATCTTCGTCTAATCTTGTGGAACTACACCCAAAATGAGGTAATTTACAATATCGGTATACCAAGGGAATGGATCCACTACCAGAATTTACTCGTCAGGAAAGATGTCTACGATGGGTGTATTGCTCAATGGAGGCTCTTGCTGCTCAATTCTGGAGAGGTGATCTACTACCACATTCTGAACTCCAGACTTATCCTTGATCTCCAAATCAAACTCCTGGAGGAGAAGGATCCATCTGATCAATCTTGGCTTGTCATCCTTCTTCTGCTGTAAAAATCTGATAGCAGAGTGGTCAGTATAGATGGTAACTTTAGATCCAAGCAAATAGGATATGAATTTCTCAAGGATGAATACCATAACTAGCAATTCTTTCTCTGTCACAGTGTAATTTCTTTGAGCTTCATCCAGTCTGGCATAATGAATGACATAGGGTGCCTTATCTTTCCTTTGTCCTAAAATAGCCCCAATTGTAAAGTCAGACGAGTCCGTGATGAATCCATGATTCATCATCTCAATATATTAATCTTAGCAAAATCCTTGAGTAAAATCTCAAATAAATGTCTATAAAATCAATAAATTAATAACATAACTCTTGTAAATAAAATACACTAATTATTGTATATTATATTGTACAAAATAAATTAATAATAAAAAGCTGCAAAATAGAGGAGTTTTTCACCTATAAATAGCCTAAAACTTCATGTATTTTTAATAAATTCATTTTGACTCCTTTTTAGCTAATTCTTTCTTTAAATTGTTTATAAATGTATATAAAATTACAAAAGTATAAAACAAATTACATCTCAAATAAATAGTCTTACATCCCAAAGAGAAAAAGCTGTAAAGCCCGACTTCCTGACCAAATTCCTGCTCTGTGTAAACTCCAAATTCATCAAACGCGCTTTTAAAGTTCAAGTTGGATAATTATCTATCCAATGAAAGTGGTTTCATTAAAATCGGAGCTCGTTTACAAAATTGGAGTTTTGGGACCATACATTGTATATTATGTAAATATTCATTCTTTCTTCATTTTTTATATTATTGTTTTAATCACTAAAAACCAACAAAAATCATTTTTTTGATATATTTTATTTCTAGTATTTTATTTTGTTTTTATGTTGTAAATATCTTTTATGAAAAATACAAAAAAAACTAAAATTAGAAAAGTAAAAATGTAAATATTGCGTTCTTACTTTTGTAAATTCTCCACTCCTTTTCTTCTTTTTATTTTATTTTATTTTAGTATCCAACTTTTTCTCTTTTATTTCCTTTTATTTCCCCCTCTCTACACTAACCTCCCTCTTCTTTTCATTTTACCACCAACTCCCATTCCACCCCATATTCTTCATCTAACCTCCCATTCAACTCCACATTCTTCATTTAATCTTGATGAATCCGCGATTCATCATCTCAATCTCTTGATCTTAGCAAAATCCCCGAGTAAAATACCAAATAAATGTCTATAAAATCAATAAATTAACAAAATAACTCTTGTAAATAAAACATATTAATTATTGTATATTAGATTGTACAAAATAAATTACCCATAAAAAGCTGCAAAAATAAACGAGTTTTATACATGTAAATGGCCCAAAACTTCATGTATTTTTAATAATTTCATTTCAACTCCTTTTTATCTAATTCTTTCTCTATCTTGTTTATAAAAATGTATATAAAAATATAAAAATACAAAACAAATTTTAACTTAAATAAATGCTCCTAGATCCTAAAGGGAAAAAGCTGTAAAGTCCAACTTCCAAGCCAAATTTCCGCTCCATATGAACTCCAAATTCAACAAACTCACTTTTAAAGTTCAAGTTAGAAAATTATCTATCCAAGGAAGTGGTTTCATTAAAATCGGAGCTTATTTGCAAAAGTTGACTTTTAAGACCTAGATGTACATTGTATATTATGTATATGTTCATTCTTTCTTTATTTTTTATTTTATCTTTCTTAATTATTAAAAACACAAAAAAATCATGGTGGTGTTGTATTTTGATTGTAGTATTTTATTGTATTTTTCCTATTATACATTTCTACTATTAAAAAGAAAAAAATATATAAAAAAAGCAAACAAAAAATATGTACATGTTGTATATCTTCTTTTGTAAATTCTCCACTTTTTTTTCTTATCTTTATTTTTATTGTATTTTAGTAGCCTACTTTATATCATTATTTATATCATTATTTATTATCCATTCTCTACAATAACTTCTCTATTCTACCACCAACTTCCATTCAACTCCACTATTTTTAATAACTCCCATTCTACTCCATATTCAACCATTCTAATCTCCCTTTCTCTTCTCTTTATATTCATTTGTAGATCCTCATTTTTTTGGATCCACCATTCTAATAGAAAAAGGAGAGAGCTTGGAGTGTTTTGTTGGTGACAACGGCGAGACATCTTCCTCAAGCGACGACCTCCTTCAGGCGAGATCCGCGGAGCTCCGCTCCTCGTCACGAGTTCCCCATCGAGCTCGCTTAGCTTCTCCGATTTTCATTTCGCCAATCGGATCGAAGCGACGACAGGAGTTCAGCGTAGCTGCGCCGCAAATCCGACGAATCTCAGGTAAGTATTCCTCCTGATTTCTGTTGTTATTTTATTTTATCTCATATTTTGTTTCTTTGTTTTTTTATATCACATCATTTCATCACCACCACCTTCATCATATTAACACCATCCTCATCATAGCCCCAAAGCCATCTACCCTTTGTCCACCTTCATCCTTATATATAGATTTGTTTCCTGTTTATAAAAAAATTTAAAAAAAATAAAAAAACTAAAATAAAAGAAAAAAATTACAAAAAATAGAAAAAATAAACATGAGCAGCAGCGGTCGGCGGCGCCGCCGCCCCTCCCCACTCTCCTCCGCGCCCACGCGTGATAGCCGCGCACCACTACCAGCGGCGTTCGCTGCCGTACGCGGCTCCCTCGCGCCGACCGCCGCGCCTCCCTCCGCGCTTCGCCGGCCGCCCGCGTGCGACGGCGCCGCCTCCATCCTCCAATAGCGGCAGCCGCTCCTCCAGCCGCGAGTCCGCCGCCATCCCCTCGACCCCCCTCACCGCAGGAGATTCCGCCTCCCACCGTCCTTCCACCACCCCCACGCCACGCCCATGGTGTTCCTCCGTCGCGAACGGGCTGCCGACCGTTGACCCATTTTGGGTTCCGCCCTAGCTCGTCCAAGGGAAGAAGAAAGTTCTTTTTTATTATTTTATGTAAACATTGCATATATTTCCATCATGTTTTGGTAATTATGAAACAGTCCCTGTACTTATTTTGTTCTATTTAAGTTCACTCATGTTTTGCATTTATAACCCTCTGCTTATATGTTAATTTGGACATCAACATTGCATCTTTTTATTCAATAAAAAATAACACGATGTTAAGCAACTAATTTCCTACCATTTTCATATTTATTTTTATTATTGTGAGTTGCGGGCAATTAATTAAAATTGTTTAACTGAAATTTTCTATATTTTACCCATTTTGTGCTATTAAATTTATATCTTATAAACAATTGCTATAAAAATTGCACAAAAATTAGGAATGATGTCTTGAAATATGCTTGAGATGTTATCCAAATTTCATCCAAAGTGGAGTTGTCTTGTGCCTGAAATAAATCGTAGATTGATTTTTGTATTTAATTTTTAATTAAATCTACCTACATCATTTTTATGAAATTTCAAGTCTCATGAATTCTATATGAAAATATCATTTTAGGATAATTCGCACTCTGAATAATTTGACATTGTAGACTAATTAGGAATTATTTACTCACTATCGCTATAATTTCACTAAAAAATCCATAAAAAATTCATATTTTGTCAAAAAAATTCCAAAAAATTATTATAGTCTCATTTCATCATGTTTTCATTCCAGTAATTTTTTCATAATTTTTGCTTACTGTTTATGTGAAAAATTTCGAAAAAACCCATAAAAGTGTGCATTTTTAATTGTTGTATTTTAATTCCTAAAATTCTAAAAAAATGTGTCTTGCATTCATCACTGGATTAGGATTCTAGAAAAACTATAATTTGGCTGAATTGGATTAATTTCTCATTCAAATTAATTTGGCTAAGTTGTGTGCTTTCTTAGTAACTTAATCCACCCGTATTTTGCATTGGCATTTGTATTTGCATAATTTTTTTTAAAAACCGCATTGGAAATCTAGACCTAAGTTTTCAAATTAAATCCAAGTTGTTCCTTTGCCTCCCTGAGTTCGACTCCGGACTTGCCCGGGATATAAATTAAGCCGAGACGCTCTTCACGGAGATCTTCTCTCGGTTCTGACTGATTCGCTAAGTACACGTGCTACAACGTCCCTGAATTAAATATCGTATTTAGCAACTCGATCAGATGGCGCCATTACCGGGGAGGAAAACAGCTTAGGGATTAGTTTAAAAATTTGGATTTAGATTTTGATTTACTCGGGTAGTCTGACCTCCGAGCCACTTTGTAAATAATCCATTTTCTGTCATTTTTTCTCTTCTTATTTTTGTATATATTTGTTTTTATCTCTCTAATATAAATTCCATTTTCCTTGCAAGGGCCCGGTGGACTTGGAGTGCATCAGAGGTCGACGGACGCGACGTGTGCCAACTGTTGAAGAGTTAGGAGAATCTATTTATTTTAAGAGAGTCTTTGTATTTATTGTAATAATTTAGGTAATTCGCACTTTCCAGCGGCTCTTGTTTGAGAGCTCGCGCTTGAATCCAGACTGGACATTTGACCTGCTCGTGGTCGTGTGGTTGCTTGGCATAGAATAGGACTTGCACTCGCGGCTCTTAGAGCATATTTTATTAGAATATCTTTATTGCTTGTGCTCGTAATTTTTAGGACCACACATCACATTTAACGAGACACACTTACACCACAGAGCTATTAGTCAAATTTAACTTGTTCATCACTCGCTAATAGAACTGCCTGTCTAGGAACGGTTTTCTCGTTTGCATTCATTTAGAATAAATTCAATTCTGCTTTGCATCCCGTATGTAGAGCGCGAGGATCATTGTAAGTCTTCTGAACTAGGCATGCATCATTGATTTTACTATTTGCATCGGTTTTTCTTGACTCCCTCTCCCTTGGTTTTTGAAACTTAGGTTAAAAGGAAATCGGGACTGATCGTTAGGTGTGCTTTGTTTAGTGGATTAATCAAGTGATAACAAAACTTAAAATCGGGACTGCTAATCAGAGTTGACCAAAAAAATTGACTAAAACTAACACTTGTTTTGGGAGAGTAAAGCCCTCATTGTTTGTTTTACTTGCAAGTGAGAGAGAGACGACCCTAGGATAGAGCCAAGCCATGATTTCTTACTTACTACTGGTTCTTTCTTTTTATACGATTAGCTACTTTTCAGTGAGGATATAAGGGTAGCCGGTAAACGGCCGGGATTTCCTTAGCAGAGTGGGAGGTCTAGATTACGCATTAGTCCTCAAGGAACGAGTAGCCATATTTATATGGTCCGTACTTACTCCTATACTGGCTGAAAGTAGGTCCAACTAGTCGTAAGAACCGGGCCAGTCTGTAGGAAAATACGGGCACCTAACAGCTCGTTAATCTTTGCAAGATTGTATTTATCACCAACTAAAATTGACCAGATAATTCGATCGAACCTTTACGGCCATCACGTGTTGAGTTGGTGAAATTGAGGGTTTTCTCTTGTGTTTGATTATTTGTGTGTTATTCGGTGCACTTGCACGCTTTCTTCCTCGATCCGCTTCATTCTACCATTTCCCTTCCAAAATGTCAGAATATTGGTCATCATATTCAAGTCACCCTTCTTCGACCATATTCCGATCATCTCCACCCACTTATTCCTCCTCATACCCATACACCGACCGCAAAGTCAGAACTCCGACTGACTTCTCTACTTCTTCGTCCTTCTCTCCTATCCCACATTATTGAACCCCTGACCCACAATCACCCTGGATTGACTCACTATATTCTTGTCCGCTTACTGGAATCAAGGAATAAATTGAAGAGCAAGCGACTGCTGAGATGAATGATTGGCATAATCAGTTGACCCCACATACCTCACTTTCACCTCGAGTTGGGACAGAACAACAATTGTCATATACACATACCGACTTAACCTTAGGGTACAACATGGTCGACCAGACAAACCGAATGGAGAGGCCTGCACCTTACGATCTTCCTGACTTGATTGACCTGAGTGATAGAGACCACATTGACCAACCTTCATATCATCCATTCGGAGAGCCGACATATACAGGGGATTGGATTTATACGACCAATCTACAGACCCCTTGTCTACTGAGTCCACCTTATGAGGCTCCGACCAACATCTACCATACATATGGGTCATACTCAACCCAGCATTACACGTCTGAGCCAAGATGTGTTGAGTATAAGATCCCAAGTTCTCAGCGGTATCCCCTAACTGAGCAGACTTCTCTCATGATGTGTCATGAGAACTTATTGGAGGATGACATTGGTAGACTGATTAAGAGTCCAGGTAGGAATGTGGATCATGGATCTTGCGGATTGAATTTTGAAAACCTGGAAGACACCGGATTGACCACACATCATGTACAACTGGAGTCCCTTCTACCTCCCTCTTCTATTAACCACTTTCCCTCCAAACCAAAGTCTGTACATTCTCATAGTCCTCCTTCGCCTACCAAAAAGACCAAAAAAATTGAAAACTCAGAAAATACCATAAAAATTGAAAAGGAAAATATCTAAAAAAATCGGATCCTGCGGTTAGGGAAGCTTTGGATAGAAAGTTGATTTTTGAACTTCCCTTAATAATGGCCATTGAACACTTTCCCGGCCTTAAAAGATTTGTGAGAAGTAAATTGATGCCTAAAAGATCGGGCAATAAAAGAACAAGGACTGAGAGACATATAGTGTCTATGGCCACATCTTTGATGATAGGGAGAAAAAACAAGAGCCGCAGAGTAAAGCGGTTACCTAGATTTGATTGTGAAATCAAAGATACCACATTCACCCATGCAAGAATCGATGATGACTTACCGATTAATATCCTCCCAACCTCCATGTTTGCCAAGCTTAAACTCGAATCTGCCAAGAAGTCAAGAGAGATCATTCAGTTGGCAGATCGGTCTATTAAACGGTCGAGAGGAACCATTTCAGTCATCGTTACTTTCCAAAGTGCTCTATTATAGGTGGACTTCACGATCATTGACATTGAGCACCGAGGAGAGTTCACCTAGTCTCCGATCATTCTCGGAAAGCCGTTCTTAGCTTTGGCTAAGGCAACTATAGATTGTGAGACCAGGGATATTGATTTCACTGCATTGGGAGCACTTCGACCTCACCCGACCTTTGAGGACGCACGATATTCCAAGGTAACCCATAAAGTCGCAGACAGTCGTGACCTTCAAGAGACAGTTGAGTCTCGTCTCTCTACTACACCTGAGATACCGATTGTCCAGACGACCATTGGTTCAGAGACTCCCTACACCTCCACACAGCCTAATGCTTGCATCACAACCACTGTGATGGCTTCTAGAGATGACTCACCACCAGAAGCTGTCCTTGAGTCGGAAACGATCATTTCTGATTTCCATGATTTTTTAGATAATCTGACTCATGAGCCAATCAATGCCAAGCCAACTGAGAACACTATGCCTTTCTAGAGACGTGTGCTAACCCTGCAGGAGTATTACAAAGCATATGGTGACTCATCTGATGATGAACCTCTAGTCAGCACCTCACTACATCCATGACCTACACCAAAAGTGACAACTGGGACCAAATTGATCAATCTTAATAAATCAGTTGCTCCATCCTCTAGTCGGTCATCTGGTAAGAAGAAGAAGAAGAGTATTGATTCCTCGAGGTGTTCCCCCGAACCCCTCAAAGCTTGTCACTCTCCTCTTCCTCTTGATGCTTCAGGTTCTAGAAAATCGGCTAAGAAAGTTGCCTTCGACTTACCAGAGATGGAACTTTCTGAGGAGTCCTCATCAGGTCCAGATGAGGTGATCTATATGAGTGAGCTCAGTTCGTCTATTCTGAAGCCATATTTGAGCAAGCAGCCGTGTGTCGACCCTCGTTGGACGTTCCCTATACCTCACTATTATTCTTCAGAGGATGAATCTTACAGCGACACATGTGTATACTACCCACCTCCTCGCTCCCGCAAGAAGGTCCGTCACAAACCTTCTTGATCCTTGTATATTCCCATTCTTCCTTGTATACATTTTCCTCCCTTTATTTTCCTCCCTCTCCTGTGATTCACATCACTCGCCCCAGTTCCGTATCGTTTTCACTTTGTGGCTATACTTAGGATGACTAGATCCTAAGAATAGGGGTGTGCGTGAACCGAGTTGCTTCATTTCTTCTTGTATATTCCTTTCCACTCTCATCGGTTCCCCAATCTTGTGTATAATCCAATACTTAGGCTGACCAAAGCCTAAGTATAGGGGGGTCGATGCCCGTTGTGTATTCTCCCACATTCTTCTATTCATTTCACCCACTTATACTTAGTACGAGCTATGGCTTTTTGTCACCTAGTGCCATGAGGAAATAACACATGCTAAGTATAGGGGGGCGTGTATATATTATATATATACTTTACCCATAGCTCGTACTTTCATTTATTTTTGTATATATTATACAATAATTATGGGTGGGTAAAAAAAACTTAAAAAAACCTTTAAAAAAACAAAAAAAACTATTTCCCCTTATTTGCTTAAAAAACTTTTTCAAAAAAAATTATTCTTTCTTATCTACCATTTTTTTCAAAAAAAGAAAGAAAGCAAAACTTTTTCTAAAAACTTTCTTCTTTCCTTTGTTTTTCAAAAAAAAAAACAAAAACAAAAACAAAAACTCTCTGAAAAATCACAAAAGAGAAAAAAACACTAACTAATAAGTTGGTTTAATCCCTGACACAATTCACTTTCACACAAGACTAGTGATGTTCAAGAACACTTGGTTTATGAGGTCTTGAGATTTTGAGTTAACCAGCCTTAGTCATTAGGGTCCTTGACTTAATTATTCAAATTTCCCTAGTTTGAAAGATTTGTGTTCTATATTGCATGCTTAGTCTCTACCTTAAGAATATGATCAACACCTCACATACACGACTGCAGTTATGATGAGATGAGTTGAAATTTCACTTGAGGAACTGGGATGAGGGATTTGAGTTTGGACTTGATTTGATGATACTCGAGGATGGGATAAAATCAATGAAGGCTTCATGAAACCTGAGTGTCAGCACATTTAGCAAGTATGAGAACATTGTTCTTGTACTATCGCTTGATATTTACCTAAGTACCAGGGTGTGATAAAATAAAAAAAATGTTGATCAGTGTACGCCAACTCTTGGTAAAAGCAGTGGAGCTAGCCAAAAAAATTACAAAGCAATGAAATGTCAAAGAAAAGCTCTCATTCCACAAAGTCAAATATCAAAGAGATTCCACCAAAGGCGAGCGCTCCCAACTATTTCAAAGTGTCCACTTGGACCACCGCTATTAGGACCAGGAGTCGGGCTTGCACCAAAAAGGGCTCTGCATCCTAAATGCTACAAGTCTGGGTGTAGAAGGTATGATAGGTACTCGAAAAAAAAGGCACACCCCGGTGTACTCCCAGGAAAACAAGTGCAGACAGCTCCAACTTCTCTTGACGGACGCACTGATCAACACCAAAAAAATGCGTTGAGTAATAAGGCACTCGAGAGGATCCTTGTTCCAATGAGAGGGAGAGAAGAAATGACACAATCCTATGCCCTCCATCAACTGACCTTCCATCTACACTTTCAAGTCTGACAACTAAAGAGACGGTGGATTGGATGCAAGAAATGGTTTATACCCTAGTGTTGAGGATCGGGTCCTTAGGAGAGTCTCTTGGACTGGAACCTTGGGTGACATTGTGACTCTACTCTTGTAACTGCGGTCAGCACTTAAAGTCATATCCCTACTATATATGTATACAAAGAGAGTCTGATGATTAGGGAAATTGGATACCTTTTGACTAGAGCTTGGTTCAGCTTAGAATTTTAGGATCTCTAAAATAGAGAGCTCTTGAACGGATCAAGTCTTGTATTCACATGCACAGTCAGGGGTTAATCCAACTTATTCATTCTTTATTTGCTCGAGGACTAGCAAAGTTTAAGTATAGGGGGGCGATGAATCCGCGAATCATCATCTCAATCTCTTGATCTTAGCAAAATCCCCGAGTAAAATCCCGAATAAATGTCTATAAAATCATGAAAATTAACAAAATGACTATTGTAAATAAAACACATTAATTATTGTATATTAGATTGTACAAAATAAATTACCCATAAAAAAGCTACAAAAATAAAGGAGTTTTATACATGTAAATAGCCCAAAACTTCATGTATTTTTAATAATTTCATTTCAACTCCTTTTTAACCATTTCTTTCTCTAACTTGTTTATAAAAATGTATAAAAAAAATATAAAAATACAAAACAAATTTTAACTTAAATAAATGCTCCTAGATCCCAAAGGGAAAAAGCCGTAAAGTACAACTTCCAAGCCAAATTCCCGCTCCATATGAACTCCACATTCACCAAACTCACTTTTAAAGTTCAAGTTAGAAAATTATCTATCCAAAGGAAGTGGTTTCATTAAAATCGGAGCTTATTTGCAAAATTTGACTTTTGGGACCTAGATGAACATTGTATATTATGTATATGTTCATTTTTTCTTTATTTTTTATTTTATCTTTCTTAATTATTAAAAATACAAAAAAATCATGGTGGTGTTGTATTTTGATTATAGTATTTTATTGTATTTTTCCTGTTGTACATTGATACTGTTAAAAAGATAAAAAAATATAAAACGAAAAGCAAACAAAAAAATATGTACATGTTGTATATCTTCTTTTGTAAATTCTCCACTTTTTTTCTTATCTTTATTTTTATTGTATTTTAGTACCCTACTTTATATCAATATTTATATCATTATTTATTTTCCATTCTCTACAATAACTTCTCTATTCTACCACCAACTTCCATTCAACTCCATCATTTTTAATAACTCCCATTCTACTCCATATTCTACCATTCTAACCTCCCTTTCTCTTCTCTTTATATTCATTTGTACATCCTCATTTTTTCGGATCCACCATTCTAATAGAAAAAGGAGAGAGCTTGGAGTGTTTTGTTGGTGACAGCGGTGAGACATCTTCCTCAAGCGACGACCTCCTTCAGGCGAGATCCGCGGAGCTCCGTTCCACGTCACGAGTTCCCCATCGAGCTCGCTTAGCTTCTCCGATTTTCATTTCGCCAATCGGATCGAAGCGACGACAAGAGTTCAGCGTAGCTGCTCCACAAATCCGACGAATCTCAGGTAAGTATTCCTCCTCATTTCTCTTGTTATTTTATTTTATCTCATATTTTGTTTCTTTATTTTTTTATATCACATCATTTCATCACCACCGCCTTCATCATATTAACACCATCCTCATCATAGCCTCAAAGCCATCTATCCATTGTCCACCTTCATCTTTATATACATATTTGTTTCCTGTTTATAAAAAATTTAAAAAAAATTAAAAAAAACTAAAACAAAAGAAAAAAATTACAAAAAAAATCAAAAAAATAGGAGCAGCAGCGGCCGACGCCGCCCCCTCCCCACTCTCCTCCGCACCCACGCGCGACAGCCACACACCACCACCAGCGGCGTTCGTTGTCGTACGTGGCTCCCCCGCACCGACCGCCGTGCCTCCCTCCGCGCTTCGCCGCCCGCCCGCGTGCGGCGGCGCCACCTCCAACCTCTAATAGCGACAGCCGCTCCTCCAGCCGCGAGTCTGCCATCCCCTCGACCCCCCTCACCACCGGAGATTCCGCCTCCCACCGTCCTTCTGCCGCCCCCAAGCCACGCCCGCGGTGCTCCTACGCCGCGAACGAGCCGCCATCTGTCGACCCATTTTGGGTTCCGCCCTAGCTCGTCCAAGGGAAGAAGAAAGTTCTTTTTTTACTATTTTATGTAAATATTGCATATATTTCCATCAAGTTTTGGTAATTATAAAACAATCCATGTACTTATTTTGTTCTATTTAAGTTCATTCATGTGTTACATTTATAACCCTCTGCTTATATATTAATTTGGACATCAACCTTGCATTTTTTTATTCAATAAAAAATAGCACGATGTTGAGCAACTAATTTCCTACCATTTTCATATTTATTTTTATTTTTGTGAGTTGTGGGTAATTAATTAAAATTGTTTAACTGAAATTTTCTATATTTTACCCATTCTGTGCTATTAAATTTATATCTCACAAACAATTGCTCTACACAACAATTAGGAATGATGTCTTGAATAATGCTTGAGATACAGTCCAAATTTCATCCAAAGTAGAGTTGTCTTGTGCCTGAAATAAATTGTAGAGTGATTTTTGTATTAAATTTTTAACTAAATCCACGTACATCATTTTTACAAAATTCAAGTCTATTGGATTCTATATGAAAATATCTTTTTAGGATAATTCGTACTCTGATTAATTTGACATTTTGGATTACTTAGGAATTATTTACTCACTATCACTCTGATTTCACTAAAAAATCCATAAAAAATCCATATATTTTCAAAAAATTCCAAAAAAATATTGTAGTCTCATTTCATCATGTTTTCATTCCAGTAAATTTTTCATAATTTTTGCTTACTGTTTATGTAGAAAAAATGCGAAAAAACCCATAAAAAGTGTGTATTTTTAATTGTTTCATTTTAATTCCTAAAATATAAAAAAATGTGTCTTGCATTCATCACTGGATTAGAATTCTTGAAAAATATAATTTGGCTGAATTGGATTAATTTCTCATTCAAATTAATTTGGCTAAGTTGTGTGCTTTCTTAGTAACTTAATTCACCCGCATTTTGCATTGGCATTTGTATTTGCATATTTTTTTTTAAAAAAACTGCATTGGAAATCTAGACCTAAGTTTTCAAATTAAACCCAAGTTGTTCCTTTACCTCCCTGAGTTCGACCCTGGACTTGCCCGGGATATAAATTAAGCCGAGTCTCTCTCCACGGAGATCTTCTCTCGGTTCTGACTGATTCACTAAGTATACGTGCTAAAACGTGCCCAAATTAAATGTCGTATTTAGCAACGATCAGATGACACCACCATTTTTCCCTTTCTCCTTGTGTACATTTTATTTCCTGTTTATAAAAAAATTAATTAAAAAAAATAAAATCTAAAACCAAAAAAATCATTACAAAAAAAGAGGTCGTAGGTCAGCGCTGCCCCCCCTTCTTCCACGGGCAGGCCGGCGCCGCCCGCCACCACCAGCGCAGCAGGAAGCTGCCTCCGTACGGCCGCCTCCAGCGGCGCTCCTCCCTCCGGCCGCCCTGTCCTCGCACATCAAGGCCGCGCATGCAGCCACAGCCGCCGCCACCTGTGGTGGTGCGCCGCTATCGCGCTGCCCCGTCCCTCTGCTACGGGCGCCCCCACCATCGTCCACCGCCCACCGCCGACGACCCCACGCCTCGTCAGCGACGCCGCCCCGCTCCGTCCTGCGCCGCCGACCACACCCCCTTTGGGTTCATCCCATCGAGCCCTGGAAGAAGAAGGTCTGATTACTATTTTTTATTATTGTAAAAATTGCAATTTTTATTTCTTATATTTCTGTAATTACAAAAAACATCCTTGTACATATTTGTGTTGTTCATTTTCAATTCTTGTTTTGCACGGATACCCTTGTGTTTGTCTGTTAATTTAGACTTCAATATTGCATCTTTTTATTCAATGAAAAATGCCATTATGTTGTGCAACTAATTGTCTACATGCTGAACATTTATTTATATTTTTGTGAATTGTGGGTAATTAATTAAAATTGTCTAATTGAAAATTGGATATTTTACCCATTTTGAGCACTTAAATTTGTATCTCACAGATGGTTGCTCTAAAAATTCCACAACAATTATATATGATGCCTTGAAGAGTGTTTAACTTACTATCCAAATTTCATCCAAAGTGGAGTTGTCTTAAGCCTGAAATAAATTGTAGAGTGTTTTTAGTATTTGATTTTTAATTAAATCCACATACGTCGTATTTGTGAAATTTCAAGTCTCCTGTATGCCACATAAAAATACCTACTTGATCACACTATGATTAATTTATCATTGTGGATTTATTAGAAATTATTTACTCACTGTCACTCTGTTTTCACTAAAAAATCCATAAAAAATTCATAATTTTTCAAAAAATTACAAAAATATTACTGTAGTTTCCTCGTATCCTGTTTTCATTCCAGTATTTTTTTCATCATTTTTACTTACTGTTTGTGTGAAAAATTACGAAAAACCCATAAAAGTGTGCATTTTTCATTGTTGCATGTTAACTCCGAAAAATACAAAAAAATATGTTTTGTATTCATATCTGGATTAGGATTTTTGGAAAAATATAATTTGGCTGAATTGAATTTATTTGATAGTAAAATTAATTTGGCCTAGTTGTGTCTTTTCTTATTGTCTTAATTCAGCTGCATTTGTATTTCTTGTTGCATAAAAAATATATATATAAAAACTGCATTGGGAATCTAAAACTTAATTTTCAAATTATTTCCAAGTTGTTCCTTTGCCTCCCTGTGTTCGACCCCGGACTTGCCCGGGATATAAATTAAGCCGAGACACACTTCACAGAGATCTTCTCTCGGTTCTGACCGAATTGCTGAGTACACGTATTACAACGAACCCAAATTAAATATCGTATTTAGCGACTTGTCAGATGGCGCCGTTGCCGGGGAGGCAAACAGCTTAGGGACTAATTTAAAAATTTGGATTTAGATTTCACTTACTCGGGTAGTCTGACCCCCGAGCCACTTGTATTTATTCCATTTTTTGCAATTATTTCTCTTCATATTTTTGTATATATTGTATTGTTTATCCCTCTAACATAAAGCTTATTTTCCTTGCAAGGGCTTGGTGGACTTGGAGTGCATCGGAGGTCGACGGACGCGACGCGTGCCGACTGCTGAAGAGTTAGGAGAATTTATTTATTTCGAGAGAGCTTTTGTAAAATTTTGTAATTATTTAGCTTGCTCCTTTATATCGGCTCTTGTTTGAGAGCTCGCGTGTGTAAAAAAAGACTTGGACTTTATTTGTGGTGTGTCGAGACTCTTCGGTGAGGGTGGGGTCTCGACTTGAGTGGCAAACTTAAGGATTAGGCACACGGTAGTATAGAATCAAATTTCTTTGTGCCCAACGTAAATTAGGCCTCACATATCTTAGAAGATTCACATATCTTATAAGATTCATAATGAGACGCACATAGACACGTACTACTTAGCTCAAATTAAATCAATTCTTCCCCGCTAATAGTATACTGTTTAGGTGCAATTTTCTCGATCTGCATGCATTTAGTGTAAAATTTATAAATTCAGTTTTGCTTAACGCATGGAGAGTGCTGGGATTCACTATAAGTATACCTTCTTCTGAGAATGCATCATAGTTTCTCGCTTGCATTCTGATTTCTGATTCCCTTCTTGTTTGACAACTTAAGGTCAAAAGGAAATTGGGACTGAACGATAGACGTGCTTGTGAGTTCAGATAAATTTCAAGTGATAACCTAACTCTAAAATTGGGACTGAATTGAGCATGTCGATTTAATTAATTGGAATAAAAAGAACCCTTGTTCTCGGGTGCATAAAGCCCTCATTATTTGTTTTACTTGCAAGTGAGAGAGAGACGACCCTAGGATAGAGCCAAGTCTGGATTTCTTACTTACTACTAGTTCTTTCTTTTTAGGCGATTAGCTACTTTTCAGTGAGGATTTACGGGTAGCCGGTAAATGGTCTGTACTTCCTTAGCAGAGTGGGAGGTTTAGAGGATGCCTTAGTCCTCAAGGAACGGGTAGCCGTATTTATACGGTCCGTACTTACTCCTATACTGGCTGAAAGTAGGTCAAACTAGTCGTAAGAACCGGGCCAGTCTGTAGGAAAATACGGGCACCTAACAGCTCGTTAATCTTTTCAAGATTGCATTCTCACCAACTAAAATTTACTAGATAATTCGGCCAAACTCTTATGGCCATCACGTGTTGAGTTGGTGAAATTGAGGGTTTGAATTGTGTTTGTATTGTGTGAGTTCACTCCGCACATTTACGTGCACCGTAGAACTAGTGCCTCATTGACTATCGTGATCTAATCGGTTCTTTTGACATCAAAGATGACTGATTGGGGGGATATTTATTCGGACTTTGCGAATCTCTCGTTGAACCCTTTAAGAAGTACGTCTTCAAAGGTCCAAGCACAACTTGGACCAACCTGGACTCATGACCCTCTTGAGCACAGGATCACCCACTCTCGGGATGGATACTCTCAAACCATCCCCTCTCTCTCTTCCCACCTCACCAAGGAAGACCATCGCCTTGGTGAGAATATTATGATTCATATATCCTCTTCTAATCAAGAACACCTTGCCGATTCAGGACCTAAAGAAGACACAAGAAAAATGCCTCCAAAGAAGAAAGAAGAGGAAGAAGAGAACCATGAAGACCCATTGAGAATGGTACTAGCCAGATTAGCTGCATCTGAGCAGCAACACACACTACTCCGAGCTCAGCTAGGGCAACTAAATGTTGGGGTTGAACCACCAATGGATGCGACATACAACCCCGGACAATATCAAATTCATAACTACTTGAGTCCGGTCGAACCCAATGTTGATTTTGAGTTGAAGCCGCATTTTCTGAACCTGCTGCCACACTTTGATGGGAATGCTTCTGAGGAGCCATATGCATTCCTAAGGGACTTTGAGCTCATCTGTGCTAACCTCAAACATAATAATGTTAGCCAGGATTATATTAGGCTCAAAGCCCTTCCATTTGCCTTGGGTGGAAAAGCCGATTACCGGGTGAAGAATCTTGGAATCATCGTCACCACTTATGCCCAGTTCAAGGACCTATTCCTAAAGAAGTTCTACCCGTTGAGTAGAACTAACATGATGAGGACGCGAATTACTAGTTTTTCCCAGTTACCCCATGAAGCATTCTGTGATGCTTGGGAAAGATTCAAGGACATCCTGCAGAAGTGTCCCTGTCACAATTTAGATGATAACATCTTGGTCCAATCATTCTTCACTGGTCTCAACCCTGAGATGTAGTGTATAGTGAGCGCTGCCTGTGGAGGCAGCTATACATCAAGAGGAGTGGATACCGTCTGGAGGGTATTTGAGAAGATGGCTGAAACTAGCCGCTCACAGATGGCCAGCAGGTCTTTTACACCATCCCCCAGTTCACTCTCATCTGGAGGGGGAAAATCAATTGTTGTCGATCTCTCTCAAGACGTGATCCCTAGCTTGGGACTCCTTGCTGACAAGCTTACGGTAGTCGAGAGGATCGACAGGAGGATTGATGAGTTAGACCGGAGCATCTCCAAACTTCCAAAACAGATGGAGGAGTTGACTGAGAAGGTATCTAAGATAAAGATACCTGCCGTGACTGCACCCGCTGCTCCCGTTTACCGAGTTCACCATGTGCAGGAGCAGTTGGTGTCAGGGCAACCCCAACCGTGGGAGCAGGACCAATCCTACGCCCACTCTTTCGAGCAGCCACCTCCATTAGCAGAGACAGTTCAGGAGGAGCCTCCATCGGTTTGGGAGGTGAATGGGATATGGTATACTCAGGACCCTGCCAGGCAGGAAAGTATGGGAGACCGACAGACCTATCAGCGTCCCCTGACCTTTCACAACACAATATTCAACTCCGCACCACCTCCTTCACAACAGAGCCCAAGATTCTAGCCACCCCAGCAGCAGCGGCAACAATACCAGCAGTATGGCCGACAGGGCCATTACTAGACGGGCCAGCAGGGCCCGCAACTCTAGCAGCAGCAGCAGAGGCAGTACACTGGCCAGCAGGGCCAGTCTTCCCGTTCTTCTTCCCAGTCTTATCCACTTGCTTCTTCGTCTAGTCCTGTGGATATACAGCAGCAGATACTCGACGAGCTACGTTCCTACAGGAACGAGATTCATGACTTATAGGTGGATGTCAATCGTCTGTCCAGATGGCGAGACGAGCAGACTGCACCCTCTACCTCTATCCCAGCCCAAGTTCAGGCTAACCCCAATAGCCTGAACCGTTCTAGTTCTCACCAGCACTTTGGTCAGGTATCCTATTCGGCATCTCCTATATCTGAACATGAGATTCTTTCGTGTGACGAGGCTAACCACATGTCACTCAGGAGTGGAAGGACCGTGACCGTACCTGACCGGGCGAGGGACACGAGGAGGGGCATCTCTGGAGCTCTACCTGAGGAGTCTTCAGAGGACGAGGAGGAGATGCAACATATTTCAAAGCCCCATCAGCACCATTCGAGGATACCAACTCAGGGAGTCGAGAGGAGGAGGAGAGCACGTATGCAACATCGACAGCATGGATACACTTCTGATTGTACGGAGGACCTTGCATCTCCGTTTGTGGCGGATACCACTCCAGCTTCTATTCCACAACCTTTAGTAGATAGTTTTGATTTCGATTCCATGTTGCATCAAAAAGATTCTTGTTTGAAGAACTCTGTTTCCGTTAATGCAAAGAATGATCTTTCAGTTCATCATTCAGACTCTTCATCCTCTGTTTCCCTAGCTTCAATCCCTTTTCCCGTGCTCTTACGGCAGGAAAGCACATCAAAAAGATTCAGAAAGATGACCCTGATATGGCACGGTTTTGTAAAGAGAACATCACTGTAAAGGTGCCATTTGATGAGTATGTGGCTAATCATCCTGCATTCCAAAAATACCTTAAGGTGAGATGCACTCCTACAAGGGTTAGTAGGAAGAAAGACAACCGAAATATAAAGACACATGTCTTATCAGTAGCCACAACCTATTGTCTCAAGAATCAGACTTCGCCAAAGAAAAAGAGAGACATGGGTGCTCACTATGTGGAGAGTCGTATTGACGACATTGCATTTGCACGCACACTCTTAGATAACGGTTCTTCGATCAACTTACTTCCCTTAGCATTATATAAGAAATTGGAGTTGGGACCACTTCACAAATCTAGAGCTTTACTCCAATTCGCTGATCGTTCAGTGAAGAGACCTAAGGGAGAAGTGAAGAATGTCGTTATCTCGATTGAGGGGCAGAACTATCAGGTTGACTTCATAGTCTTGGACATGGAGACCCCCAATCATTGGAGAGAATCTCAGATCATTCTCGGGCGGCCCTTCCTTAGGACCGCAGGTGCATCTTTCGATTATGGTATGGGAATGATGAAGTTTCGTTCTCCAGGCGGAGAGGTGAACCTTGAGATGAGGCAAACCAAGTGTCAGCGACCCGATTCAGAGAGTAGTACAGAGTACTCATCTTCGGAGGCAGATTGCAGTATGATTAGCACAGTTGAGATTTGGGGACGGATTCCTTCAGGACAGAGCGAGTCCCTTTCATCTGGAAAGGGCATAGTGGATGATGCAGTTTGTCAGGTATTGACTGATTTTGTGAGAGATGCATCGACCTATTCTCATGATGACATAGAGATCCATCAGGATCTGTCAGTTCCATCCCCTTCGGAATGATCATGGGACATAGATGATGAGTCGGACGCGGCTTTGGCCGAACTACCATGTTTCTTTGGCGATCCGACTCTCGATACTTATGATTTGGTGGCGAGTACTACTCAGCTTAGCCCACCTTCATGCAACACGGAACCAGATTCAGATTCAGTTCTGCCAGATCTGCTTGATGATACCACATTGCCAGAACTGAAATCACTACCTCCTACAGTCAAGTATGCCTTTCTTGCGGGACCCAAAGAGAGATATCATGTCATCATTAGCTCAGACTTGACTTTAGAACAAGAGTCTAGGTTGTTAGAGGTCTTATAGAGGAACCGCAAAGCAATAGGCTGGACAGTGTCGGATCTCGTGGGCATCAACCCCGCTCTCTGCTCGCACCACAATTTTACTAAGGATAATGTGGGACCTTCCCGTGAGTTCCAAAGGAGACTTAACCCCAATCTATGGGAAGTGGTGAAGAAAGAGATTGAGAAATGGTGCAAAGCAGGGTTTATATACCCTATTTCTGACTCTAAGTGGGTGGCCCCGCTTCATGTTGTCCCGAAGAAGTCGGGAATTCAGATGATCACCAACGAGGAGGGGATAGAGATCGCGACACGAGTACCCACGTCGTGGCGTGTCTATGTTGACTACAGGCGCCTGAATGCCGCGACCAAGAAAGATCACTTTCCCTTACCGTTTATTGATCAGATCTTGGAGAGACTAACATGGAAAGAGTTCTTTTGTTTTCTTGACGGGTACTCAGGCTACAACCAGGTGGCCATAGCCCCTGAGGACCAGGAAAAGACCACATTCACATGTCCATTTGGCACTTACGCTTTCAGGCGCATGCCATTCGGGCTCTACAATGCCCCGGGCACTTTGCAGTGGTGCGTGATAGCCATATTTGCTGAGATGGTGGGAGATTTCCTGGAAGTGTTCATGGATGACTTCTCGGTCCATGGTGATTATTTTGATACATGTTTAGCGCACTTGGACCGAGTCCTCACGAGGTGTAGAGAGGTGAATCTGGTACTCTACTGGGAGAAGCGTCACTTTATGGTGACGGAGGGTATCGTGTTGGGGCATGTCATCTCCAAAAGGGGAATGGAGGTTGACCCTGCCAAGGTGGAGGTGATCAAGAAACTCGACCCACCTACCAACGTGAAGTCAGTGCGGTCATTCTTAGGGCATGTTTGATTCTATAGGAGATTCATTCAGGATTTTTCAAAGATCGGCTGCCCACTGACTGAGCTCTTAGGGAAAGACACATAGTTCGTTGTAGATCACAGGTGTCTGGAGGCCTTTGAGCACTTGAAGAGGAAGATTTGTGCCTCGCCTATCCTACAAGCTCCTGACTGGTCTCTCCCCTTTGAGATCATGACTGACGCTTTAGATTTTGCTATAGGAGCTGTGTTAGGACAACGACGAGAGGGGATTCCATTTGTAATTCACTATGCAAGCAAAGTATTAGATCCTACACTAAAAAATTATACAGTGACTGAAAAGGAAATGCTCGCAGTAGTATGGGCCCTCGAGAAGTTCAGATCATATATTTTGGGCTCTAAGGTGACAATATATACTGATCACACAACCATTCGATATTTAATGGAAAAGAAGGACGCGAAGGCGCGTCTTCTTAGGTGGATTTTACTCCTCCAGGAATTTGATTTGGAGATAAAAGATAAACCTAGAGTAAAGAATGTTGTGGCTGATCATCTTTCTCCGATTGAACTTAAGGATTCTTCTGATTATGAGCGGATTAGAGAGACCTTCCCAGATGAGTCAATTTGTGTTATTGACTTACTCCCGTGGTATGCCAACATGGTGAACTATCTTGTCTCCATGCAGGTTCCCCATGGTTGGACTAGGAACAGCATTGATCGTCTCACGTCGGATTCGAGGAGATACCACTGGGATAGTCCTTTCCTTTTCTTCAAAGGACTGGATTGTGTTTGGAGAAGGTGTATTCCTCAGGAGGAATACCAGAGCGTCCTCACATATTGTCATTCACTTGAGGCTGGAGGACACCATTCGGGAAAGAGAACCGCTCACAAAGTACTTCAATGTGGATTGTACTGGCCGACCCTATTTAGAGATGCTATTGATTTTGTACGGTCGTGCCTGATCTGTCAAAGGATGGGAGGGACAGTTGGACAAAGAGATGAAATGCCCATGCAACCGATGATTATTTGTGATATTTTTGATGCATGGGGCATAGATTTTATGGGTCCCTTTCCCAACATCCATGGACATGAGTACATTTTGTTGGCGGTTGATTATTTATCCTGGTGGATGGAGGCTATCCCAACCCGAACCGCAGACAACAAGACTGTTTGTAAGTTTGTGAGAGATCATATTATTGCTAGGTTCGGGGTGCCAAAAGTTTTGATATCTGATGGGGGTAGTCATTTTGTGAACCGAGATATGAGATCTTTAGCTAAGGACTATAAAATCAAGCATAGAGTTACTAGTCCTTACCACCCACTGTCCAATGGCATGGCGGAGGTTTCGAACAGAGAGGTGAAGAGTATTTTGCAGAAGTTGGTTTGTCCCGATAGGAAGAACTGGTCTCAGCTTTTGGACCAAGTTCTGTGGGCCTATAGGACATCCTACAAGACACCATTGGGTACTTCACCATTTAGAATGATCTATGGTAAGCCATGCCATTTGCCCGCAGAATTGATTCATAAATCCGAATGAGCAATTAAGAAGTTTAATTGGAGTTGTCACCTAGGGAAGCTTTGCTGAGACTTGAACTTGAACGAGCTCGTGGAAATCTGAAACAGGGCATATGACAACAGTTTGATTTATAAGGACAAAGTAAAGAGATGGCATGATCAGCACATTAGGTACAAAGACTTTGTCCCTGGGCAAAAGGTATGGTTGTTCAATGCCAGGTTGAAGATGCTCCATGGGAAGCTCAAATCTAAATGGACGGGTCCCTTTGTGGTTAAGAAAGTGCACGAGAATGGATGTATAGAGATAGCTGATCTCACAGATGGTGCATACTCTTATGTGGTGAATGGACAACTGTTCAAGCATTTTGTTGATTCGAAAGAGCAGTTAGTCCAAGTCGAGGTCACCAACTTCATGCAGAGTGAGCACAGAGCAGATACATCATATTACTCTTCATGAAGACACAGCATCAAGATTACACATCATATAAGATTCAATCACTCTCGTACATATTCTCCCTTCAATGTATATTCTCCAGATCACATCGGTTCTCACACTTACTCTTGTCCTATACTTAGGCGTACCAAGAGCCTAAGTATAGGGGGAGCCGATGCCCACCATATGTATATACTCATCCATTTCTCCTCTTGACCTCGTCCGCCCCATTTTTTTGCTCTTCTTCTACAGTTAGGCTGACTAGAGCCTAAGTATAGGGGGGCGGATCGACTTCTATACTATTTATTATTTTGGCCATCCTACGCTTAGCACGAGCTATGTCTTTTTCTCGCTTCTTGTGCCATGAGGACATAGCACATGCTAAGTATAGGGCATGTATATATTACATATATACTTTACCCATAGCTCGTATTTTCATGTATTTTTGTATATATTATACAATAATTATGGGGTGGGTAAAAAACAAACAAAAAAACAAAAAAATCTATTAAAAAATATTTCAAAAAAATCCCTTATTTTGCTTTATAAAAACCTTTTCAAAAAAAAACTATTTCTAAAAAAAAGTCCTTTCTTATTTACCTAACTTTTTCAAAAAAAAAACTCTTGAAAAAAAGCAAAACTTTTCTAACAAAAAAAACTTCTTTGCCTTTGTTTGTCAAAAAAACTTTTTGAAAGAAAACTTTTTCTATAACTATAAAAAATCATTCAAAAAAAAAAAACTAACTAAAAACACTAACTAATAAGTTGGTTTAATCCCTGACACAATTCACTTTAACACAAGACTAGTGATGTTCAAGAACACTTGGTTTATGAGGTCTTGATATTTTGAGTTAATCAGCCTTAATCATTAGGGTCTTGGACTTAATTATTCACATTTCCCTAGTTTGAAAGATTTGTGTGCTATATTGCATGCTTAGTTTCTACCTTAAGAATATGATTAGCACCTCACATACACGACTGCAGTTATGATGAGATGAGTTGAAATTTCACTTGAGGAACTGGGATGAGGGATTTGAGTTTGGACTTGATTTGATGAAGCTCGAGGATGGGATAAAATCAATGAAGGCTTCATGAAACCTGAGTGTCAGCATCTTTAGCCAGTATGAGAACATGGTTCTTGTACTAACTCTTGACATTTACCTATGTGCCAGGGTGTGATAAAATAAAAATTGTTGATCAGTGTGCGCCAACGCTTGGTAAAAGCAGTGGAGCAAGCCACAAATATTACAAAGCAATGAAATGTCAAAGAAAAGCTCTCATTCCACAAAGTCAAATATCAAAGAGCTTCCACCAAAGGCGAGCGCTCCCAACCATTTCAAAAGTGTCCACTTGGACCACCGCTATTAGGACCAGGAGTCAGGCTTGCACCAAAAAAGGGCTCTGCATCGTAAATGCTACAAGTCTGGGTGTAGAAGGTATAATAGATACTCAAAAAAGGCACACCCCGGTGTACTCCCAGGAAAACAAGTGCAGACGGCTCCAACTTCTCTTGACGGACGCACTGATCAACACCAAAAATATGCGTTGAGTAATAAGGCACTAGAGAGAATCCTTGTTCCAATGAGAGGGAGAGAAGAAATGACACAATCCTATACCCTCCATCAACTGGCCTTCTATCTACACTTTTAAGTCTGACAACTAAAGAGATGGTGGATTGGATGCAAGAAATGGTTTATTCCCTAGTGTTGAGGATCGGGTCCTTAGGAGAGTCTTTTGGACTGGAACCTTGTGTGATGTTGTGACTCTACTCTTGTGACTACGATCAACACTTAAAGTCATATCCCTACTATATATGTATACAAAGAGAGTATGATGATTAAGGGAAATTGGATACCTTTTGACTAGAGCTTGGTTCAGCTTAGAATTTTAGGATCTCTAAACCGACAGTTCTTGAACGAACCAAGTCTTATATTCACATGCACAGTCAGGGGTTAATCCAACTTATTCATTCTTTATTTGCTCGAGGACTATCAAAGTTTAAGTATAGGGGGGTGATGAATCCACGATTCATCATCTTAATATCTTGATCTTAGCAAAATCCCCGAGTAAAATCCTAAATAAATGTCCATAAAACAAATAAATTAACAAAATAACTCTTGTAAATAAAATACACTAATTAATGTATATTAGATTGTACAAAATAAATTAACACTAAAAAAGCCACAAAAAGAAAGGAGTTTTTCACCTGTAAATAGCTCAAAACTTCTTGTATTTTAATAATTTCATTTCAACTCCTTTTTGGTTAATTCTTTCTCCAACTTGTTCATAACCATGTATATAAAAATACAAAAATATAAAACAAATTTTAACTCAAATAAATGCTTCTAGATCCCAAAGAGAAAAACCCATAAAGTCCAACTTCCAAGCGAAATTCCCGCTCCGTATGAACTCCAAATTCACCAAACTAACTTTTAAATTCAAGTTAGAAAATTATCTATCCAACGGAAGTGGTTTCATTAAAATCGAAGCTCATTTGCAAAAGTAGGGTTTTGGGACCTAGATGTACATTGTATATTATGTATATATTCATTCTTTCTTTATTTTTATTTTACCTTTCTTAATCACTAAAAATACAAAAAAATCATACTTGTGTTCTTTTTAATTGTAGTATTTTATTGTGTTTTCTATTGTAAATATCTCTTATTAAAAAGATAAAAAAATTACATATTAGAAAAGTAAAAAATGTGTATGTTGTTTGTCTTCTTTTGTAAATTCTCCATTATTTATTTTCTTCTCTGTTATTCTATTGTAATTAAAGTAGCCTATTTTATTTTATATTATTTATTTATTTCTTTTACATTCTCTACAATAACCACCAATTCAACTCCATTACTCCACTATTTTTTCTAACTTCTAATTCAACTCCACCATTTTATTACTCCATCCCACTCCATCTTAATTCTAACTACCATTTTCCCCTCTTTATATACATCTCATTCTCCTCATTTTTTCCTTTGATCCATCTTTATGTGAGGAGAGCCTAGTTCCCAGTGTTGAATCGGTGACAGCGACGCAACCGTGGTCGAGCGACGACATCCCTCTCTCCGGTGAGATCCATTGGTTTTTTGGCCAACATCGCAGCCGCAACCGCGCACTGCTCGAGCTCATCGCACGCCGGCGATTCGAGCGAAGATCGTGCTCTTGTGAGCACAACATAGGCGATCGCGTTCATCGTAGGTAAATTTTCCCTTCATTTTGTCATCGTGTTTATTCTCAAAATTTTTTAAGCACATCACATTACCATCCACTTACTCCCATTTGTTTATATCACATCATATTTCATCACCATCTTCATCTTCACACCACCATTTTTTTCCCTTTCTCCTTGTGTAAATTTTATTTCCTGTTTATAAAAAAAATTAATTAAAAAAAATGAAAATATAACCAAAAAAACATTACAAAAAAAAATAAAAAAATGAGGTCGCAGGTCGGCGCCGCCCCCCTTCTTCCACGGGCTGGCCGGCGCCGCCCGCCACCACCAGCACAACAGGCAGCCGCCTCCGCACGGCCGCCTCCAGCGGCGCTCCTCCCTCCGGCTGCCCTGTCCTCGCCCACCAAGGCCGCACAGGCAACCACAGTCGCCGCCACCCGTGGTGGCGCGCCGCTATCACGTCGCCCCCTCCCTCCTCCGCGGGCTCCCCAACCGCCGTCCACCGCCCGTCGCCAACGACCCCGCGCCTCATCAGCAGTGCCGCCCCGCTCCGTCCCGCGCCGCCGACCACGCCCCCTTTGGGTTCATCCCATCGAGCCCTAGAAGAAGAAGGTCTGATTAGTATTTTTTATTATTGTAAAAATTACAATTTTTATTTCTTACATTTCTGTAATTACAAAAAATCCTTGTACATATTTGTGTTGTTCATTTTCAATTTTTGTTTTGCACAGATACCCCTATATTTGTCTGTTAATTTGGACTTCAATATTGCATCTTTTTATTCAATGAAAAATGCCATTATGTTGTGCAACTAGTTGTCTACATGCTGAACATTTATTTATATTTTTGTCAATTGTGGGTAATTAATTAAAATTGTCTAACTGAAAAATTGGATATTTTACCCATTTTGAGCACTTAAATTTATATCTCACACACGGGTGCTCTAAAAATTCCACAAAATTATATACGATGCCTTGAAGAGTGTTTAACTTACTGTCCAAATTTCATCCAAAGTGGAGTTGCCTTGTGCCTGAAATAAATTGTAGAGTGTTTTTAGTATTTGATTTTTAATTAAATCCACATACGTCGTTTTCGTGAAATTTCAAGTCTCTTGTATGCCACATGAAAATACCTACTTGATCGCGCTCTGATTAATTTGTCATTGCGGATTTATTAGAAATTATTTACTCACTATCACTCTATTTTCACAAAAAAATCTATAAAAAATTCATAATTTGTCAAAAAATTACAAAAAAATTATTGTAGCTTCCTCATATCATGTTTTCATTCCAGTAAACTTTTCATTATTTTTACTTACTATTTGTGTGAAAAATTGCAAAAAAACCCATAAAAAGTGTGCATTTTTCATTGTTGCATGTTAACTCCGAAAAATACAAAAAATATGTTTTGTATTCATATCTGGATTAGGATTTTAGGAAAAATATAATTTGGATGAATTGAATTTATTTGACTGTAATTAATTTGGCCTAGTAGTGTCTTTTCTTATTGTCTTAATTCGGCTGCATTTGTATTTCTTGTTGCATAAAAAAAATATATAAAAAAAACTGCATTGGGAATCTAAAACTTAATTTTCAAATTATTCCCAAGTTATTCCTTTGCCTCCCTGTGTTCGACCTCGGACTTGCCCATGATATAATTAAGCCGAGATACTCTTCACGGAGATATTCTCTTAGTTCTGACCAAATTGCTAAGTACACGTATTACAACGAACCCAAATTAAATATCGTATTTAGCGACTCGTCAGATGAAGTTGGTTTAATCCCTGACACAATTTACTTTCACACAAGACTAGTGACGTTCAAGAACACTTGGTTTTTGAGGTCTTGATATTTTGAGTTAATCAGCCTTAGTCATTAGGGTCTTGGACTTAATTATTCACATTTCCCTAGTTTGAAAGATTTTTGTGTTATATTGCATGCTTAGACTCTACCTTAAGAATATGATCAACACCTCACATACACGACTGCAGTTATGATGAGATGAGTTGAAATTCACTTGAGGAACTGGGATGAGAGATTTGAGTTTGGACTTGATTTGATGAAGCCTCGAGGATGGGATAAAATCAATGAAGGCTTCATGAAAACCTGAGTGTCAGCATCTTTAGCCAGTATGAGAACATGGTTCTTGTACTATCTCTTGACATTTACCTATGTGACAGGGTGTGATAAAATAAAAACTGTTGATCAGTGTGCGCCAACTCTTGGTAAAAGCAGTGGAGCTAGCCACGAATATTACAAAGCAAATGAAATGTCAAAGAAAAGCTCTCATTCCATAAAGTCAAATATCAAAGAGCTTCTACCAAAGGTGAGCGCTCCCAACCATTTCAAAAGTGTCCACTTGGACCATCGCTATTAGGACAAGGAGTCGGGCTTGCACGAAAAAAGGGCTCTGCATCGTAAATGCTACAAGTCTGGGTGTAGAAGGTATAATAGATACTCAAAAAAGGGCACACCTCGGTGTACTCCCAGGAAAACAAGTGCTGATGACTCCAACTTCTCTTGACGGGCGCACTGATCAACACCAAAAATATGCGTTGAATAATAAGGCACTAGAGAGAATCCTTGTTCCAATGAAAGGGAGAGAAGAAATGACACAATCCTATGCCCTCCATCAACTGGCCTTCTATCTACACTTTTAAGTCTGACAACTAAAGAGAGGGTGGATTGGATGCAGGAAATAGTTTATTCCCTAGTGTTGAGGATTGGGTCCTTTGGAGAGTCTCTTGGACTGGAACCTTGTGTGACATTGTGACTCTACTCTTGTAACTGCGGTCAACACTTAAAGTCATATCCCTACTATATATGTATACAAAGAGAGTCTGATGATTAGGGAAATTGGATACCTTTTGACTAGAGCTTGGTTCAGCTTAGAATTTTAGGATCTCTAAAACCGAGAGTTCTTGAACGGATCAAGTCTTATATTCACATGCACAGTCAGGGGTTAATCCAACTTATTCATTCTTTATTTGCTCAAGGACTAGAAAAAGTTTAAGTATAGGGGGGTGATGAATCCATGATTCATCATCCTAATATCTTGATCTTAGCAAATCGCCGAGTAAAATCCCCAATAAATATTTATAAAATAAATAAATTAATAAAATAACTCTTGTAAATAAAATACACTAATTAATGTATGTTAGATTGTACAAAATAAATTAACACTAAAAAAGTCACAAAAAGAAAGGAGTTTTTCACCTGTAAATAGCTCAAAACTTCATGTATTTTTAATAATGTCATTTCAACTCCTTTTTGGCTAATTCTTTCTCCAACTTGTTCATAACCACGTATATAAAAATATAAAAATATAAAACAAATTTTAACTCAAATAAATGCTCCTAGATCCCAAAGAGAAAAGGCCGTAAAGTTCAACTTCCAAGCCAAATTCTCTCTTTGTATGAACTCCAAATTCACCAAACTCACTTTTATAGTTCAAGTTAGAAAATTATCTATCCAACGGAAGTGGTTTCATTAAAATCGGAGCTCATTTGCAAAAGTTGACTTTTGGTACCTAGATGTACATTGTATATTATGTATATATTCATTCTTTCTTAGTTTTTATTTTACCTTTATTAATCACTAAAAATACGAAAAAATCATACTTGTATTGTATTTTAATTGTAGTATTTTATTGTATTTTTCTGTTGTAAATATCTCTTATTAAAAAGATAAAAAAATTACATATTAGAAAAGTAAAAAAATGTGTATGTTGTTTGTCTTCTTTTGTAAATTCTCCACTATTTATTTTCTTCTCTTTTATTCTATTGTAATCAATGTAACCTATTTTATTTTATTTATTTATTTATTTTTTTATTTTACATTCTCTACAATAATCACCAATTCAACTCCATTACTCCACCATTTTTTCTAACTTCTAATTCAACTCCACCATTTTATTAACCTCCATCGCACTCCATCTTAATTCTAACTTCTATTTTTTCCTCTTTATATACATCTCATTCTCCTCATTTTTACCTTTGATCCATCTTTATGTGAGGAGAGCCTAGTTCCCAGAGTTGAATCGGTGACAACGATGCAACCATGGTCGAGCGACGACAACCCTCTCTCCGGTGAGATCCGTTGGTTTTTTTGCCAACATCGCAGCCGCAACCGCGCGCTGCTCGAGCACATCGCACGCCAGCGATTCGAGCGAAGACCGTGCTCTCGCGATCACAATATAGGTTATCGCGTTCATCGTAGGTAAATTTTCCCTTCATTTTGTCATCGTGTTATTTTCTCAAAAAATTTTAAGCACATCACATTACCTACCACTTACTCCCATTTGTTTATATCAAAACATATTTCATCACCATCTTCATCTTCACACCACCATTTTTTTCCTTTCTCCTTGTGTACATTTTATTTCCTATTTATAAAGAAATTAATTAAAAAAAGTTAAAATCTAAAACCAAAAAAAATCATTACAAAAAAAATAAAAAAAGAGGTCGCAGGTCGGCGCCGCCCGCCACCACTAGCGCAACAGGTAGCCGCCTCCGCACGGCCGCCTCCAGCGGCGCTCCTCTCTCCGGCCGCCCTGTCCTCACCCACCAAGGCCGCGCAGGCAGCCACAGCCGCCACCACCCGTGGTGGCACGCCGCTATCGCGCCGCCCCCTCCCTCCGTCGCGGGCGCCCCCACCGCCGTCCACCGCCCACCGCCGACGACCCCGCGCCTCATCAGCGGCGCCACCCCGCTCTATCCCGCGCCGCCGACCACACCCCATTTGGGTTCATCCCATCGAGCCCTGGAAGAAGAAGGTCTGATTACTATTTTTTATTATTGTAAAATTGCAATTTTTATTTCTTATGTTTCTGTAATTACAAAAAAACATCGTTGTACATATTTGTGTTGTTCATTTTCAATTTTTGTTTCGCACGGATACCATGTGTTCGTCTGTTAATTTGGACTCCAATATTGCATCTTTTTATTCAATGAAAAATGCCATTATGTTGTGCAACTAATTATCTACATGCTGAACATTTATTTATATTTTTGTGAATTGTGGGTAATTAATTAAAATTGTCTAACTGAAAAATTGGATATTTTACCCATTTTGAGCACTTAAATTTATATCTCACACACGGTTGCTCTAAAAATTCCACAAAAATTGTATATGATGCCTTGAAGAGTGTTTAACTTACTCTCCAAATTTCATCCAAAATGGAGTTGTCTTGTGCCTGAAATAAATTGTAGAGTGTTTTTAATATTTGATTTTTAATTAAATTCACATACGTCATGTATGCCACATGAAAATACCTACTTGAGATAATTTGCACTCTGATTAATTTGTCATTGTGGATTTATTAGAAATTATTTACTCACTGTCACTCTATTTTCACTAAAAAATCCATAAAAATTCATAATTTGTCAAAAATACAAAAATATTACTTTAGCTTCATCGTATCATGTTTTCATTCCTGTAAAATTTTCATCATTTTTACTTACTGTTTGTATGAAAAATTGTGAAAAAACCCATAAAAGTGTGCACTTTTCATTGTTGCATGTTAACTCCGAAAATTACAAAAAATATGTTTTGTATTCCTATCTGGATTAGGATTTTAGGAAAAATATAATTTGGCTGAATTGAATTTATTTGACAGTAAAATTAATTTGGCCTAGTTTTGTCTTTTCTTATTAACTTAATTCAGCTGCATTTGTATTTCTTGTTGCATAAAAAATATATAAAAAACGGCATTGGGAATCTAAAACTTAATTTCAAATTATTCCCAAGTTGTTCCTTTGCCTCCCTGTGTTCGACCCCGGACTTTCCTGGGATATAAATTAAGCCGAGACACTCTTCACGGAGATCTTCTCTCGGTTCTGACCAAATTGCTAAGTACACGTATTACAACAAACCCAAATTAAATATCGTATTTAGCGACTTGTCAGATGGCGTCGTTGCCAGGGAGGCAAACGACTTAGGGACTAATTTAAAAATTTGGATTTAGATTTCACTTACTCGGGTAGTCTGACCCCGAGCCACTTGTATTTATTCTATTTTTTTGCAATTATTTCTCTTCACATTTTTGTATATATTTTATTATTTATCTCTCTAACATAAAGCTTATTTTCCTTGCGAGGGCCTGGTGGACTTGGAGTGCATCGGAGGTCGACGGACGCGATGTGTGCTGACTGCTGAAGAGCTAGGAGAATTTATTTATTTCGAGAGAGCTTTTGTAAATTTTTGTAATTATTTAGCTCGCTCCTTTATAGCAGCTCTTGTTTGAGAGCTCGCGTGTGTAAAAAAAGACTTGGACTTTATTTGTGGTGTATCGAGACCTGTTTCACTCTCCGGTGAGGGTGGGGTCTCGACTTGAGTGGCGAACTTAAGGATTAGGCACACGGTAGTATAGAATCAAATTTGTTTGTGCCCGTCGTAAATTAGACCACACATATCTTAGAAGATTCACATATCTTATAAGATTCATAATGAGACGCACATAGACACGTACTACTTAGCTCAAATTAAATCAATTCTTCCCCGCTAATAGTATACTGTTTAGGTGCGGTTTTCTCGATCTGCATTCATTTAGTGTAAAATTTATAAATTCAGTTTTGCATAACTCATGGAGAGTGCTGGGATTCACTGTAAGTATACCTTTGTCTGAGCATGCATCATAGTTTCTCGTTTGCATTCTAATTTTCGATTCCCTTCTTGTTTTACAACTTAAGGTCAAAAGAAAATTGGGACTGAACGGTAGACGTGCTTGTGAGTTCAGATAATTTCAAGTGATAACCTAACTCTAAAATTGGGACTGAATTGAGCAGGTCGATTTAATTAATTGGAATAAAAAGAACCCTTGCTCTCGGGTGCATAAAGCCCTCATTATTTGTTTTACTTGCAAGTGAGAGAGAGACGACCCTAGGATAGAGCCATGTCTGGATTTCTTACTTACTACTGGTTCTTTCTTTTTAGGCAATTAGCTACTTTTCAGTGAGGATTTATGGGTAGCCGGTAAAGGGTCCAGACTTCCTTAGTAGAGTGGGAGGTTTAGAGGACGCCTTAGTCCTCAAGGAACGGGTAGCTGTATTTATACGGTCCGTACATACTCCTATAGTGGCTGAAAGTAGGTCAAACTAGTCGTAAGAACCGGACCAGTCTGTAGGAAAATACGGACACCTAACAGCTCGTTAATCTTTCCAAGATTGTATTCCCACCAACTAAAATTGACCAAATAATTCGGCCGAACTCTTACGGCCATCACGTGGTGAGTTGGTGAAATTGAGGGTTTGAATTGTGTTTGGTATTGTGTGAGTTTACTCCGCACATTTACGTGCACCGTAGAACTAGTGCCTCATTGACTATCATGATTAATCGGTTCTTTTGACATCGAAGATGACTGATTGGGGGGATATTTATTCAGACTTTGCGAATCTCTCATTGAACCCTTTAAGAAGTACATCTTCAAAGGTCCAAGCGCAACTTGGACCAACCTCGACTCATGACCCTCTTGAGCCCAGGATCACCCACTCTTGGGATGGTTACTCTCAAACCATCCCCTCTCTCTCTTCCCACCTCACCGAGGAAGACCATCGCCTTGGTGAGAATACCATGATTCATAAATCCCCTTCTAATCAAGAACACCTTGATGATTCAGGACCTAAAGAAGACACAAGAAAAATGCCTCCAAAGAAGAAAGAAGAGGAAGAAGAGAACCATGAATAGCCATTGAGAATGGTACTAGCCAGCTTAGCTGCATCTGAGCAACAACATGCACCACTCTGAGCTCAGCTAGGGCAACTAAATGTTGCGGTCGAACCACCAATGGATGCGACATACAACCTCGGACAATATCAAATTCATAACTACTTGAGTCCGGTCGAACCCAATGTTGATTTTGAGTTGAAGCCGCATTTTCTGAACCTGCTGCCACACTTTGATGGGAATGCTTCTGAGGAGCCATATGCATTCCTAAGGGACTTTGAGCTCATACGTGATAACCTCAAACATAATAATGTTAGTCAGGATTATAGTAGGCTCAAGGCCCTTCCATTTGCCTTGGGTGGAAAAGCCGATTACTGAGTGAAGAATCTTGGAATCATCGTCACCACTTATGCCCAGTTCAAGGACCTATTCCTAAAGAAGTTCTACCCGTTGAGTAGAACTAACATGATGAGGACGCGAATTACAAGTTTTTCCCAGTTACCCCATAAAGCATTCTGTGATGCTTGGGAAAGATTCAAGGATATCCTGCAGAAGTGTCCCTGTCACAATTTAGATGATAACATCTTGGTCCAATCATTCTTCACTGGTCTCAACCCTGAGATGCAGGGTTTAGTGAGCACTGCCTGTGGAGGCAGCTATATATCAAGAGGAGCGGATACCGTCTGGAGGGTATTCAAGCAGATGGCTGAAACTAGCCGCTCACAGATGGCCAGCAGGGCTTATACACCATCTCCCAGTTCACTCTCATTTGGAGGGGGAAAATCAGTTGTTGTTGATCTCTATCAGGACGTGATCCCTAGCATGGGACTCCTTGCTGACAAGCTTAAGGTAGTCGAGAGGATCGAGAGGAGGATTGATGAGTTAGACCGGAGCGTCTCCAAACTTCTAAAATAGATGGAGGAGTTGACTGAGAAGGTATCTAAGATAAAGATACCTACCGTGACTGCACCCGCTGCTCCCGTTTACCGAGTTCACAATGTGCAGGAGCAGTTGGTGTTAGGGCAACCCCAGCCGTGGGGCAGGACCAATCCTATGCCCACTCTTTCCAACAGCCACCTCCATTAGCAGAGACAGTTCAGGAGGAGCCTCCACCGGTTTGGGAGGTGAATGGGATATGGTATACTCAGGACCCTACCAGGCAGGGAAGTATGGGAGACCGACATACCTATCAGCGTCCTCTGACCTTTCACAACACAACATTCACCTCCGCACCACCTCCTTCACAGCAGAGCCCTGGAATCCAGCCAGCCCAGCAGCAACGACAGCAATACCAGCAGTATGGCCAACAGGGCCATTACCAGACGGACCAGCAGGGCCCGCAACCCTAGCAGCAGCAGCAGAGGCAGTACACTAGCTAGCAGGGCCACTCTTCCCGTTCTTCTTCCCAATCTTATCCACTTCCTTCTTCGTCTAGTCCTGTGGATATACAACAACAGATACTCGACGAGCTACGTTCCTACAGGAACAAGATTCACGGCTTACGGGTGGATGTCAACTGCCTGTCTAGATGGCGAGACAAGCAGACTGCACCCTCTACCTCTATCCTAGCCCAAGTTCAGGCTAACCCCAATAGCCTGAACCGTTCTAGTTCTCACCAGCACTTTGGTCAGGTATACTATTGAGCATCTCCTATATCTGAACATGAGATTCTTTCGTGTGATGAGGCTAACCACATGTCACTCAGGAGCGGAAGGACCGTGACCGTACCTGACCGGGCGAGGGACACGAGGAGGGGCATCTCTGGAGCTCTACCTGAGGAGTCTTTAGAGGACGAGGAGGAGAGGCAGCATATTTCAGAGCCCCTTCAACACCATTTGAGGATACCTACTCAGGGAGTCGAGAGGAGGAGGAGAGCACATATGCATCATTGGCAGCATGTATACACTTCTAATTCTACGGAGGACCTTGCTTCTCCAGTTGTGGCGGATACCACTCCATCTTCTATTTCACAACCTTTAGTAGATAGTTTTGATTTCGATTCCATGTTACATCAAAAAGATTCTTGTATGAAGAACTCTGTTTCCGTTAATGCAAAGAATGATCTTTCAGTTCATGATTCAGACTCTTCATCCTCTGTTTCCCTAGCTTCAATCCCTTTCTCCCGTGCTCTTACGGCAGGAAAGCGCATCAAAAAGATTCAGAAAGATGACCTCGATATGGCACGGTTTTGTAAAGAGAACATCTGTAAAGGTGCCATTTGATGAGTATGTGGCTAATCATCCTGCATTCCAAAAATACCTTAAGGTGAGATGCACACCTACAAGGGTTAGCAGGAAGAAAGACAACCGAAATATAAAGACACATGTCTTATCAGTAGCCACAACCTATTGTCTCAAGAATCAGACTTTGCCAAAGAAAAAGAGAGACATGGGTGCTCACTATGTGGAGAGTCGTATTGACGACATTGCGTTTACACACACACTCTTAGATAACGGTTCTTCGATCAACTTACTTCCCTTAGCATTATATCAGAAATGAGAGTTGGGACCACTTCGCAAATCTAGAGCTTTACTCCAATTCGCTGATCATTCAGTGAAGAGACCTAAGGGAGAAGTGAAGAATGTCGTTATCTTGATTGAGGGTAGAACTATCAGGTTGACTTCACAGTCTTGGACATGGAGACCCCCAATCATTGGAGAGAATCTCAGATCATTCTCGGGCGGCCCTTCCTTAGGACCGCATGCGTAACTTTCGATTATGGTATGGGAATGATGAAGTTCTGTTCTCCAGGCGGAGAGGTGAACCTTGAGATGAAGCAAACCAAGTGTCAGCGACCCGATTCAGAGAGTAGTACATAGTACTCATCTTCGGAGGCAGAGTGCAGTATGATTAGCACAGTTGGGATTTGGGGACAGATTCCTTCAGGACAGAGCGAGTCCCTTTCATCTGGAAAGGGCATAGTGGATGATGCAATTTGTCAGGTATTGTCTAATCTTGTGAGAGATGCATCTACCTATTCTCATGATGACATAGAGATCCATCATGATCTGTCAGTTCCATCCCCTTCGGAACGATCATGGGACATAGATGATGAGTCGAACGTGGCTTTGGCCGAACTATTACGTTTCTTTGGCGATCCGACTCTCGATACTTCTGATTTGGTGGCGAGTACTACTCAGATTAGCCTACCTTCATGCAACACGGAACCAGATTCAGATTCAGTTCAACCAGATCTGCTTGATGATACCACATTGCCAGAACTGAAATTCCTACCTCCTACACTCAAGTATGCCTTTCTTGCGGGACCCAAAGAGAGATATCATGTCATCATTAGCTCAGACTTGACTTTAGAACAAGAGTCTAGGTTGTTAGAAGTCTTAGAGAGGAACCACAAAGCAATAAGCTGGACAATGTCGGATCTCGTGGGCATCAACCCAACTCTCTGCTCGCACCACATTTTTACTTAGGATAATGTGAAACCTTCCCGTGAGTTCCAAAGGAGACTTAACCCCAATCTACAGGAAGTGGTGAAGAAAGATATTGAGAAATGGTCAAAGTAGGGTTTATATACCCTATTCTGACTCCAAGTGGGTGGCCCCGCTTCATGTTGTCCCGAAGAAGTCGGGAATTCAGATGGTCACCAACGAGGAGGGGGTAGAGATCGCGACACGAGTACCCATGTCGTGGCGTGTCTGTGTTGACTATAGGCGCCTGAATGCCGCGACCAAGAAAGATCACTTTCCCTTACCGTTTATTGATCAGATCTTGGAGAGACTCGTAGGGAAAGAGTTCTTCTGTTTTCCTGACGGGTACTTAGGCTACAACTAGGTGGCCATAGCCCCTGAGGACCAGGAAAAGACCACATTCACATGTCCATTCGGCACTTATGCTTTCAGGCGCATGCCATTCGGGCTCTGCAATGCCCCGAGCACTTTTCAGCGGTGTATGAGAGACATATTTGCGGAGATGGTGGGAGATTTCCTAGAAGTGTTCATGGATGACTTCTGGGTCCATGGTGATTCTTTTGATACATGTTTAGCGCACTTGGACCGAGTCCTCACGAGGTGTAGAGAGGTGAATCTGGTACTCTCCTGGGAGAAGAGTCACTTTATGGTGACAGAGGGTATCGTGTTGGGGCATGTCATCTCCAAAAGGGGAATGGAGGTTGACCCTGCCAAGGTGGAGGTGATCAAGAAACTCGACCGACCTACCAACGTGAAGTCAGTGCGGTCATTCTTAGGGCATATCGGATTTTTCAAAGATCGCCTGCCCACTGACTAAGCTATTAGGGAAAGACACAGAGTTCATTGTAGATCACAGGTGTCTGGAGGCCTTTGAGCTCTTGAAGAGGAAGATTTGTACCTCGCCTATCCTACAAGCTCTTGACTAGTCTCTCCCCTTTGAGATCATGACTGACGCTTCAGATTTTGCTATAGGAGCTGTGTTAGGACAACAATGAGAGGGGATTCCATTTGCAATTCACTATGCGAGCAAAGTATTAGATCCTACACAAAAAATTATACAGTGACTGAAAAGGAAATGCTCGCGGTAGTATGGGCTCTCGAGAAGTTCAGATCATATATTTTGGGCTCTAAGGTGACAATATATACTGATCACATAGCCATTCGATATTTAATGGAAAAGAAGGACGCGAAGGCGCGTCTTCTTAGGTGGATTTTACTCCTCCAGGAATTTGATTTGGAGATAAAAGATAAACCTGGAGTGAAGAATGTTGTGGCTGATCACCTTTCTCGGATTGAACTTAAGGATTCTCCTGATTATGAGCGGATTGGAGAGACCTTCCCAGATGAGTCAATTTGTGTTATTGACTTACTCCCGTGGTATGCCAACATGGTGAACTATCTTGTCTCCAAGCAGGTTCCCCATGGTTGGACTAGGAGCAGCATTGATCATCTGAAGTCGGATTCAAGGAGATACCACTGGGACGATCCTTTCCTTTTCTTCGAAGGACCGGATTGTGTTTGGAGAAGGTGTATTCTTTAGGAGGAATACTAGAGCGTCCTCACATATTGTCATTCACTTGAGGCTGGAGGACACCATTCGGGAAAGAGAACCGCTCACAAAGTACTTCAATGTGGATTGTACTGTCTGACCCTGTTTAGAGATGCTATTGATTTTGTATGGTCATGCTCGATCTGTCAAAGGATGGGAGGGACAGTTGGACAGAGAGATGAAATGCCCATGCAACCGATGATTATTTGTGATGTTTTTGATGCATGGGGCATAGATTTTATGGGTCCCTTTCCCAATAGCCATGGACATGAGTACATTTTGTTGCCGGTTGATTATTTATCCAGGTGGGTGCCTCCCTTTCCCTTCTCTTTTTATTAATCTCACCATCTACATTTGTCGCCATCCACCATTCTTATAGAAAAAGGAGAGAGCTTGGAATGTGGTGTCGGTGACAATAGCTTATCATCTTCCTCAAGCGGCGACCTCCTTCAGGCGAGATCCGCAGCGACCACCATCCCCACATCACGAGTTTCTCATCGAGCTCACATAGCTTCTCCGATTTTATTTCGCCAATCCTATCGAGGCGACGACAAGAGTCCAACATAGCTGCTGCACAAATCCAACGAAGATTCAGGTAAATTATTCCCTATCATATCTCTTTTTATTTTATTTTATCTAATATTTTGTTCCCTTGTTGTCTCATCACCATATCATTTTTCTTTTCTATACTACCACCACATCATCTCCTTCATCATACCACCACTTTTATTTGTTTATATTATCACATCACCACTTTCATCATTCCATCATATTTGTATTTATTCATTTCCTGTCTAAGAAAATCTAAAAAATGTAAAATTTAAATTAAAAATCACATCACATAGCAGCAACAAAAAAATCAAAAAAATTAAAAAAAGGAGGGAGCAGCAGCAGCTCCGCCGCCGCCCCCCTTACCTCCGCCAAGATCTCCAACTGTGGGCAATGCCTCCCCGCCACCCTCGCCACCGCCCTCCCCCAGTCGGCCGATCCCTCCGCCACCCGTGACTCCCACCGCATACCTCTGCCGCCCGCAGCTTTTTCCTCCAACAACGGCCGGTCGCCCTCCTTGCCCGTCACTTCGCCCCCCGCCCCCCGAACCGTCCATGGTGCCCCGCCTCCAAATCCCTGGACATCACCACTCCTCATCTCTCAGTGATGACCCCTCTTGCAGGTCCTCCGCCCGTGCCACCGCGGTCGCAGCCGGCGGCGCTTCCCCATCCAACAGTCCATCAGGCGCCCTAGCTGGAGGAAGAAGCTGGTTTCTCTTTCTTTATTTTTTATTTAATGTAAAAATTGCATTAGTTTTATTTCATGTTTTTAATATTACAAACAAGTCCTTATGTATAGTTTGTTTGAATGTTTTTGTTTTCTGATTTTGCGTAGATAACCCTATGTTTGAATATAAATTTGGATCTTAATTTTACATTGTTTATTTTTATGAAAAATATCATAATGTGGAGCAACTAATTCTCTATCATTTAGATATTTATTTATATTTTTCTGAGCTTTGGGTAATTCAAGTGAAATTCTGTATATTTTACCCAATTTAAGCTCTTAAATTCATATATAACACAAGGTTGCTCCAAAAATTCTTAGAAAATCAGGAATGATGCATTCTAACATGATTTAATTACTACCCAAATTTCATCTTAATTGGAGTTGTTCCATGTCTTACATAAATTGTAGAGTGACATTCATAAATGATTTTTAATTAAAACCACACATTTTATTTTTGCGAAATCTCAACTCTTCTGTATTGCATATTAAAATACCTATGTGAGATAATTCGCTCTCTGGCTAATTTGATATTGTGGATTTGTTAAGAATTAATTACCCACTGTCACTTTATTTTCATTAAAAATCCATAAAAGATTCATATTTTCTTAAAAATTTCCAAAAACAATAGTTAGCCTCTTTGCATCATGTTTAAATTCCATTAAAATTTCATAATTTTGTATATTGTTTGAGTGAAAAATTGTGTAAAAACCCATAAAAAGTGTGCTTTTTCATTGTTGTATTTTAACCCTTAAAATTCCCAAAAAAATATGTTTTGCATTCATCATTGGATTAAGTTTTTAGGAAAAATGTAATTTACCTAAACTGGACTTATTTCCTATTAAAATTAATTTGGCTAAGTTGTGTGTTTCCATACTAACTTAATTCACCCGTATATTGCACTCGCATTCATTTTCACATTAAAAAAATAAAAAAAATATATCATTTAGAAACCTAGACATAGTTTCTGAATTAACCCGATGTTGTTCCTTTGCCTCCCTGTGTTCGACCCCGGACTTGCCCAGGATATAAATTCAAGTCGAGACACTCTTCACGGAAATCTTTTCTCGGTTCTGACTGATTCGCTAAGTACCCGTATTACTACGAGTGCAAATTACACCATGTGCTCAGTGATTCAATCAGATGGCACCATTGCCAGGGAGGCAAACGACTTAGGATTTAATTTAGAAAAATTAATTTTGGTTTTCTCTCACTCAGGTAGTCTAACCCCCGAGCCATCTTGTAATTAATCCATTTTTTCCAATTATTGTTCTATCATTTTTGTATATTTTTTGGTGTTTATCTCTCTAGTATAAATTTTATTTTCCTTGCGAGGGCCCGATGGACTTGGAGTACATCGGAGGTCGACGGACGTGACGCGCACTAACGGTTGAAGAACAAGGAATTTAAATTTATATTTGAGAGCAATTTTCATTTTTGTAAATTTTTGTAATTATTGTGTTGTAATAATTTAAGTAATTTGCTCTTTCTAGTGGCTCTTGTTTGAGAGCTCGTGCTTTAATCCGGACTGGACATTTGACCAATTTGTGATCGTATGGTTGATCGACGTAGAATAGGACTTGCACTCGCGGCTCTTAGAGCATTTTTATTATAATATCTTTATTGCTTGTGCTCGTAATATTTAGGACCACACATCACTTTTAACGAGACACACTTAGATCGCAGAGCTATTAGTTCAAATTAACTTGTTCATCACTCGCTAATAGAACTGCCTGTCTAGGAACGATTTCTCGTTTGCATCTCATTTAGTATAAAATTTCACATCTGCATTGCATCCTGCATGTAGAGCACGAGGATCGTTGTAAGTCTCCTGAAGTGAGCATGCATCATTGATTTCACTATTTGCATCGGTTTTTCTCGACTCCCTTCCCCTTGGTTTTGAAACTCGGTTAAAAGGAAATCAGGACTGATCGTTAGGTGTGCTGTGTTTGGTGGATTAATCAAGTGATAACCGAACTTAAAATCGAGACTGCTAATAAGAGTTGACCGAAAAAACTTACTAAAACTAACACTTGTTTTTGGGAGAGCAAAACCTTCATTGTGTGTTTGGCTATTGTGATTGTTGAGAGGTGAGGATGCATCTCTAGGATAGTACTCAAAACCTACTTTTAAGCCTAGCGTAATTGGACTTATACATTGATTTATCACCTAATTAAAACTGAAAAGATAAACGGTTGAACTTTTGCGACCATCACTGTGTTGAATAGGTGAACTCAGGGTTTGCTTTTGTGTTTGTTTATTTTGTGTGTTATTCGATGCACTTGCACACTTTCTCCCTCGATCCACTTCATTTTCCCGTCGCCCTTCCAAGATATCAGAATATTAGTCATCATATCCAAGTCATTCTTCTTCAATCATATTCCAATCATCTCCGCCCTTTTATTCCTCATCATACCCACACCTCGACCACAAAGTCAGAACTTCGACTGACTTCTCCACTTCTTTGTCCTTCTCACCAACCCCACATTCTTACATCCCTGACTTACATCCACCCTGGATTGACTCACCATATTCTTGTTCGCTTGCTGGAATGAAGGAACAAATCGAAGAGCAAGTGATTACTGAGATGAATGATTGGCAGAATCAGTTGCCCCCACGGACATAATTTTTACCTCGAGTTGGGACCGGACAACAATTGACCTATACACATCCCGACTTGACCTTAGGGTACAACATGGTCGACCAAACAAACTGAATTGAGAGGCTTGCACTACATGATATTCCTGACTTTATTGACCAGAGTGATCAAGCCAACATTGACCAGCCTTCATATCAACCATTCGGAGAGCCAAAATATACAGGGGATTGGATTCATGCGATCGATTTACAGACCCCATGAATATTGACTCCACCTTATGAGGCTCTGACCAACATATTCCATACATACGGGCCATACTCAACCCATCATTACACACCTGAGTCAAGGTGTGTTGAGTATACGATCTCGAGTTCTCAGCAGTATCCTCCAACTGAGCAGACTTCTCTCATGATGTGTCATGAGAACTTATTGGATGATGACATTTCTAGACCAATCAACAGTCCAATTATGAAAGTGGATCATGGATTTTGCGAATTGAATCTTGAAAACCTGGAAGACACCGGATTGACCACACGTCATGTACAGTTGGAGTCCCTTCTACCTCCCTCTTCTACTAACCACTTTTCCTCCAAACTTGAGTCTGTACATTCTCCTATTCCTCCTTCACCTATCAAAAAGATCGAAAAAATGAAAAAACTAGAAAATACTATAAAATTGAAAAAGGAAAAGATCTAAAAAAATTTGATCCTATAGTTAGGGAAGCACTTGATAGAAAGTTGATTTTTGAGCTTCCCTTAATAATGGCCATTGAAAACTTTTCCGACCTTAAAAGATTTGTGAGAAGTAAATTGATGCCTAAAAGGTCGGGCAATAAGAGGACAAGGATCGAGAAACATGGTGTCTATGGCCACCTCTTTGGTGATAGGGAGAAAAACCAAGAGCCGTAGAGTGAAGCGGTTGCCTATGTTTGATTGTGAAATCAAAGATACCACCTTCACCCCTGCGAGAATCGATGATGACTCACCGATTAATGTCCTTAGACCTCTGTGTTTGCCAAGCTCAAACTCGGATCTGCCAAGAAGTCAATAGAGATCGTTTAGTTGGCCGATCGGTCCATTAAATGGTCGAGAGGAACCATTTCAGTCATCATTACTTTCCAAGGTGCTCTACTGTAGGTAGACTTCACGATCATTGACATTGAGAATCAAAGAGAGTTCACCCAGTCTCCGATCATTTTTGGAAAGCTGTTCTTAGCCTTGGATAAGGCAATTATAGATTGTGAGACTCGTGATATTGATTTTACTGCATTGGGAGCACTCCGACCTCACCCAATCTTTGAGGACACACGATATTCTAAGGAACCCCGTAAAGTCATAGACAACCATGACCTTCGAGAGACAGTTGAGTCTCGTCTCTCTACTACACCTGAGATACCAACTGTACAAACGACCATTGGTTCAGAGACTCCATACACCTCTACACCACCCACTGCTTGCATCACCACTACCATGACAGCTTCTAGAGAGGACTCACAACCAGAAGCTGCCCCTGAGTCGGGCACGATCATTTTTGATTTCCTTGACTTTTTAGATGATTCAACGCATGAGCTGGTAAATGCCCAGCCAACTGAGAAGACTATGCCTTACCAAAGATGGGTGCTGACCCTGCAGGAGTATTATAATGCATATGGTGACTCATTTGATGATGAACCTCTGGTCAGCACCTCACTACATCCAGGTCTATACCAAAAGAGACAACCGGGACCAAATTGACCAATCTTGATAAATCAGTTCCTCCATCCTCTAATCAATCATCTGGTAAGAAGAAGAATATTGATTACTCGAGGTGTTCCCCCGAACTCTTCAAGATGTATCACTCTTCTCTTCCTCTTGATGCTTTCGGTTCTAGAAAACCATCTAAGAAAGTTACCTTCGACTTACCAAAGAAGAAACTTTCTGAGGAGTTCTCTTCAGGTCTGGATGAGGTTATCTATATGAGTGAGCTCAGTTCGATTGTTCTAAAGCCATATTTGAGTAAGCAGTCGTGTGTCAACCCTCGTTGGACGTTCCATACACCTCACTATTATTCTTCTGAGGATGATTATGACATCGACACATGGGTATATTACCCACCCCCTCGCTCCCGCAAGAAGGTACTTCACAAACCTTCTTGATCCTTGTACATCCTCACTCCTCCTTGTACATATTTTCCTTCCTTTATTCCCCTCCCTCCCCTGTAATTTGCATCACTCACCCCAGTTTCATATCGTTTTTATTTAGTGGCTATACTTAAGATGACTAGATCCTAAGTATAGGGGGGTGACTGACCCGATTTGCTCCATCTCTTCTTTTTATTTTCCTTTTGTATATTCTTTCCCATCATCATCGGTCCCTCATTCTTGTGTTCTTTCCAATACTTAGGCTGACCAGAGCCTAAGTATGGGGGGCGATGTCCGTTGTGTATTATCCACACTCTTATATTCTTTTTCACTTCTATTCTTTTCACCCACTTATACTTAGCACGAGCTATGGCTTTTTGTCACCTAGTGACATGAGGACATCTCACATGCTAAGTATAGGGAGGGTTTGTATATATTACATATATACTTTACCTATAACTCGTAGGGGGGTTTGTATATATTACATATATACTTTACCTATAGATCGTACTTTGACTTGTTTGTAATTAAAATAAGGGGTTATGGGTAAGATGTTGTAATTAAGAGGTATAATAAAAAATCACAAAAAATTATTTTCAAAAATATTTTCTCTTATAAAAAAACTTTTCAAATTTTTTTTCTCTTTTAAAAAAACTTTCAATTTTTTTAAAATGTTTGACCTTTTACCTTTTTTAAAAACTTTTAAAAAAAGGAAAAATCTTTTCCCAAAAAAATCTTTTTCCCTTCTTTTCCCTCTCTTTTTCAAAAAAAATCATAAAAATCAAAATAAAAAAACTAATTAATAAGTTGATTTAGTCCCTGACACATTGACATTCACACAAGACTAGTGAAGTTCAAGAACACTTGGTTTATGAGGTCTTGAGATTTTGAGTTAACCAACCTTAGCCATTAGGGTCTTTGACTCAATTATTTACATTTTTCTAGTTTGAAAGATTTGTGTGTTATATTGCATGCTTACTCTCCACCTCAAGTATATGATCAACACCTCAAATACACGACTTCAGTTGTGATGAGATGAGTTGAAATTTCACTTGAGGAACTGGGATGAGGGATTTGAGTTGGGACTCGATTTAATGATGCTCCAGGATGAGATAAAATCACTGAAGGCTTCATGAAACCAGAGTGTCAGCATTTTTTAGCCAGTATGAGAACATGGTTCTTATACTAATCTCTTGACATTTACCTAATTGCCAGGGTGTGAAAAAATAAAAAAATGCTGATCCGTGTGCGCCAACTCTTGGTAAAAGCAGTGGAGCTAGCCAAAAATAATACAAAGACATATCAATGTTGAAAAAAGCTCTCACTATACAAAGTCAATTATCAAAGAGCTTCTACAAAGGCGAGCGCTCCCAACCATTTCAAAGTGTCCACTTGGACCACCGCTATTAGGACCAGGAGTCGGGCTAGCACCAAAAAAGGGCTCTGCATCGTAAATTCTACAAATCTAGGTGTAGAAGGTATATTCGATACTCAAAAAAGGTACACCCCGGTGTACTCCCAGTAAAACAAGTGCAGACGACTCCAACTTCTCTTGACAGACACATTGATCAACAACCAAAAAAATACATGTGTTGAGTTAATAAGGCACTCGAGAGGATCTTTGCTCCAATAAGAGGAAGAGAAGAAATGACACAATCCTATACCCTCCATCAAGTGGTTTTCCATCTACACTTTTAAGTCTGACAACTAAAGAGACGGTGGATTGGATGCAAGAAATGATTTATTCCCTAGTGTTGAGGATCGGGTTCTTAGGAGAGTCTCTTGGACTGGAACCTTGGGAGACATTGTGACTTTACTCTTGTAACTGCAGTCAACACTTAAGTCATATCCCTACTATATATGTATACAGAGAGAGTCGTATGATTAGGGAAATTGGATACCTTTTGACTAGAGCTTGGTTCAGCTTAGAATTTTAGGATCTCTAAATCCGAGAGTTCTTGAATGGATCAAGTCTTATATTAACATGCACAATCAGGGGTTATTCCAGCTTATTCATTCTTTATTTGCTCGGGGACTAGCAAAGTTTACGTATAGGGGGGGTGATTAATCCGCGATTCATCATCTTAATATATTAGTCTTAGCAAAATCCCTGATTAAAATCTTAAATAAATATCTATAAAATCAATAAATTAATAAAATAACTCTTGTAAATAAAATACACTAATTATTGTATATTATATTGTACAAAAAAATTAATAATAAAAAGCCACAAAATAGAGAAGTTTTTCACCTGTAAATAGCCTAAAACTTCATGTATTTTTAATAAATTCATTTCAACTCCTTTTTGATCAATTCTTTTCTAAATTATTTATAAAAATGTATATAAAAATACAAAAATATAAAACAAATTTTATCTCAAATAAATACTCCTATATCCTAAAGAGAAAAAAGCCGTAAAGTCCGACTTGCGGACCAAATTCCTGGTCTGTATGAACTCCAATTCACCAAACTCACTTTTAAAGTTCATGTTAGAAAATTATCTATCCAATGAAAGTAGTTTCATTAAAATCAGAGCTCGTTTGCAAAATTTGAGTTTTAGGACCGTACATTATATATTATGTAAATATTCATTCTTTCTTCATTTTTTATTTTATTTTTCAATCACTAAAAATCCAAAAAAATCATTTTTGTGTTGTATTTTATTTCTAGTATTTTATTTTATTTTTATGTTATAAATATCTTTTATTAAAAATACAAAAAAAACTAAAATTAGAAAAGTAAAAAAAGTAAATATTGTGGGCTTACTTTTGTAAATTCTCCACTCTTTTTCTTCTTTTTATTTTATTTCATTTTAGTAGCCAACTTTTTCTCTTATATTTACTTTTATCCCCCCTTTCTCTACACTAACTTTCCTCTTTTTTTCATTTTACCACCAACTCCCATTCCACCCCATATTCCTCATCTAACCTCCAATTCAACTCCACATTCATCATTTAACCTCCATTCAACTCCACCTCCTTTCTAACCTCCCTTTCCCTTCTCTTTTTATTTATCTCCTCATCAACATTTTTTACCATCCGCCATTCTTATAGAAAAAGAAGAGATCTTGGAATGTGGTGTCGGTGATAGTGACTTATCATCTTCCTCAAGCGACGACCTCCTTCAGGCAAGATCTGCGGCGACCACCGTCCCCGCGTCACGAGTTTCTCATCGAGCTCACATAGCTTCTCCGATTTTTATTTTGCCAATCATATCGAGGCGATGACAGGAGTCTAGCGTAGTTGTTGCGCAAATCCAGCGACGATTCAAGTAAAGTATTCCCTATCATATCTCTTTTTATTTTATTTTATCTAATATTTTGTTATTTTGTTGTCTCATCACCATATCATTTTTTTCTTTTCTATACCACCACCACATCATCTCCTTCATCATACCACCACATTCATTTGTTTATATTATCACATCACCACTTTCATCATTCCATCATATTTGCATTTGTTCATTTCCTGTCTAAGAAAATTTTAAAAAATAAACTTTTAAATTAAAAATTCACATCACATAGCAACAATAAAAAATAAAAAAAACTAAAAAAATAGAGCAACAATGACTCCGTCGTTTCCCCCTTCCCTCTGCCAAGATCTCCAGCCGCGGGCGACGCCACCCAACCACCCTCGCCACCGCCTGCCCCCAGCCGGTCGGCCCCTCCGCCACCCGCAGCTTTTCCCTCCAGCGGCAACCAATCGCCCTCCTCTCCCGTCACCCCCCCCCCCCGTCCCGTCCGCGGCGCTTCGCCTCCAAATCCCCGGCCACCGCCGTCGCTCAGCGGTGACCCTTTTTGCAGGTCCTCCGCCTATGCCACTACAGCCGCAGTCGGTGACACTTTCCCATCCAACCATAATCGTGCGCCCTAGCAGGAGGAAGAAGGTGGTTTCCTCTTTCTTTATTTTTTATTTAATGTAAAAATTACATTAGTTTTATTTCATGTTTTTAATATTACAAACAAGTCCATGTGTGCAGTTTGTTTGAATGTTTTTTGTTTTCTGACTTTAAACAGATAACCCTGTGTTTGAATATAAATTTGGACCTTAATTTTCCATTGTTTATTTTAATGGAAAATATCATGTTGCTGAGCAACTAATTCTCTATCTTTTGGGTCTTTATTATATTTTTCTGAGCTTTAGGTAATTAATTAAAACTGTTCAAGTGAAATTCTCTCTATTTTTCCCAATTTGATCTCTTAAAGTCATATATAACACAAGGTTGCTCCAAAAATTCTTAAAAAATCAGGAATGATGTCTTCTAACATGATTTAATTACTATCCAAATTTGATCTTAATTGGAGTTATTCTGTGTCTTACATAAATTGTAGAGTGATTTTCGTAAATGATTTTTAATTAAATCCACATGTTTTATTTTTGTGAGATTTCAACTCTTTTGCATATTAAAATACCTATGTGAGATAATTTGCTCTCTGGCTAATTTTATATTGTGGATTTATTAGGAATTAATTACACACTATCATTTGTTTTCATTAAAAAATCCATAAAAGATTCATATTTTCTTGAAAAATTCAAAAAAAATTTCTTAGCCTCTTTGCATCATGTTTAAATTCCATTAAATTTTTCATAATTTTTGCATACTGTTTGAGTGAAAATTACGTAAAAACCCATAAAAGTGTAGATTTTTCATTATTGTATTTTAACCCTTAAAATTCCAAAAAATATGTTTTGCATTCATCATTGGATTAAGTTTTTAGGAAAAATGTAATTTACCTAAATTGGGCTTATTTCCTATTAAAATTAATTTAGCTAAGTTGTGTGTTTCCTTATTAACTTAATTCACTCGTATATTGCATTCGCATTCATTTTCACATTAAAAAATCAAAAAAATATCATTTGGAAACCTAGACCTAATTTCTCTGAATTAACCCGACGTTGTTCCTTTGCCTCCCTGTGTTCGACCCCGGACTTGCCCGGGATATAAATTCAAGCTGAGACACTCTTAATGGAGATATTTTCTCAGTTTTGACTGATTCGCTAAGTACCCGTATTACAACGAGTGCAAATTACACCACGTGCTCAGCGATTCAATCAGTCAGTCATGATCTCAAAAGGAAGAGACCAATCTGGTGGTTGTAGGACTAGAGCTTGAGTGATGAGCTCCTTTAACTAATTAAAAGAAAGGAGAACTTGTTGATCGACTTTGAATTCAATCTCCTTACATAACAATTCTGTAAGAAGTCGGGCGATGTGGCTGAAGTCACAGATGAACCTTATGTAGAATCCCACATGCCCTTGGAATGACCTCACATTTTTGACTGTCTGAGGTGGCTCTAAATTGGCAATTACATCTACCTTTGTCGGGTCAACTTCTATGCCACGTTTGGAAATGACGTGACCCTGCACAATCCCCTTTGTGACCATGAAGTGGCTTTTTTCCCATGATAACACCATATTAACTTCACGGAATTTCTGAATTACTTTGTCCAAGTGCTCAAGATAAGATTTGAAACTATCACAGTAGACAGAGAAATCATCCATAAACACCTCGAGAAAACTGCCTGCCATCTCAGCAAAAACTGCAAGCATGTATCCATGGAATGTCGCTGGTGCGTTGCACAATCTAAAGGGCATTCTTCTGAAAGCATAGGTACCGACCAGGCAAGTGAAGGTAGTCTTCTCTTGATACTCAGGGGCGATTTCCACTTGGTTGTACCTAGAGTACCCATCCAGAAAGCAGAAGAACTTCTTGCCGGCCAGTCTTTCCAATACTTGATCAATGAATGGCAAGGGGAAGTGGTCCTTCTTGGTTGCTGCATTAAGACGACAATAGTCAACACATACACGCCAGGATGTCTGTACCCGAGTAGAGATATCCTCTCCTCTATCATTTGTAATCACGGTGAGCCCCAATTGTTTCTTAACAACATGCAAATGGCTCACCCATTTTGAATCAGAGATGGAATAAATGAAGCCTGCATCACACCAGTTTGTGATTTATTTCATGACACCATCCCATAGATTTGGGTCTAGTCTTCATTGAAACTCTTGAGCTGATTTGGCATCTTCTTCCAAATAAATGTGGTGCGAGCACAAAGCAGGATTTATCCCGCGGAGGTCTGAGACATGCCAACCAAGTGCCTTGTAATTTTTCTCTAGAACCTTGAGAAGTTGAGATTCTTGATCCGTGGTCAAACTGCTGTTAATGATGACCAGATACATGTTTTCTGCACCCGCAAAGAAAGAATACTAAAGGCCTACCAGAAGTGATTTTAATTTAGGTTTTGACCTGGCTTGCTTCTCGATCACTTCGGAAACCGTATTGGTCGGGGATAATTTGTCATCGTCTTAGAGGTAGTGTTGCTTGCTTCAGTGACTTGTTGCTTCAGTAACAATGTATCAAACATATCTGCAATGAATTCATCATGTTCGGGCTGGAATGAATCATCCATGTCAAAGAGATGCATCAACGATTTTGATTATGTCTCCCATGCACCATCTGAGCTTGTGTCGACTGTGCTTTCCCAGTCGTCCTCATGAGAGAGGATTTTTAGGGTCCAAGTGTCATTTAAAGAGAGGTTCATATCTTTGATCATTGTAATGAAGTCACAGTCTGCTTTAGGCGGTGCTACATGACTTTCATCAAATACGACTTGAGGCTCGCTGACCATGTCTTTTACAACTCCATGATTGCTCGATCTGAACGTGATCTTGCCAGACCCATAATCAACTACGACCTATGCAATACGCAGTAATGACTGCTCAAGGATAATGAGGGTCTAGAGTAAGGGTGCAGGAGGATCCATATCAAGGACCACAAAATCGACCGGAAACTACATACCATGCACTTTTACTACAACATCTTCCAACAACCCTCAGGGTCTTTTGATAGATCGATCTACAAACTATAGGATCATGCGTGCTTGCTTCAATGGACCCATTCGGAATTTTTGCAATAATGACGAGGGCAAGAGGTTGATGGAAGAACCGCTATCAAGGAGAGTCTGCTCGAAGACTTGGTCAAATATCTCGCATCTGATCAAAGGTGCTACTTTGTCTAGCTTCTTTTGAGGGAGATTGCTGATGGCTGTGACTGTGATCATGGTGAGGACATGCTTCTCTACCTGCCAACGTCTGTTGTTATGTGTTGACCGACACTTGTTTGTACATGCCTCCTTCAACCCTTTCTTCACAACGGGCATGTATTCCATGGCTTTCATAAAAGGCATTTCAACAGTCAAATTATTAAGAATGCCCACAACTCTAGGATCAGATAATGCACTTTTTCTCTTTGCATTTTTTTGATTTTTTCCAATGCAACAGGAAAAGGAATATTTACATTATAGAAATAAAAAGCAGAGTTCTTATTTACAACAAGATTCTTGTCCACAAAATCCAGTACAAATGGATCACAAAAAGGTGTACAGGTTGCTAATGGTGGACAAGCAAAAGGTGTTGTCTCTGCTCCGTCAGCTGGTGTAGGATCGGTTATTGTGGGCAGCTCCTCCGTGGTTGGCACGGCTTCACGTCGACTGCGAACATCCTTTTGATCTTTTTGTGTTTTCTGATTATTTGTTGTTTTTGTTGGTAGCGGTGCAGATGTATGGCAATCGATGTGGCTCCTCCTTCTTCTTCTTCCTCACCCAAACTGGTAGCTGGCGCAAGTGATGTAGAAGATGATGATTCACTTGTCAAGGCTTTATTCTTCCCTTGGCTTACATCAGATGAAGGTAAAGTCCTACTGCTTCTGAGAGTAACAACATTAGATAAAACAAAATCATGGCTATCTGACTGGACAGGCATAGATGGGACACCACATTCTACCTTCTCTTTTCTTTTAAAATTATTAAGGTTTGCTTCGACCTGTGCTGAAATGGGAGTTTTGGTGGCGTTCACCTCATCAAGTTTCTTTGTCATTTCTGCTAGACCCTTTACAAGTTGGGAGAAGCAGTCTGGAGTTGGGGTCCACTGTATTTTCCTTAGACGTTTCAGCATGCAGACCACACTGTTGCTGACTGTTGGGAACTGAGGCTAGGATGGCTGATGGTATTGTGGAGGAGGAGGAAGCTGATATTGGTTATACATATGAGGGGGATATTGCTATTAACCAGTCGTATATTGATGATACGACTATGGATGGAGGTACTGTGGCTGGGTATACTACTGCGTCTATCTCCAATTGCCCTGATACTGTGAAGAATGGTGACTCTGGTATTGAGGATGAGGTTGGAAGGAAGGACTATCCAAAACGACCACATTAAGTCTGATTGGCCTATGGCTGACCCTGGTGTTCCCTCGTAGGGAAAATCAGTTGTGCATCGTTGATCCATACACCATTGACTTTCTGAATCAGTGGTGGAGGTGGAAATGATGGATCTAAAGGAGGAAGGAAGTCTGGATGGTAAACCATCATCTGCTGTTGCGGCGGGCCCTGCTCGGGTGCCTGCACGTAGTATACGTGTTGGATGGCTAGTGCCTACTAACTCGATTGAAGTTGATGTGCCGGTGATGGTTCATCTTTCTTCTCTGTATTAGTCTCCAAAGACGGTGTTTCCGACTGAACAACGCTGATGGTGCTCACCAGCAGCTTCAATTGCGTGGTTATCAAGTCCATCTTATCCAAGCTTTGAGTCATTTGTTCGATTACAACAATCTTCTCGAGATCATGTGAATGTTTCTTGATGACATCAACCTTTGAAAGATGCCCCCTGATGATGCAGAGGTTGGAGCTCTCATCTTTCTCGGCCTCTCTGGTTGCTGCCATGTGCACTAGCTTTTGGAGGACATGTGGATGTCTCTGATATGTATGTGATGAAGAGAGGGAAGCCTCTCCTTCGTCCATTTCTTCGAAAATTTGCCATACTACATCCTCATCCTTGTTTAAGTGAGATCTTCTACATGCAACATCTACTAGACTTTGGCTTTCTACATTCCGACCCCTGAAAAAGTGCTGGACTAGGTTGGTCTTCGGCTACTCCTGCATGTCTATGAATCGCTCCCCGGCTTAATTGATAGACTCATGGGCAGCCTGAGAGAAGTTGCTAATCTTGGCTCGCATCTAGTTGAGCCGACCGAGAGGGTAGAACTTGTGAAGGAATGTAGATTTCAGTTCCTCCCAAGCCTTCACAACCTTTCCCAAATTATTGACCCAATATAGGGTCTTCTCTTGCAAGCTGAAGGAGAACGCCGTCATCTTCACTATGTTAAAGGGAACATTGGGGTACTGGGTAGTTCGATAGATGCACGAGAACTGCTGCAGGTGAATGCATGACTCCTCATTGGTGTTCCTGTGGAATGATGGTTGAAGAGCAAAGAACTGAGGCTTGAGCTCAAATATGAGCATGTACCGGTGAAATGAGGATCCACTCGTTCATCTGGCTGTCTCTAGGATTGTATGCCCCTTTATTGGGGGTTTCTGCCTCTCAGGTTCATGTTCTTCTTCATCAGGGTCATCACGGTGTCTATCTCCTCCTCCTCCTGTTGGTATGTTCTATAGATCGTTCATCATGTCTTGAAATGCAGTCTGAACAAGAGCCTACTCTGTCAGTTGCTGTTGAACGGCCTGTATGGAAGCTAGAAACTGAGTGTTGACTTGGTTCTGGTCGGGTCCCTGACCCGACTCCATCTGTGGAGGCCATTGTCCTTTTCCTTTCCCTTGAGATGCCATCTCTGTGTTTGAGTCAGAGGAGATGAATTATGTATTGGGATCTAAAACTGGGGTTGGCTTTTATCTGAAATGTGAAAGAATCCCAATGAGACCACTTGAAATAGAATCTTTGCTGCTAAGATGAATCTGAGATTAGGGTCAATCTCAGATTGTTGTGAATGGAGAAAAAGATGTAGACTGAAATCGACTCCCATTCACGACGAAGAATGTGGGACAAGAGTGGTCTCGATTTATTAGGCAATCAAAGAAGATGGAAATAGGACGAGGAGTTTGGAGATTGGCCCACAAGGTCCACATCGGGTTCTCGGGAATCGCTTCAAATTATTGATTATGTAGAGTCCATGGAATCAATGTAAGCATCGGTGGAATCTCGACTAAACCATCCATGTATCGCCATTGTGGAGCAAAAAGGAGATCGATACAGGAGGAAAGTGAAGGATATGGAAGAATCCTTAAGTGTATCACGGAAGTGTGAGGATCGCATCATGTACGATCGAGAGCGACTAGTCGCATTAGTTGCTCGGTGATAGCAGACTTTATAAAAAATTTAATCGATGAAACCACATGATCCAAGAATACTTCTTGGATCGTTTCATAAAACCACATAATAGATAAAGAAATACCTCATGTAGCGTGGTTGTGATCGAGCATCTAAGAGAAGAGACCTCTTGTCTCAAGTCCGATCCGTTGGAGGAGATGCTTGCAAGCACGGAGATGAGTCATGTGCTTCTCGCAATCCAAGTCGTTGATCCAAGCAATGGATCTCCTGGTCTTGTCATACGAGATCGATCACCTTCTTCATGAGCAAAACCCACCAAAGAAGATGGAGATCCAAGAGTCGTCGAAGCGACAGCATAACGACGACGTGACGACGGAAGTGACCTTCTCTCTATGAGAGGAGTGGACGACCACTCAAGGAGAAGGAGAATGATTGGCATATAATGAGAGCGAGAGAGAGTTGTTGTTGTTGTTAATCAAAGAGAAAGGGGCGCCTCTTCTTATATAGGGTTTTGGGAGTCCATGGATCTCAATCCATGGACAACACAAAATCAATGGATGAGATTGATTTATGTTTCTTTCAGTGGCCATGATGTTGTTGTAAAACATAACAATAATTAATTTAATTTAAATTAATTTATATTGATAAATCAATACAATTCAATTCAAATCAAATCAAATGATTTTGACCTTGGAGATAAGGGAGGAGAAGATTGCCCTCATCCCTAAAAGGGGGGGGGCACCCTACTCCTAATGGAGGTTGGTTGTCGTCCACCCTCTTGTGGTGGATGGGTCAATGTCCTCATTATCTCATGAGATATCATTATCTCATGATATCTACAAGATTTACAACAACACTTGTTGTAAATTATTTCACAAAAAATAATTCATAATTATCTTATGAATATTGCAATCATGCCATTGGAAAAAAGTGTATCACATGCACATCCCAAAACAAAATGTAAATTATATTTTCAATTAATCATCCAATGTGAATCCAATTCACATCAATAATTAATTAACAAAAATAAATCACAATAGTCTCTCTCTAATATATTGTAAATCACATTTACAATATATGTGAATAATTGGATAGTGCTATCCACACTATTCAGATCTATAATAATTAAATCACATTTAATTACATTGGATTATCATTCTCATGCATTTAAATAATATGAAACAAATTCACATTATTCGTGATAATTAAATCACAGTTAATAATCCATTTCTCAATGCTTAGATATAATTCAACAATGGAATTATTCTTGAACACTTTCAAGAATAATGTGCTTTCTTCGCAGATACTTGGAGATAAGGACATGGCGATTGTACGTACCACGTATAGTGACTTGGATATTGAGATCACATCTCAAATCCAGATCTCATGGACCTCTCATAGATGCTTGATTTAATCAAGGCCGTAAATTTGATCATCTGAATCTCATTCAGATCAATATCCAACACTTGGACCAATATCAAATTACTTCTCTACTGAGAGGAGTCACTAAAATCCAGACCTGTTTCCTCGCTCCCTCGGAATTAGACCTGGCCATTGGGCCGGGGGCCCACCCGCCCAGCCCGCCCAGCCCATTCACGGGCCGGGCTTGGGCAAGCGATTTTGGAAATGGGCCGGCCCGGCCCGACCCGCTCTTTGGCCCGCCCGTCAATTGGGCGGGCCATGGACATGTGTCATAAAACCCGGCCCAGCCCGGCCCGCATATATAAAAATATATGTTTAAAAATTATATTTTAGATACATTTAATATAATATACTTCAAGTTTTTGTTTTACATTATCAATATTACATCTTATTTTATATTTTACATGCAAAGTAACACATATTATGGTTACTTTGATTTAGAAAGATTAGATGATGCTAAAAAAACTTAATTATCTCCATAAATTTAATAAAAAATTAATTAAAAAATATTTTACATTCGGCCCATGGGCCGGCCCGGCCCGGCCCGGCCTAGACCTGGGCTGGGCTTGGGCCTTAAAGTATGGCCCGTGGACTGGGCTGGGCCAGGCCTTGGACAAGGGGTTTTAAAACCTCAGCCCGGTCGGCCCGGCCCATGGCCCGACCCGGCCCGGACTTTGGCCAGGTCTACTCGGAATGGAAGCGTCATGGTTATACAATTGTTTATGATCACATCATCCTTAGGCATTCCTAATACATGTACATCCTGCATACTGACAGGCCTATAATATCCCAAAGATATAGATCAATTTTACACTGTCATCTTAGGGTTTCGTCATTAAGTTTCTCGTTGTTGGTCATTGGGAGTTGGTATCGATCATATGCTTTCCAAAAGCATATATCATACATTCAAATTCTTGTCATGCTTCCAAAGCACGACAACCATACATTGAATTTGATCGGCCCCAATACCTTGTGAGTGAGCTTATGTCTTCCGGTTTACAAGTGAACTTGTATGATCCCTTTGAGAGATCGTATTACTCATATGCACTCATATGCACACCAGCTCGCCAGTGTATAGACCTTGGTTAGGTCATCAATCTATTGGTCTGCCAAATGTACATACTTAGACATACAGTAACACATCTGTCTCTGATCAGAGGATGTGTGCATGTATTGTGATAGTATACGACATAGGACTTTGGTTATCAAAATCTCGTTAAGTCAACTCTTTGACCTAACTAATCTGACACCTCCGAATCTCTATTCCCATGTAGAGGACGTGCATCAAGAGGTTGGTCAGATATCAACCTAATGAGAAAAGGATCGCCATCTCCTACTCAGGATAGAGATCATCTCTTAACAATCATTTGACAGTGCTTGACGAGTCCTCAATCTAACTCCTTAGATATTCATCCAAGCACGAGCCTCTATGATTCAACTATTGAATCAAGAACTTTATGGTCATTAAGACGACCATGGCAAAAAGATATGGTGGTCAATGAGGAATAAAAGGAGTGAAAAATAGTAGAAAGGCTCGAATTGAGAAAGGGAGTCAAAGAGGAAGACACATATGACAAAATTTACGTAAATAAGTGGGACTTTATTTTTGAACCTTAGTCTAGATCCATACACACATAATACAAAAATGGGTTCACCAACTCATTCCATGTGAAGCTGTGAAGGATCAATTAATTATTATCTTTTCATTTTTAGAGTTGTTATTTCAAGCATATCTTTTAACAAGTTCTTAGCAGACTAACCCTATAGGAGAGAGAGTACTACTAGAAAAGTATCATGTACTTGTCCTCCTCCTTTGTAACATGCATGTTGTACTTTTTGAGGTCCTTATAACCATTATTGGATCCCTACTCAACCAAAGAAATAGAGAGAGGAACCCGATAGGCGAAACCACTACTTCGGTCCTCACTCACAATAGAATCACCCTTGAGCATGCAAGGACCTACTCGAATGCAAATCGATGAGATAGACACACCCATGAGGGAGCAACCTAAGCTCGGTACTTCAGACCATGTGGATGTTCCACACAAGACCAGAACATCATCGTTGACGAGGCCCTACTCAGTCATGCACGATGGAAGCACCATTACTTCGAAAATCCATGCGATACACAAGGCACTTATAGACTGGGTTTTTGGCTATAATCCTTAGCGGGTCGTGCCTCATTTATGGGAGAGGTTTTGTTCCTCTCCTAAGGTACCTGAAAACATTGAGGGCTTTACGAACCCAAGACAATGATAGTCCATTACAGATTTTAATCATGGTCGAAGTTTATTTAGCAGTCCCCTTGTTTTAATTTTTGGGTTTTCTCTTTTTTGGATCTTTTTGCATACAAGCTCCTAATGTTTTTGTAGATTTTCATTCAAGTCTTAGGTGCTTAAAATCAGAGGGAGATAACGAAAAAGTTGTGCAAGCCGATTCGATGATGGAAATCTCACCATTGAATCTAATGATGCATGCTAAGTTAGAGGACTTACATTGATTCCTAGCTCTCTCCATGCAGTATGCAAAATAGAATTTTTAAACATATCTACATGGCTATGTGCAATTGACAAAATCACCCTAAATAGTAGCCGGTATTAATCGTGAAGAACTTCATGTTAATTATTCAGAAATGAGACTAAGGTCTGGTCTTCGATGTCGATCGGTGCTCGCCACAATGAGTCCTGCAAGCCCTATATACTACCTCCCTCGGCATGCAGTCTCAAGTCAAAATAACTAACATTTGTTAATTTGGCTAGATCCAAACACGATAGACTATAGGTACATGCATTCTTATTAGGGGTTGGACCTATTATCGAGATAAGCATCCTGTTTATGGTCCATGTGCACAAAACAAATAAAAAAGAAGGCAAAAAACTCAAAATAGTGGAAAACAAAATAAAAGAAGGCGGTAAAGTACGAAAAACTACGACGAGGCCCCCAAGTGAACATACACCCGGGCACTGAACCTCATTGTGGAGAGTAGTGTCCGAGTCTTAATTATTACAAATTAATAGGTGAATGTCTCTGTCTCACCACTAAATAAATAAATCTAAATAAATTCTATGCTTAATATTTTCTCCTTCTTCATTTGTCACCTCTCCAATTGGTAAGAAGGTGAACACCAGTCTCCACCAAGCTCAGCTGCACTGGTCTCCTAGGAAATCATCCTCATGTAGCGGGCCCCCACAACAAATTCACAAATAGGTATATTAGCACATATAATCAAATCAATTTAATAAAAAAGAATTATATACAAAGAATAATTAAATAAATATGTGCAAGAAAAAATAAATTACTAATTACATCAATGAATCAATGAATAAGCAAATAAATGTACAAAATAAACTTCAAGATAGGCTACACACTTTCTCCCCAACAATGGTGCCATTTGATAACACCATCTCACAAGGGTCGTACGGTTTCACAAGGAGAAACCATAATCGGTGCATTGACCACTCGAGAGACTGTGATTGATCAACAATTAACCCATGATATAATATGGTAGTGAAAAGCAAAATATGAGTTAAAATTTATTTTTCTCTACAAAATTAAGTATATAGAAAGTAAGCATGTAGAGGTTGAACCACAGAGAGCAAAATTGGTTGCCTACGATTATTATAAATCCAAGTATATTATATACAAACATGTCCTTTGTACATATATATATACATATAGTTCTTTTGTGAATTTTTAGTTTGTATATTTTTTGTATTTTTATTTCATGTACATTTATAAATATTTTATATTTTTCAATTTTATATTTTCTTTTTCTTTTAAATATATAATATAGGATATATAAGACTATATATGTCATAATAGATAATATAGATAAAAATATAATTTAAAATTATAGAATTAAATAATTTTAGGTTTTTAAACACGTTTTCACTATTTTGTGATTTTTAGTGAATTTTATTAATTTTTATATATTTTTAAATTTAAAAATATCCCAACTCGGGAATTAAATAATAGCCTAGGACTGAAATGAAGATTAAAAATACCAAAGCTCATCCAAAATTCTTCAAATATGTTTTAATAGATAGATAATATAAAAAAATTAGAAACATGAAATTAAATTTTTGGATTTTTATTACTTTTTAATATTTTTATTGGATTTTGGAGCTCTTTAATTTTTAGCCTTTTTCTTTTTCTATTTTTAGAGATTTTTGGTCTGAAGTTAAAATATGATAAAATAGACAACATATAATTTTTTTTGGAATTTTCACATTTTTCTATTTTTTGGTATTTTATAATAAAAACATGTAAAAAATGTACTCGTTTCATTTTTAATAAATAGTTGAAGTGCCAAAATTGACAAAATAAATTTGGGACGTGAAAATAGTTGATACCAAGCATCTAACCCTATTTTTGCACAATTTTAGGAGCATGGGTGCTATTTTTAATAAATGAAATTCAAGCACCAAAATACATGTACTGGAAAGGACATTTTTGCAAATAAATTAAATAGTGAGGGCTCAAGTATAAATTTTCTAGAAATATACAACATATACTGAATTTTATTAGATTAAATTGAAATACAAAAAGTTGCAAGGACTTCCTTGCAATTTGCCTATCTCATGTGAGACTGCACGTGAGCTGAGCTAGACAGGACCCACAAGCAATATGCAATAAATACAAGGGTCGATTAGCAAAATGTCCCATTTTATTTACACTTTACATTTTATTCACAAGAATAATAAATAAATACAAAAAAATAGGGCTAGATATGAGAATTACCCCAATCATGCGTGGGACCTGACGACCGGATGAGCTCCACTTAGACACATGGTGCACTGTCATCTCACGGTACCTCTTCATCGATAAATGCTTAGGATCTTATTTTGGTTCTTCATCAATGACTGAGGGGAGTAAGGCGTGGATGGTTGAGATTAGAAATAGGGCTTCCCCCTTCCTCGGACGCTAATTGCTTCACGTGAAGAACATGGAAGAAGTAGGCCTTCCCTGAACTTCGTGTCACGATTCCTCCTTCCACTTGCAGCGTCTAACAGATTTCTCTGGCTCTACACCTCTAGGGGACTCGTCCGCATTGATCTAGGTACTCCAGAAGATCCAGGAACCAACGATGGGTCCCGGTACATCGGGGAAGAACAAACACTTGGGGACCCTCGTTCGGGTGCAATTGAGCTCCAGAAGGATTCCCTTCCCCTTGGCACCTGCACGAAGAAGTATATGGCTTGGTGTGAATTGCCTCGATGGGTTGTGAAAATGGGATGCACACTGGTGGATATAATGGTGATGCTCTAGTATATAGCAAAGGAGGAACATCGATTCCTAGATCACAGGGGTGATCTGGTTGATTGGGGCATAGTGATCATTGTAGAAGTGGAAGGGCGAGGTGATGAGACGGAAAGGCGGGTCGGAGATACGGTGAATCACAGTGAGGACATGGTCGGCGCTTGGGAGCTCTGGCAGGAAGATTAACCCTAATCTACCCTACTGGAGCGATTAAAGTCTAAAATAAAAGATGAAAATGGAAAGCTACAAGCTATAGCTAATTACTAATAAAAAAGAACACAGCTTGTACCTGAGGATTTCTCAAGGTGCGGAGGTGACCGGAGGGCCACCATGGATCACTCTTCCTCTCCCAAGCAGCTCGTTCAAAGCTCAGGGATGTTCCTGCTGTCACTAGGAGCACACTCACACGCACTATGGTGTACTTCCAGGCTTGAAGAAGGATCAAAAAGCGAAGGAGGAACATAGGTGCTTATTTATAAACAAGGTGACAAGGGCTTCTTAATCAAGGGCATGCGATCGGATCGAGAAGATTTGATTAGATCCTTGGCCAAGGCGTGAATTAGGGATATTTAGTCTCCATGAATAGTGCATCACGCCTCACAAGAGCATCAGGATCGCCATCGGAAAATTGTGTGAAAATCAGGAGTTTGACATTCTGGTGACTCGAGGAAGAGGGAGGGGGTTGTTGACTGAGGTCAATAGTCCCAGCCTCGTGATTGGTTAACCTTGGAAACTACAGGACAAAAAACTGAGTTTATTTGAAAATAATTAATTAAAAATACTAGATTATTTTTTAATTTTTAATTATAAAATAAAAATGTTTATTATTTTATTAGTAATTTAATATAATTTTTATTTATTTTTTGGTGTTATTTATTACAAGTTAATTTTTAGGGATTTATTTATAGGTATATTCATCTATGTTTTGTACATTTTATTTTTATTTTGTATTTTTGATTTTATTATTTCATTCTCTTATTTTATATATTTACAACTTATTTTTAGGCATACAAATATGTTTTTATTATATTTTTCTGATGTTATTTGTATACTTAAATAAATAGGGGTATAAATCATGTAGGTATAAGTATAGGTATTTTACCCATATATTCAGTATACATATTTTGTTTTAATATTTTCTGTATAGTTTTATTTTAGTTTTAATATGTACATATGTTATAAATAATATTCACAAACATATAAAAATATAAAATTATAATAATAGAGAATAAATAAAATGAATATTTTATTTGGGTATATAGTACAATAGGGGTCCAAAATCTAACTTTTACATATTAACTCCAAAAAATATGAAACCACCTTCATTATATAGATTACTAAAAGTTATATACAATTAAGGTGATTTTGATACATTTTGATTTTTTATTTGAGAGATATGGGTCTGGAAGGTTTGGATTTGCCTTTTTATTCTACGTATAAAAAGTACATTCTATATTATTTTACATGAAATCAATTTTGTATTTTTCTATATATTATTATCTACAACTTTCATGTACAAAGTTTCTTTATTTGAGTATAAAAGGTCGAAAATAAAATGGGTCCCAAAAATGAATAAATGATGAATACAACAAATGGGATTTTTATTGAATTATTGACCCTTATCTCCCTCTACTTTATTCCTTGTCGACCTAGTCATCAAGATGCCTAGGTCTCGGGTTTAGGGTCATAAAATACCTTTGGTATTTTATTCCTTTTATTTTAATTTCTTTATTTTATAATTTTGGCATTAAAACAATATTTTATACAGTATTTATACAACAAAGAATGAATGTTAATTTGTACAAATTAAGGGTATTTACATGCATTAGATTAGATTTTTAAGTCCAAAATGATAGAATAAAGGTGATGAAATGAAGATTCGCCAATGGTGCAAGCAACAAGAAATGTGGATTTGTAGGGAGTCTTTGAGCCAATAGTCAACTCGATAGCCAGTATCTCAGGTGTAGTAGAGAGACAGGACTCACATGTCTCTCGATGGTCACAACAGTCAGTGGCTATGTGGTCGCCTTGGGATGGAGTTTGTCCTCAAAGGTCACATGCGACCGGTGTGTACCCAATGCAGATCCTCTCAAGTCTCATAATCTACAGTCACCTTAGACAAGGCTAGGAATAGCTTTCCGAAATTAATGGGAGACTGGGTGAACTCTCCCCAGTGCTTAATATCAATGACTGTAAAGTCCACTTTGAGCAGAGCACCTTGGAAAGTACTTCATCGTTTTATGGATCGATCCACCAACTGAACAATCACTCTCGATTTCCTAAGTGGTCGAAGTTTGAGCTTTTCAAACATAGAGGTCGGGAGGATGTTCACATATGAATCATCATCGATTCTAGCAAGAGTAAAGATGGAATATTTGATTTCACATTCAACCCAAGGCAACCATTTTACTCTGCAGCTCTTGGTCTTTCTTCCCATCACTAAGGAGATGACCACAAACACTAAGTGTCTCTAAGTCATGGTTCTCTTATTGCCCGACCTCTTAGACATCAATTTACTTCTCACAAATCAATTGAGGTCGAGAAAGTGTTCTATGACCTTTATTAAGGAAATCCCTAGAATCAATTCTTTGACGATTTCTTCCCCAAGGCTCGGGTCAAAAAAGTTTTCGATCTTTTTCATTTTCAATTTTCATGTTATTTTCTAGTTTTTCAATTTTTTGGTTCTTTTAGGGATTTTCAATTTTTTTGGTCTTTTTGATAGGTGAAGGAGGAATAAGAGAATGTACAGAGATTTGCGAGCAAGTGGTTAGTAGAAGAGGGACATAGAATGAAATCCAGTTGTACAGAGTGTATGGGTTTCCTAGTGTCCTCTAGATTTTCAACATCAAATCCGCTCATTTCATTATCCACTTTTATAACAGAGCTGATAGAAAATGTATGTCAATGATATTTCTTAACCTATCCTCAATTGATTCAAATCTCTTGACAAGTCTAGAAATGTCATTCTCCAAAAATTTCTCATGACGAATCATGCGAGCAGTATGCTCAGTTGGAGGATACTGCTGAGAACTTGGTGTTTCATACTCAACATACCTAGACTCCGACATATAATGTGGGTCGAGTATAGACCATCTGTATGGAAGATATTAGTTGAAGCCTCAGATGGTGGAGTCAATAGATTGGTGGCTTGTAGATCGAACTCATGAGTTCAATCCCCTATATGTGTAGGCTCTCTGAATGTGTGGTATGAGGTCTGGTCAATGTGATCTTGATCACTAAGGTCAATCAAGTATGAAAAATCATAAGGTGCAGGCCTATCCATTCGGTTTATTTGTTCGACCATGTTATACCCTAAGATCAACTTAGGATTTGTATGTGTAACTCATTGACCTATCCCACATTCATACGAGGAGGAAATGGGGCTTGTAACGGTAAATAACTTTGCTAGTCATTTATCTCAACAAAGGCTTGCTCTTTGAATGGTTCTTTGATTCTACCAAGTGTTCGTGAATATGGTGAGTCAGCCATGATGGAAATGGATCTAGAGTGTAAGAATGTGGGGCAGGTGAGAAGTGTGAAGAAGTGGAGAAGTTAGTCGAAGTTCTGACTTCATATTCAGGGTGGGATGGGGAGAAGAAAGATGACTGAGGAAGAACCATCTCAAAGAGAGGGTTCTGCTGGAATGAATAAGAGGAGGCTAAAAAGTCGGTCGGATGTCCAACTTCGTAGTTGGAATAGGGTGGAGGGTACATGGAGGACTGAAATGGTGAAGATGGTTGGTAATCAGTTAAGGAGAAGTTACATGCAGAGTTTGGGTATGGAGACCGATAAGCTGACATCTTCGAAAAGAAATGAAAGCAGATTGAGGTAAAAGTGTGCAAATGCAAAAAAGGATAACACACATAGACACATAAACAAATGCAAGAGAAGACACTGGTTTCACCAACTTAACATGGTGATGGTCGCAAAGATCCAACCTCTATTTTTTCAGTTTTAGTTAAGTGATAAAACAATCTTGGTACACAAGCACACAACGTGAGTTGTCGGATGCCCAACGCACTCCCATAGTATCCCAATTTTTTATTGAAATCTTCTCGAGGTGCCGGGTTATATCACACCCCTAAGGATAATAGTGAGAAGATGTACACCAAAACATCTCTCTAAGGTCGAAGGCAAGCGCTTGCAGCTTGATGAATTTGTGATTCATCACTATAAAAGTTGAAAATAGACATCCGTTCTCAAGTATTTAGCTGCATTTAATCATCTATTTTGCATTATTGTCATTCATGCACTTGTAAATAATATTCACATTTTAGCATGCATAATTGCATTAAAGAGGAAGCCCAAAAATCGTGCAAACTATCACATGTATAATACCCTATATTCCCTGATTTTAATTATTTTTCACTAACTCAAAACAAAATAAAATCAACTCTATTGTGTACATATTACTAACATTAATAAAAGAAAAATACCAAAAAATACTAACTTATATATTTGCCTAATAAAACCCAAATCAAGTTTTGAGACAAAAAGCCATAAAAGTGAATATCTCCCTCATGCAGTCTCCTTTGGACCCCTACTCACTTTTGAATTAACGTTCAATAATCTACAAAAAAAGACCAAACTCAAAAGAATCAGAATTCATATGTGAATTGGGTTTTAGCCTCATTGTATATTGTACATATTGACTAATTTGACGTTGTTATTTTCTATATAAAAATAACATTTTATATTTATTTCTTTTTCATTTATTTTCCTTAATTTATGGTTTAATAAATTACGTAAAAATCTAAATAAAAATTGAAGCAAAAATCAAAGAAAATAAATCACCTAAGTCTATATACATTGTGTGTATAAGTCTTGTTTATTTTATTTCTTTATTTTCGTAATTATTAAAAATCCAAAAAATAGATTAAGTTGTAAATACTTATTTTATATTTTCCCTGATTTTATTTTTATTTTTCTCTTATTTTAAAATTACAAAAATCTATAAAATGCAAATTTTGGTATTTTATATCTATCGAGTACGACCAAAAATCCTTTTGTACAAATGATCTCTTTTGGTTTTGGGTCCTTCTCAAAAGATGTAGATCTTATTATGATGAACAACTTTTATGTAGATCACTTTTTGATTTGACCTTGTTTGCTATTTATTTTTTATTTTTCTTTTGCTTTAATTTTCGAATTTTTCAGGAGCGACGCATGGCTGCTCCTGGAGTCGCCACATGTCACCCCTTTATTATTATTATTTTATTTCTATTTAGTTATTTTAATAATAGTATATTTTTATTTTTTTCCTTACCATGTGGTCGCGTCCCCGCACGTTAGGGGACACGACCACGTGGCGCCCTCTTATGCACCTTGCACCCGTCTCCCCTGCTTGTCTGCAACTGCCGTGCACAATGGGGCACCTTTGTCTGATTCCCCTGCCTACAACCACCCCCCAATGTCCTCCATCCTTCCCGCCAGTTGATAAGCCTCCCGCTACCCTTGTTAATTTAGGAAAATTAATGTCCAAATTATTAGCTAATGTTCGTTGCAGTCGGATAACGCGAGATAATCAAAAACCACTTTTAATTTTTTTATAAATTAATCTCGAGTGGCAACTTTTTTTACTTGGGAGTCCAAGGTCGAACTCAAGGAGGCAGCTGTCTCCTTAGGTGAATTTTTAGCAAATTTCTAATGTTCAATTTTCAGAGAGAATATTTTTTGGTCTTTTTCGGGTTAATATGCAAGACACATGCAAAAATTAGGCTAGTTTTAAAGTTAAATCAGATAAGTATTCAAATGAAGTCCAAAAATGATGAAACTTGGCCAGATGAAGAAATGTGATGAATTTAGACTACCCTAATTTTTTTGGAATTTTCCGACACTAAATGAATTAACTATGAATTAAACATGAATGCAGGGTGATTTTGACTAAAATTTTTTTGATAAATATCAAATCACAATATTTTTAGGAATAATTATCCTAGATAGATCTGAAGATGAGGAATCCAGGAAAATTATCAGACCTTAATTTTAATGTGAAATGAACCTATTAAAAATAAATTAAGGAAATCACCAAATATTTTATTTAGGCCTCGAAATGCATGCAAATGAGATGAAATTTTTATGTAAGGTGAAGTAATTAACCTAGATCTAATGTGATTTTTTGGGAATTTTTGGAGTCACAGAGAAATTACTACCAATTAAAAGGTTAAATTGGGCAAAATATTACACAAATGAACCAATTAATTAATTAAAAATTCCACTGATATTACAAAAATGTGCCAAGTATCACATAATAAAGAGGATAATGTAAGCTACATAATGCAATTTTTAAAACTCAAAAAAGAATTAAGATGGATGCCTAAATATGTGTGCAAAGACATGGGTATAACTACAATACAGGAATTAAAAATTGCTCAAAATAAAATATGCTGACAGGGACTATTATTCAATTACCTAGAATGTAGGGGGGTGGAATGCAATTTCTCCACAGACGCACGTGCTCCTCATGTGGGGTCGCTTCGCAGGGACTGATTTGTAATTTCAGAAACCTTCCTTGGCCCCTGTGAAATTTGCCCAGGCCGCACGTGCTGCTTACGTGGGGTACTCTAGGCTCGGTGGACGTCGGCAGCTCGGGACAAGGCTCGACTGCTCTGGAGGTTCAGATGGAGGCTCGGAGAAGCTTCGGGGATCCGAGCCTAGAGGTCAGAGAAGAGGCTCGGATCGGGCGACGTGGCACGATCTGGACCATTGGATCAAGTGACGATCCAATGGTCAATGGATGATGAGGCGTGGCACGTCTGGATCTGTCAGATCATCGATCGATCCAACGGTTGTAGGCTTGCTCCAACGGATGGCGACGTGGTCGATTAGTGACCGTTGGATCTAGATTGATCCAACGGCATCAGGAGCGCGATGAAGCGGTGACGTGGCTGATCTATCGCCGCTGGATCGTGATAAATCCAACGGCTCTCTGCTGCTCCGGTGCTCGGTGATGTGGCTCGCTCCTGATCATCCGATCAAGATGATCGGACGGCTGTGGGATGTCTTCCCCAACGGCCCTCCGCCTCTTGCGGAGGAGAAGGCAGGGCTCCGACGAAGCTGGGCTTGCTCCGCCCGGGCCTCCAGCCGTCGGTGAGGGGCGCAGGAGTGTCTGGAGAAGCTCGGAAGTTGCAGGGCGAGGTGGAGAAGCGTCCGGTAGCCTCAAGAGTGGAGGAGATGCGCTGGAGCTCGATGACGGTGCAGCTCGAAGGGAGCTCCGATGAGCTTCCGACCAATCCAAGGGATGTCACCTGCAGGGGGTTAGAGGATAGCCAAAGCACGCAGACTGCTCGTGGAGTTGCTGGGAATGAGATGCGAGGCCTGTGAGGGAATGAGGATGACCGGCGAGCGAGCTCCGCCGAGGTGGCGGAGCTGTGATCGAGTGAAGGTGGGGTTCGGTGTTGGAGGGAAATAATGGAAACGCGAAGATCGGAGCTCCGTCGCGGAGCTCGGAGGGAGGACGGTGGAGCGAGAAGATGATTGCGGAGGGTGAATTAAATAAGAGAAATCAAAGGAGAAAATAAGAAGAAGATCAGAGGTAAATGGATGATGCTACCTGGGGAATGGAGCTCAGGTTTGAGCTCCAGGTCGTCGCTCGAAGGTCGGTAGATGGCCTGAGCTCACGCACCTCACGGAGGGAGGCTGCAGCACGACGAAGGCGGCTGTGGATCTTGCCGGAGAAGAAGCCCAATCGTCGCTCGAAGAAAAGCTCAATTGCTGTCACCAATCGATTGCTCTGAGCTCAAGGGTTCTCTCTGGAGTGGCGGATGGGCGTGAAGGTGGCCGGAGGACGATTATTTATAGGATGAAGCTGTTGGGTTAGCTGGTGACGAGGTGAGATTCGTGGTTGTCGTGGGGTGACTCAAGTGGGAGTCTTGGGAAATGAGGGAGCTGTCGAGGATGAGGGAAGAGTGGTGAAGGTCATGGTGGCGTTGGTGTTCGGAGAGGGTGGCGGGAGTGGGGCCGAGAATAGAAAGGGAGCGACGGGTCGCATTGGAGATCATGGGAGAGGGGGGGGGGGGTCCAGAGGTGGAAGATGGAGTCGTGGCCGTTGGATCTTGTGATCCAACGGCCCAGAACAAAGCGCTGAGGATCAGCTTGGATTTAATCTGAGGTGAAGCGATCGAGGGTGCTGATTGCGCCACGTGTCGCGTTAAAGACGAAGCGTGAGCAAGCGGTCGTGATTGACACCAGCGATTGATCGGAGGGTTGACGATGACTACGGAGCTAGTGGCTCAGATGGAAAGGATGAGTGCGTGATCGAAGGGCGCAAAATGCGCCACGCGTCAGGTGCATAGGCAGGCGGAGGCGGGCGGCTGAGATGGGAGATGGTTGATGATCAGACGGTGGAAATAGAAGGCGTACGTGGAAGTGGCGCAACCGTTGGATCGGGATGAAGATCCAACGGCTGTGGGTGCGGGCGGCTAAGGCAAGTGGAGCGAGCCGCGTGGTGCAATCAGAGGGCGCCACGTGGCCAGCTGTGAGTGGTTGTGAGAAGATATGAGATTAGAGAGAGAAGGACGCCGAATTTGGAAAACTCAAAACATGAAAGTTGTAGATCTTGATGAGATCTACAAGTTTCTGTTGGACATGTGAGCCCACGGTGAGCCATTATGCAATAAATGTTATTGCAATTCACTCCTTAATCTGAAATGAAGAGTATATAATTTGCATGATAGGTCCCTTAGTAAAATTAGGGTTATGTACCATGGCCATCTTAATGATCATACAACTATTGATTCAATTATTGAATCATAGAGGCTGGTGCTTAGATGAATATCTAATGAGTTAGATTGAGGACTCATCAAGCACTGTCAAATGATTATTAAGAGATGATCTACAGCCTGAGTAGGAGATGGCTATCCTATCTCAGTTAGGTTGATATCTGACCGACCTCTTGATGCAGGTCCTCTGCATGGGAATAGAGATTCGGAGGTGTCAGATTAGTTAGGTCAAAGAGTTGACTTAACGAGATCGAGATAACCAAAGTCCTATATCGTATGCTGTCACGATACAGGCACACATCCTCTGACCAGAGACAGATGTGTTACTATATGTTTATGTACATTTGGCAGACCAATAGGTTGATGACCTAATCAAGGTCTATACACCGGCGCGCTGGTGTGCATATAAGGGCATATGAGTAATACGATCTCTCAAAGGGATCATACAGGTTCAGTTACTGAACCGGAAGACATGAGCTCACTCATGAGATATTGGGAAGAATCGAATTCCATGCGCATGGTTGATGAATATGTGATTCATGACTCTAAAAGTTGAAAATAGAGCTTTGTTCCCGAGTAATTAGCTGCATATTTCTACTTATATTGCATAATTAGCATTCATGCATGCATTGATAACATCTGCATTTTAGCATTCATATTTGCATAAAATAAGAAGCCAAATTCACTTGTAAATATTCACATGTATATTAGCTAAAATATCCTATTTGTATATATTTTATACTAACTCCGAATCCAATAAAACCAACTCCATTATGTATATATTACTAAATAAAGGAAAAATATCAAAAAAATACTAACTTAAAAAATTGACCAATAAAACCCCAATCCATGTTTGAAACTAGGAGCCTTAAAATACATATATCTCTCTCATACAACCTCCGAATAATGTCTACTCACTTTTAAAGTAATATACATTCAAAGACCTTTGAAACAAGACTAATTTCACTAAAATCGGAACTCGTATGCAAAACTTGGGTTTTGGGCCCCTTTTGTATATTGTATAAATTGACCGTTTTGCCCCTGTATTTTACCATTTCATTTTCTTATTTATTAAAAATCCAAAAAAATTAGATTAAGTTGTAAATATTATCTTTATATTTTCTCTATTTTATTTTCATTTTCTTTCTTTTAAAAAATGACAAAAAATTACAAAAGGAAAAATGCGGTATTTTATATCTATAAGGTACCACCCAAAAATACATTTTTGTACAGATGATCTCATTTGATTTTCTGACCTTCACTAAAGTTGTAGATCTCGTCGAGACGAGCAACTTTCGTGTTGATCACTTTTTGATTTAATCTCTTTTGTTATTTCTTTTTGATTTTCTTTACATTTAATTTTTGGAATTTTCTAGGAGCGACATGTGGCCGCTCCTGGAGCCGCCACATGTCACCCCCTTTTTATTTATTTTCGGATTTATTTTATTTTTTTCGGATTTATTTTTATTATTATTTTATTATTAATATTTTAATTATTTTAAGTAGCCTACTTATATTAGTTTATTTATTATTTCTTTAATTTTCCTTTTACCTTTTCTCCCCTTTCTTTTCTTCCACTCCAAGCCAGTAACTCACTCCACTCTCTCCATCTCTTCTCCAACTTCCCTCTCCTCTCCCTTTTTATTCCCATCATCCTCCAGCATTCTTTTTATTCCGCCATTCTACAAGTGAGAGAGGTTCGAGCCCCGTTTTAAGTGTGAGGTGACAGCTCCCCTTAGACGTTGAGCGATGACGACCTGCAGGCGAGATCCACGGGTAATCTCCGCGTAGCGAACTTCCCGTCAAGATCGTAAAGCTTCTCCGATTTTTCGTCGAACCGGATCGAGGCCACAACGAATGCCGCACACTGCGACTTCACTTTTGACGAATCACAGGTAAGTATCTTCTATCTCATCTATTTATTTTCTTTTATCTAACAATTTTTTTTATTATTGTTCTACAACAAACAACATTACATCATCATCACATCACAACCATTATCATCACCCAAACATTCACCATCAAATACATCACCACCACATATTCATTTTTTTTGTTCTCACATCTTTGTCACCAAATCACCACATTTATCCCTTTTCAATTTTCATTGCATTATATTTCCTGATTACAAAAAAACAAAAAAAAATAAAAATCAAAATACAAAAAAAAAATAAAATTGCAGCTCAGGTCTTGCACGCCACCGTCAACCGCTCCAGCAAGGCCTGACCACCGCTGGCCGTCGTTCACCGCGGCATCGCGCCAGGCCACGACCGCCTTCCAGCATTCTAGCTGCCGTCTCCTCCGCCCCCTCCAACCCAGCAGCTCACGGCCGCCGACCTTCAGAGTGGACTGCTCCCTCCACGGCTGGCCGCCAGCCCCCAGCACCACCGTGCGCTGCTGCGTGGGCGCCCCACGCCTCCACCCACTTTCCGTGCCGCCGCGCGGCACCACCACCGCCGCAGCACCACCCCAGCGCACGGCCAAGCCCCAGCTAGGTCGCGTCCCTCGTCACTGCCCAGGCGAGCCGCTGTCAGCAGCCCGACACCACCTCCATCGGCGCACTGCCCTTGCGCCACCCCCTCACCGCTAAACACCGCCGCCGCTGCAACCTTCAGCAGCCCGACACCACCTCCATCGGCGCTGCTACCTCGAGCCGCGCCCAACCGCCGCCCCTCCGTGTCTCCGTCATGCCCGAGCCGCCCCCATGTTCGTGCGTTGTGCGTGAACCCTAGAGTTGGGGATCATGTCTATTTTCTATTTTATTGTATTTGTGAAATTTGCAAGTTTATCCTCTCACGTTTTTGAAATTGCAAACAAGCCCTGTGCACTTTTTCCTTTATTTACTTTCATTTTCTGTATTACGAAGATAACCCTGACTTTGCATGCTTATTTGGACTGATATTTTGCATCATTTATTTAAAGAAAAATAGCATGTTGTAGAGAAACTAATTTTTTATCTTGTGGCTATTTATTTATATTTTTGTGAGCATCTGATAATTTATTCAAAATCAGAGATTGAAAATCAGTGCCATTTTGCCCAATTATGCTCTGAAATTTTCACATAGTAATTTTTTGCTCCAAAAATTGTAAACAAATTGTAGATGGTGCCTTTAAGTGTGCTTTGATTACCGTCCAAATTTCGTCCAATTCGGAGTTGTCGTTTGCATAAAATAAATTCTAGAGCAATTTGTGTAATTGATTTTTAATTAATTCCACGAATAATATTTTTGAGAAATTTCAACTCTCCTGGATTCATCATTAAAATATCTTTTTGAGATAAATCAATATCTTGATAATTTGATTTCGTGGATTTATTAGGAATTAAATACTCATAGTCGCTCTATTTTCAGTAAAATATTAATAAAAAATCAAAAAGTGTCAGAAAATTATAAAACAATTAGTATAGCTTCATTTCAACATATTTAACTTTTAGTAAATTTTTCATAATTTTTGCATATCATTTGCATGAAAAATTGCATAAAAACCCCAAAAAGTTTGCATTTTTCATGTGTGCATTGTAAATCCAAAATTTCCAAAAAAAATACATTTGCATTCATTGTTGGATTAGGTTCTTAGAAAAATTACCATTTAGCTGATTTGGATTAATTTCATATTAAAATTAAAATTGGCTAAGTCGCTTATTTTCTTAATAACCTAGTTCACTCGCATTTGTGCATTGGCATTTTTATCGCAAAAAAAATACCAAAAAAATTCCACTAGGAAAACTACAATCTAATACCTCTAACTTCATCTTGAGTTGTTCCTTTGCCTCCTTGAGTCGACCCTGGGGCTTGCCCAGGATAAATAAACATAAAACCGCATATTAATTCATTCGACGATTAATCGATTTGTGCGGTTAATTTTTGATCGACGCGGATCTATCTGACTGCAACGCACTAGTCAATCCGACCACATTAGAAAGGGTAGATTTCGGGCTCGTCAAATGGCGCCGTTGCCGGGGAGGCAAACGGCTTAGGATCACTTTAGAAAATTAGATTTAGGTTTTCCAGTCACTTGGGTAGTCTGATCCTCAAACCACCTTGTAATTATTCCATTTTTTCTCTTCAATTATTTTTTTTAATTTTTTATCTCTCTGACATTTTTATATCTTTTTGTGCGAGGGTCCGGTGGTCTTGGAGCGGCTTTCTTGAAGTCGACGCATCTCGAAGTGCATCGGAGACCAATGATTCGTAGATCAAGTCGGCTGTTGAGACGCCAGAAGGATTTTCCATTTTTTATTAACTTGTAAAAAAATTACATTTTCAGCGGTTCCCGTTTGGGTTCTCGCGAGTGTAAATATAGTGAAACTGTGTCCCCGTGTGTTGTGTGGGTGAATGATAATTTAGCTTGCACTAGCGGCTCCCCGAGCCAATCTAGGAATTGCTTGTGCTCGTAATCTTTAGGACCACACAACCACTTAAAAGACGCACTTAGACCGCAAGACTTAGCCAAATCAACCTATTCTTCACGCTAATAGAACTGTTTGTCTAGGAGCGGCTTTTATCGCTTGCATTTGCATTTAGCGTAAAAAGTTTTCAATTCTGTTTTGCATCCTGCATAAAAAAGCGAAGGGATCACTGTAAGTCTCCTGAACTCAGCATACGCATCATTGTTTTAACTTGCATCAGCTTTTCTCGAATTCCTCCTCTATTTTTATCATTTAAATTAAAAGGAAATTGGGACTGGCCGATAGGCGTGCTGTATGGTTGGATTAATTCAGTGAAAACTTAACTTAAAACCGGGACTTCTAAACATTATTGACCAAAAAAATCAATAAAATTGGAAAATTGTTTGCGGGAGATTATTCCCCGACCTTGTTTTCAGGCTGAGTATGGGTACTTGAGTGTGTGTGAACACCTTAAGGTAGAGCCCAAATCCCCGCCTTCCATATCACGTTCCAACTGATCCTAGCAAATATCACAAGTCGAATAATTTCAGATTCACTGACTAGTACCAAGTAGCCTCCGCCTGTCTCAGGTAGATAGGGGCGAAATTGCGGTACTTTGCGACAAGCTGCCAGTAACCCCCCGGGGTGAAGTTCTGGCCTTGTCAGCCTCCGCCTGCTTGCAGGTAGATAGGGGTGTGGTCTTTGAATCCATCGACTTGGGATAGGAGTGAAGAAAGGAAGGACCGGCGGTATCTTAGGCGACAGATTAAACAGGGAAGACGCATCCGGCTTTGAGCCGACTTCCCTATAGGCTGCGTAATCCTTGCTATCTTGCTTGAAAATTACACTTAAAATCTACAAGATTAATTGGACTCGATTTTGAGTCCTTCACCGTGTTGAGTGTGAACTCGGGGTTTGCTCTTGCGTTTGTCTTTGAGTCTGTCTGTGTGTGTATCCTGTGTAATTGCGTATTTTCTACCTCAATCTTCTTCCTTTCCTCTTCAAGATGTCGGGATATTGGTCCCCATACCTTGTGACCTCTGGTCAATGCTCCTCGACCATATACCGTTCATCTTCACCTTCCTCTTCTTCCATGTATCCTCCGCCATCCACGGGAGACCCTTACCCGTGGTCGGTTTCACCTCAACCCAATTTCGAAGTCAGAACTTCGACTGACTTCTTCACTTCTTTGCATTTCTCACCTACTCCATATTCCCACACTCCAGATCCACTTCCATCTTGGGCTGACTGTCCTTATTCTCGAGAGCTTGCAGGAATCAACGAATCAAATGAAGAGCAAGCCACTGCTGAGATAGATGATTGGCAAAATTATATGCCCCCACATTATTCATTCTCACCTCAACTAGGGACCATACCACCAGTTACATATAAACATCCCGACTTGACCTTAGGACATAACTTGGTCGATCAAACAACCCGAATGGAGAGGCTTGTACATCATGATTTCCCAGACTTGATTGACTTTAGTGATCAAGATTCCATTAACCAGCCTTCATTCGGAGAGCCTATACATTCACAAGATTGGACTCGTGAGCTAGACTTATCAGTCCCCGTTTTATCATATGAGGCTCTGACCAGTATTTTCCATTTGGATGGTCCATATTCAATCCAGCATTACATGCCGAAGTCTAGGTATGTTGAGTATGAGACCCCAATATCTCAGCAGTATCCTCCAATTGAGCAGAACTCTCCCATGATTTGTCATGAGAATATTGTGGAGGATGACATCTCTAGACTTATTAAGAAAAATGAATCATTTGGTAACGAGTTGAGAGATGTCATGGAAATATTGAACTCAATATCTGCCAGCCTAGGTATGAAAGTGGAGAAGGAAGTAAGTAGATCCGATGTTGAAAACCGGGCAAGCATCAGGGAACCCACACCGTTTGTACAGCTGAAGTCCATTCTATCTCCCTCATCTACTAACCCCTTGCCTTCCAATCCAGAGTCTGATCATTCATCTATCCAAAACACCAAAAAAATTGAAAAACCAAAAAACCACATAAAAGTTGAAAATGAAAAAGACCTAAAAAATTAGATCCTGCCTTAAGGGAAGCACTCGATGAAGAACTGATTTTCAAACTTCCCTTAATAAAGGTCATAGATCACTTTCCCGACCTCAAACGATTTGTGAGAAGTAAATTGATGCCCAAGAGGTCGGGTAATAAAAGGACAAGGACTGAAAGACACATAGTGTCTATGGCCACCTCCTTGGTAATGGGGAGAAAGACCAAGAGCCGCAGAGTGAAGCGGTTGCCCCGAGTTGAGTGTGAAATCAAAGACACCATCTTTACCCATGCGAGAATCGATGATGACTCACCGATAAATATCCTCCCGACTTCTGTATTTGACAAGCTTAAACTCAGGCCAATCAGAAAGTCAAGAGAGATCGTTCAGCTAGCTGATCGATCCATCAAACGGTCGAGAGGAAATATTTCAATCATCGTTACTTTTCAAGGTGCTCTACTCCATGTGGACTTCACGATCATTGACATTGAGCATCGAGGAGAGTTTTCCCAGTCTCCGATTATTCTCGGGAAGGCGTTCTTAGCCTTGGCTAAGGCGACTATAGATTGCGAGACTCGGGAAATCGATTTTACAGCATTGGGAGCGCTTCGACCTCATCCTTTCTTTGATAAACTTTACTCTAAGGTTACCCGTACATCCGCGACAGTCGTGACCATCGAGAGGAAGATGAGTCCCACCTCTCTACTACACTTGAGAGACCGATTGTCCGGACGATCGTTGGATCAGAGACTCCCCACACCTCCACTTCATCAACTGCTTGCACCACCACAGTGACAGCTTCTAAGGAGGACTCACGACCAGAAGCTGACACTGAGTCGGACATGATTTTTGCTGATTGTCTTGACCATTTTGATGATCTGACACAAGAGCCCAATAATGTCAAGCCAACTGAGATCACTAACACCTTTCCGAAATACGTGCTGACCCTTCAAGAATATTCTAATCTATATGGTGACTCATCTGATGAAGAACCCATGGTCAGCACCACACCTGGACTGTTAAAGGAAACAACCAAGACTGAATTGACTCCACTTAAAAACATGGTTGCTCCCTCTTCTAGTCGGCTATCTAGTGAGAGGAAGTCGAGAATTGATTCCTCGAGGTGTTCCCCCGAACCTCTCAAGGCACGTCGCTCTCCACTCCCTCTCAATGATTCAGGTTCTATAAAATCGACTAACAAAATTTCCTTCAACACACCGGAGAAGGAATTTTCGGAAGAGTCCTCATCTGGTCCAGATAAGGTGATTTATATGAGTGAGCTCAGTTTGGTTGTTCTTAAGCCTTATCTAAGCAAGCAGCCATGTGTCGACCCGCATTGGACGATCCCTACACCTCACTATTATTCATCTGAGGACGATTCCGACAGCGACACATATGTATATTATCCACCTCCTCGCGTCTGCAAGAAGGTTCGTCACAAATCTTCTTAATCCTTGTATATTCTCAATTCTCCTTGTATATATTTTTTTCTCCCTCTCCAGTGATTCGAATCACTCGCCCCGGCTCCATATCATTTCATTATGGCTATACTTAGGATGATCAGATCCTAAGTATAGGGGGGAGAGTGACCCGAGTCTCTTCAATGTTCATTGTACATCCTCCAGATCACATCGATCCTCATACTCACTCATGTCCTATACTTAGGCTGACCAGAGCCTAAGTATAGGGGGGACCGATGCCCGCCGTGTATATATTCATCCATTTCCCCTCTTTTCCTCGTCCGCCCCATTTCTGATCTTCTTCTACACTTAGGCTGCCAGAGCCTAAGTATAGGGGGGCAGGACGACTTCTATACTTTTTGTTATTTTAGCTCTCCTACGCTTAGCCCGAGCTATGTCTTTTTAGTCGCTTTCGTGCTCTGAGGACATAGCACACGCTAAGTATAGGGGGGCGTGTATATATTACATATATACTTTATCCATAGCTCGTACTTTCGCGTATTTTTGTATATATTTTACAATAATTATGGGTGGGTAAAAATCGAAAAAAAAAATTGTACTTGTATAATACTTGTAAATCTTTTGCAAAAAAAATCTTGAAAAAAAATGTATACTTGTATATTGTATAACACTTGTATAATTTGTATAGTACTCTTGTAAATTGTTGTAACATAGGAGGTTTACCAAATTTTTGAAAAAAAAATAAAGAAAAACAAAAGAAAATAGGCTTCTTATTTACTCTTGCATATCATCCTTGCATTCAAAAAAAAGGAAAAAAGAGTCTTGCATTTTCATAGCATGTCATCTGCATCTCATCTGCATATCTTGCATATGCAAGGTGAAAAGCTAGTGGGTTCTGTACCAAGTTATGAATAGATGTTGAGGAAGGACTTGATTTGACCTTAATCCACCTAATTTCAGAGGAACCTTATAGGAACTAGAGTTAAGATTTCTCAGGTCAAGTGACTTAATTCTTTGAGTCCGCAAGTCTATGTTCACATGTCATCTTAATCGGTCTAAGTAGAATATCTCGTGCACACGCATGATTCTTTTAGATAATGACCTAACTTGGACAAGCACAATGCACGTAGCTCTTCATTGATGAGATGGTGAGGAGGTAGAATCCTTTAGCTTGGAGTAGCACACGAGTGGAAACATCCGTCCTCCTCTAGGGAGGGTAGTGCATCTCAACCTAGTCTGGTGGTGTTGACATCTAAGGAAGGGATGTTGTGGGTTGCAATAATGCTTCAAAAGAGGGATAGTCTACTGGCTCAAGAGGAAAAACTCCTGATGTACATGCTGCACCTTGTATATAATTCCAAAAAAAGAAAAAAAAAGAAAAAAAAAGAAAAAAATACAAGAACTCCAAAAAATCAGACAGGTCCAAGTGAAAAAAAACCCTGTCGGAGTATGTATATTAGCAAGAAGTCTGCAGCTGGATGACTTGGCTACACTGGTCAGGCATCCCGGGATAGGTAGCTACACTGGCTACCGTCCATTCTTTTCTGTACCCCCTCCTCTTGAGCTGGTCGCACTTGAACTTAGAAGGGAATACCCCGCTCCTCGAGGAAAGAGTTACTGGAACGGGTTATTTGAGTTACCTTGTTAGAGGAGGCTGGTTCTGAACCATTTATGATGTGGAGAGCTATTTTACACTTACACAGTACAAGTAAGAATCATAGTCATCAGAAATTTACGTTTGAGGATTTGTTCTGACCCGACTATTAAGGAGTCTTGAATAGAAGACTCGTGGAACTTGAAGTCTGTTAGGTCTTAAGTTCTGATCCCAATAAGGTTTCGCCACATATTTAATCCAAAGGTCGAGTTAAGCTTCATTTTCAACTTTTGTTTATGACCTTGGTATGGAACCCAAAATCATTTCACTCTTGCATTTCATTTAGTTGCTCGGGGACGAGCAAGGTTTAAGTATAGGGGGTGATGAATATGTGATTCATGACTCTAAAAGTTGAAAATAGAGCTTTGTTCCCGAGTATAGCTGCATATTTCTACTTATATTGCATAATTAGCATTCATGCATGCATTGATAACATCTGCATTTTAGCATTCATATTTGCATAAAATAAGAAGCCAAATTCACTTGTAAATATTCACCTGTATATTAGCTAAAATACCCTATTTGTATATATTTTGTACTAACTCTGAATCCAATAAAACCAACTCCATTATGTATATATTACTAACATTAATAAAGGAAAAATATCAAAAAAATACTAACTTGAAAAATTGACCAATAAAACCCCAATCCAAGTTTGAAATTAGGAGCCTTAAAATACATATATCTCTCTTATACAACCTTCGAATAAGGTCTACTCACTTTTAAAGTAATATACATTCAAAGACCTTTGAAACAAGACTAATTTCACTAAAATCGGAACTCGTATGCAAAACTTGGGTTTTGGGCCCCTTTTGTATATTGTACAAATTGTCCTTTTTGCCCCTGTATTTTACCATTTCATTTTCTGAATTATTAAAAATCCAAAAAAAATTAGATTAAGTTGTAAATATTATCTTTATATTTTCTCTAATTTATTTTGATTTTTCTTTCTTTTAAAAAATGACAAAAAAATTACAAAAGGAAAAATGCGATATTTTATATCTATAAGGTACCACCCAAAAATACATTTTTGTACAGATGATCTTGTTTGATTTTGGGACCTTCACAAAAGTTGTAGATCTCGTCGAGACGAGCAACTTTCGTGTTGATCACTTTTTGATTTAATCTCTTTTGTTATTTCTTTTTGATTTTCTTTACATTTAATTTTTGGAATTTTCTAGGAGCGACATGTGGCCGCTCCTGGAGCCGCCACATGTCACCCCTTTTTTATTTATTTTCGGATTTATTTTATTATTTTAGGATTTATTTTTATTATTATTTAATTATTAGTGGTTTAATTATTTTAAGTAGCCTACTTATATTATTTTATTAATTATTTCTTTAATTTTCCTTTTACCTCTTCTCCCCTTTCTTTTATTCAACTCCAAGCCAAGAACTCCCCACTACTCCACTCTCTCCATCTCTTCTCCAACTTCCCTCTCCTCTCCCTTTTTATTCCCATCATCCTCCAGCATTGTTTTTCATCCGCCATTCTACAAGTGAGAGAGGTTCGAGCCCTGTTTTAAGTGTGAGGTGACAGCTCCCCTTAGACGTTGAGCGACGACGACCAGAAGATGAGATTCGCGGGTAATCTCCGCGTAGCGAACTTCCCGTCAAGATCGCAAAGCTTCTCCGATTTTTCATCGAACCGGATCGAGGCCACAACGAATGCCGCACACCGCGACTTCACTTTCGACGAATCACAGGTAAGTATCTTCTATCTCATCTATTTATTTTACTTTATCTAACAATTTTTTATTATTATTCTACAACAAACAACATTACATCATCATCACATCACAACCATTATCATCACCCAAACATTCACCATCAAATACATCACCACCTCATATTCATTTTTTTTATTCTCACATCTTTGTCACCAAATCACCACATTTATCCCTTTTCAATTTTCATTACATTATATTTCCTGATTACAAAAAAACAAAAAAAAATTATAAAAATCAAAATACAAAAAAAATAAAATTGCAGCTCAGGTCTTGCACGCCACCGTCAACCGCTCCAACAAGACCTGACCATCGCCGGCCGCCGTTCACCGCAGCATCCCGCCAGGCCACGACCGCCTTCCAGCCTTCCAGCCACCGTCTCCTCCGCCCCCTCCAACCCAGCAGCTCACGGCCGCCGACCTTCAGAGTGGACTGCTCCCTCCACGGCTAGCCGCCAGCCCCCAGCACCACCGTGCGCTGCTGCGTGGGCGCCCCGCACCTCCACCCGCTTTCCGTGCCCCCGCGCGGCACCACCACCGCCACAGCACCACCCCAGCGCACGGCTACGCCTCAGCTAGGCCGCGTCCCTCGTCACCACCCAGGCGAGCCGCTGTCAGCAGCCCGACACCACCTCCATCGGCGCACTGCCCTTGCGCCACCCCCTCTCCGTTGAACGCCGCCGCCACTGCAACCTTCAGCAGCCCGACACCACCTCCATCGGCGCCGCTACCTCGAGTCGCGCCCAACCACCGCCCCTCCGCGTCGCCGTCGTGCCCGAGCCACCCCCATGTTCGTGCGTTGTGCGTGAACCCTAGAGTTGGGGATCAGTTCTATTTTCTATTTTATTGTATTTGTGAAATTTGCAAGTTTATCCTCTCACATTTTTGGAATTGCAAACAAGCCCTGTGCACTTTTTCCTTTATTTACTTTCATTTTCTCAATTGCGAAGATAACCCTGACTTTGCATGCTTATTTGGACTGATATTTTGCGTCATTTATTTAAAGAAAAATAGATTGTTGTAGAGAAACTAATTTTTTATCTTGTGGATATTTATTTATATTTTTGTGAGCATCTGATAATTTATTCAAAATTAGAGATTGAAAATCAATGCCATTTTGCCCAATTATGCTCTGAAATTTTCACATAGTAATTTGTTGCTCCAAAAATTGTAAAAAAATTGTAGATGGTGCCTTTAAGTGTGCTTTGATTACAGTCCAAATTTCGTCCAATTCGGAATTGTCATTTGCATAAAATAAATTCTAGAGCGATTTATGTAATTGATTTTTAATTAATTCCACGAATAATATTTTTCAGAAATTTCAACACTCTTGGATTCATCATTAAAATATCTTTTTGAGATAAATCAATCTCTGGATAATTTGATTTCGTGGATTTATTAGGAATTAAATACTCATAGTCGCTCTGTTTTTAGTAAAATATTAATAAAAAAATCAAAAAGTGCCAGAAAATTATAAAAAATTAGTATATCTTCATTTCATCATATTTAACTTTCAATAATTTTTCATAATTTTTGCATATCATTTGCACGAAAAATTGCATAAAAACCAAAAAAAAGATTGCATTTTTCATGTGTGCATTGTAAATCCAAAATTTCCAAAAAAATACATTTGCATTCATTGTTGGATTAGGTTCTTAGAAAAGTTACCATTTGGCTGATTTTGATTAATTTCATATTAAAATTAAAATTGGCTAAGTCGCTTATTTTCTTAATAACCTAGTTCACTCGCATTTGTGCATTGGCATTTTATCGCATAAAAAATTACAAAAAAATCCACTTGGAAAACCGCAATCTAATACCTCTAATCTGATCCCGAATTGTTCCTTTGCCTCCTTGAGTCGACCCTGGGGCTTGCTCAGGCTAAATAAACATAAAACTGCATTAAACTCATTCGACGAATCATCCATTTTGTGCGGTTATTTTTGATCGACGCGGATCTATCCGACTGCAACGCACTAGTCAATCAGACCACATTAGAAAGGGTAGAATTTCGCATCGTCAATGGTCGTCTCGCTTTGGAAGCTTGACTGAATTTGTAGGTTTGATATATACTTTTGGAAAGTATATGATCAAAACCTAGGTATGATATATGCTTTTGGAAAGTATATGATCGATACCGACTCCCAATGATCGAATGAGAAACTTACTGATAGGACCCTGAAGTAGACAGTGTAAAGTTGATCTAAATACTTCGGGTTTATTCTGAGTCTTCCAATATGCAGGATGTGCAGGTATTGGGAATACCTGAGGGTGATGTGATCGTAAATGATTGTATAACCATGACGCTTCCATTCCTAGGGAGTGATGAAACGGGTCTGGATTTTAGTGACTCCTCTCAGTAGAGAAGTAATCCGATCTTAGTCCAAATGTTGGACATTGATCTGAATGTGATTCAGATGCAATGAGAAGATTAGATTTGCGGTCTTGATTTAATCAAGCATCTATGGGAGGCTCGCGATCTGGATTTGAGATATGATCTCAATATCCATGACACTATACGTGGAACAATACAATCGTCCTGTCCTTATCTCCAAGTATTCGCGGAGAAAGCGCATTATCCTTGAAAGGGTTCATGGATAATTCTATTGTTGATATATGTATCTGAGCATTGAGAAAATGAATAATTAAATGTGATTTAATTATCATGAATAATATGAATTTGATTCATATTATAAGGAGAGTTATCTTAGATAATTAAATGTGATTTGATTATCAAAGATGTGAATAATGTGAATGTGATTCATATTATTTGGGCACATGAGAATAAGTTATCCAATATAATTAAATGTGATTTAATTATTATGGATGAAGAATAATATAGATAGTAATATCCAATTATTCATAATATGTTATAAATGTGATTTATAATGTATTAGAGAGAGCTAATTATAATTTATATTTGTTAATTAATTATTATGTGTATTGGATACACATTGTGTAATTAATTGATAATGTAAATTATATGTTGTTTTGGGTTGTGAATGTGATTCACAATTTTCCAATGTCAAGATCGCAATATTCCCAAAATTAATTGTGAATTATTTTTGGTGAATAAAATCCCTACAAAAGTTGTTGGAATTATGGGAGAATTTCATGGAGATGTGTAATCTAATGAGATTACATGAGATAATCTCCACCATATGGAGATGGTGGGCGGCTACCAATTCCACAAGGAAATTGGTGGCCGTCCCCACCATTCCTAATGGTGAGATCTTCATGCAAATCTCTCTCCATAATTACTTGATCTAATTTAGGACTAAAATATATTTGACATCTCAAATATATTTTATTTAAATTAGATTATTGTTTTGTTGGCTTTTACTAACAACAATCTTGACCATTAGATTGACATAAATCAATCTCATCCATTGATTTTATATGTTCCGTGGATTGAGATCCATGGATCCCAAAATCCTATAAATAGAGAGGCATACCCATGCTCTCTCTTTACACAACATATGCTATTGTAGCACATCTCTCTCTCTCTCTCATTCTCTACACGCCTACTCCCTCTCTCCCTCTCATGTGGCCGTCCACCATGTATGCCCTAGAGAGGTTTTCCATCGCCGCAGCATCATCATCATGCTGCCCGATCGTCAGCTCGTGGATCTCCGTCTACGTCGGCGCGCCTCGCCCGTGAAGGAGATGTCAGATCTCGTGTGTCGAGATCAGGAGATCCGTCGCTTGGATCATCAACATGGATTGCGAGAAGCACGCGGTTCATCCCCGCGCTCGCAAGTGTCTCCTCCATCGGATCGGAGTTGAGATAGGAGGTCTCTTTGTTTAGAGACTTGATCGCAACCACGCTTCAAGAGGTAATCCTATTACTTGTTTGTGGTTTAGAGGAAATGATCCGAGAAGTGTTCTTGGATCATGTGGTTTCGTCGTAAGAAAATTTTTAAATTCCGCTGCATCGAGCAACTAGTGCGACTAGTCGCTCCTCGTCGTATTCGATACGACGCTCACGCTTCCGTGATGCGCTTGAGGATCTAACCATATCCTTCAAGTGGTATCAGAGCCAGGTTGATGGTTTCGAATAATGATTCGCTAACCGAGGACGACTTGGGTCTCGTTAAGGTCGCGAAAGTTTTTCATCGCATTTGATTTCGTAGATCTGTTTAGTAAATAAATTCGGCACTGTTGAAATTGTTTAAACACGAATTTAATACTTGGATTTTATTTCCCATTAAATAAGGAAACCATAGGATCTGAGTTTGCGTAAATCGGATTTTGTATGCTTGAGATATGGTTGTTTTAATGAACATGTATGCACTGTTGCGGGAACTGTAGATCTGAACGTGATTAAAATGTTAATTACTGTTTAGACTTGCCTCGAAATGCGTGAAACATCACTTGGGTTCTGTCCTAAATCAAATTAGCAATCCATAAAAATTGATTTTGTCTAATTTGGATTTAATATGATTGAGATATGCTAATTTTAGTAAGTAGGGGTCACTGCTGAAATTACATTCCTAATCAAGAACCATGTCATTGTCAATTAATGAAATTAATTGTTAATTTCGAGAAATAATTATGGAAAATATTTGAGAAATATTGGAAGATGATTGTTTCCTTAATTGACCTTGCCTCAACCAATTAATTGATTAGATTTGATCTAGATCATAATTGGAAACACAATCATCAAACTCCTTGCTTGAATAGGATTGGGAATTTGTCTAGCAAATTTCCTTATAATCAAAATTGTTTTGATTACTATATGGTATAATTTCGGTTGAAGAACCGATGATCATCTCAAGTACAAATTAATCAATTTGGCATTATCCTTTCCCGAGGCGGATATGGTGTCTAGTCGGGGATCGCTGGGGTAGCGGGTTGCAAAGTTATGCGGTCCGTCCCACTCCCGTCGGTACTGGACATGATAGTGGGTAGGGCCGAGATAATGTTCGAGGGATTAAGTTGTATTTTTCTAATTATTAAAATACTAATTAATACGTACTTTGAGAATACTACCATATATATTCAAGCATAACAATTAAGTTTTATTGATTGAATTGGATTGATAATTAATTTAATATGATTGAATTGATTATGTCCAATTATACTCTAATATGATTAGAATTAATAATTCCCTTTGAAGAATTAATTATATGAATGTGATTCATAGTAATTAATTAAATTTGAATAAGAGGTGGAGGATCACATAAGTGACATCCATGGTCTCCCGTCAAGGCGAAGGGTTTCTGTCGCCAGGGATTGTATATAGGAGACGCATGTACGAAGTGACAGCTCCTATATACAAGCGCATCTGGATCGGGCTCTTTGCTTCTCAAAAGAGTAAGGTCATATGCGTAGTGACCCCAATATTGGATCCTCATATTATTGGGGCGATATTGGATTGCGCATAGCGAGTTCTATTCCTGTTGACGGTTGGTTCAATTAATGACGGGTCAACATCACCTTAGGGGTGCTGGGCCCGGGTGTTAAAGACTGAATTGGGAGATGCAAGTTGGACTTGCAAGGTGGAATGTGTTCCCGCTTCTTTTTATCCGAGTTGTAGTTTCTCATATTATTGGGATGTAACAAAGATAAGGAAGGAGATCCCAGATCTTGCTGAGATATGATGGTAAGTATATCTCTTACATTGAAAGTGATTAAGGGAATGAACTTTCAGTGTTGACAAGGCAAGACAACTTTGATATGAAAATTCCTAAATCAAAGTAAAATATATATATTTATGTATGTTTATGCAAATTTCTTATTTCAGATAATCCTTCATTAATCCCACTCAATGTTATAGTCAATAATAACCAGTAAAATATCATGGATTGGACCCTTGATCCAGATATTGTACTTGTAATTGGACACATAATGTATGTGGTTGCAATGTGTAAGTTTCCTCATAACAATGAGGAATGATAATTAAATGGATAATAGGACTACAACCCAAGGGTTTGTATGTCTCTATAAGTCTTGATCTCATCGAATGTACTTTGGAAGTAACATATCGATGATGATCGCAATTGTCAAATAATCCTTATAAAATCAATAAAGATATTCTGGCATACATATGTGCTCTTGACATTTAATCGTGAAAGACATGGTTCTCGGCATCATGTAGAATGGCAGCTCTATAAGAGATGATGTATTCAAATTGTTTGAGTACCTACCTGAACCTATGTTTTAAGAGTTTAGATGGATGTAGATGATGAGTGTCATCATTCTACTGTCTATACTCTAGTCATTCATGAAGCTTTATAATATTCATATTGTATGAATTGGGTGAAGCATGTATAAATGTTGAAATACTCTTACATTAAATTCTTTTGAATTTAACATAAGAGGTCCTTAATCTTAAGCAATGGTTGTTTATAGATAAAGGGAGCGCAGTGGAAGCATGGGTTGGACCCAAGCAAGAAGTATAATCAAAGAGTTGACTGTACTTCTGTGACTTCCATATGACATCCAGAGAGTTGGATGAATGCCAATACTGCAATATGTTGATGTGTTGATAGTATGACTATCAAATCTATCTAGAATCCTTAGAGAAGGAATCGGATAATACATCAGAATAACCTACATATAATCATTGAAATTGACTTACTTATTTGATAATGTAAAGTGTAATAATTGTATCTCAATCTTCTAATAACACTTGCAATTGGTTGCATATGTATTAGAGTATTAGAAATTTGATCTTAAGGTTTATTGGCCATCCATGTTGAAAGTGATGAAAGTCTTGCAACAATTTCCATTGGATCAATAGACTTCATATTTTAGTAGGAGCCCTTAGTCTTAGAGAATGTCTTTATGACCTAGATATTAGAATACACTCTTTGTTTATTTCTAATCGTTAGATATAAACATGAATTATGTAATAAATCTATCATAAAGAGTTATGATGGATATGTTTCAGATAGTAATCTAAAATCTAGTGGACTCTACTAAATTAGAAAATTAATGAATGGTTTATTAAGATTTCTAATACTGAAAATTAAAAGGATCGAGAGGAGGGTAAAGATCATTTGACAATGACCTGGCATCAAGTTTTGGACATATGTCTGTTGATGAGATCAATGGACTAGTAAGACATGAAACTTTAGATTGTCTAAAGATTCAAATCTCACATACTTGTGAATATTATATTCAAAGTAAAATGTCCAATACACCCTTCCTTGGGAAAGGTGTAAGATGTCAAGGTATTCAGGATCTCATACGTATTGATGTATGCAGATCATCTATATCATAGTAAACATTATGGATATGTGATATCTGTTAATGATTATGTATGATATGAGATTTCTTCTCTTCACTTAGAAAACTTTGAAATGATCAAAGATTTCGCAGTTTTTGTTTAGAACCAAAGTTTGAAGGAAGATGAAATGAATTTGATCTAACCAAGGTAGTCTGTACCTATTAGATGAATTCAAGAATAACCTTATGGAGATATGAATATCATTCCTATCTCAATCCTCCTAATGAACCTTAACTCAATGGAGTTGTAGGGAGATACAATTGATCATGTGTGATATGATTTAATCAATGATTAATCCTAGCATAATTATCTCTTAGTTTCCAAGGTATATATGTAGTAGAGACTACATTGTATACTTAATAAGGTTCCATGCATGTAAGCTGGAATCTAGCACTAGAGAGTGCTACTTCATTAGGAAAATAAAGGATGGTATTGTATACCTACTTTATGACCTTGAGATTCTTAAAGGATCTCATCTCTGAGAATGTGATTCTTAGAGGATGACTCTCTTAAGAATCAAGATAAAATGAAGTGAAGGAACTCATTTAATCTTGAGAAGATAATGAGGCTCCTGAAATCAGAAACTAAAAGAATAATTGATGATGAAACATTAATACTTCTTCAAGTAAATTTGAGGATGTATTCCATGTGAAAATGATCGGACTTCATGTGATGAAGTTCCTGAGAATCATGACATAAAGGATGGTATTGGATACCTACTTTATGACCTTGAGATTCTTAAAAGATCTCATCTTTGAGAATATGATTCTTATAGGATGACTTTCTTGAGAATCAAGATGAAAATGAAGAAAAGGAACTCATTTAATCTTGAGAAGATAATGAGGCTCCTGAAATCGGAAACTAAATAGACAATTAAAGATGAAACATCAATACCTCTTCAAATAAGTTTGAGGATGGATTCCATGTGTCAGTTAAATCTGACAATGATCACACTTCATGTGATGAAGCTCCAGAGGATCATGACATGGAAAGATGGATGTTAGCAATAAAAGTCTAATGTAGATTTCATATACAAGTGTTGTATATGGACCCTTTAAGATCCACCTATATGGGTAAGACCCATCAAGGTGTAAATGAATCTTCAAGAGAAATAGGGAACCTGATGAGAAGGTAGAGACCTTCAAAGCACGGTTTGTAGCCATAAGCTACACACCGAAGAGAAGACATCGCTAGCAATGAGACTTGCTCTCCGGTGACCTTGCTTTAACCCATCAGAATATTGCTAACTATAGCTACACAACTTGACTATGATATCTTCATGATATGAGTCAAGATTGCATTCCTCTATGAATGCCTCTCTGAGGATATTCATATGATGTAGCCCCAGGGCTTCATGGTTGAGGAAAGCAAGGTGTGCAAGCTAAAGAACTCCATCTTTGGACTCAAATAAGCTTCCTGTAGTTGGAACATAAGATTTGATGAAATTATAAATGTTATGATTTCAGATAAAATCTTGATGAACCATGTGAAGCTTAGTGGAAGTGCCATTGTGTTCATCATGCTAAATGTAGATATTATCCTAATCATTTGGAATGATCTAAGGATGATAATGAATGTTTTATAATATGGTTATCCTATACCTTGAGATACGATCTCAAGGACACCTCTTAGATCTTTGTTCTGAAGATGTTCAGAAGCAAAGAGAAAAGGGTATTGGGACCAACACATTAGTAGTACACCTTGGTCTTATTTCATTTTCTAGAAAATTCCAAGAAAGGCTTCCTTCCCTTAAGATATGTTACTGACCTATCTAAAGGGATAGCACCTCAAAGAGTTGAGGAAGAGAATGCTAAAACTACTTGCACTTGTGCATCAGTTATGAGAAGCTGAGTGTATGCTAAATGTGTACAAGAGCCAGATGTCTGCCATGCAGTGGGAGTAGTAAATTGTTGCTAATCCTACTATGGAATAAAACACTTGATTGCAGTAATAACAAAATCTTCATAGATGATAAGATTTTTTGAGATAGTGATCTCAAAGTCTTATCTTCAAATACTTAAGACTTTATAGATAGTGATCTAAAAGATCTTAATTGTAGATACCTTAGGAGATAGAGATCTCCAGGAATGAAGGTATTCTAATAAGGATTATGGGAATACTGGTTATGTAATTAATAAGATATAGTGTCAAGGACACTATAACCGACAAAATTGAGTATTGATTGCATAAGATGCAACATTTGCATTGGATGCGAGCACTGTTACTAGGAGATTTGCAAGTACCGTAAAAGGACTTGGCGTAGTCTCTTGGGAATAGAGTGACTGATCAGCTTACCTAGTTATTTTCTAAATAGCATATGATTGTCACATGAGTGTGGGTTTAAATGATTAGCCCATTAATGGCTCTTTCGGCTAGTGGGAGATTGTTGGACATGCGAGCCCATGGCGAGCCATTATGCAATAAATGTTATTGCAATTCACTCCTTAATCTGAAATGAAGAGTATATAATTTGCATGATAGGTCCCTTAGTACAATTAGGGTTATGTACCATGGCCATCTTAATGATCATGCAGCTGTTGATTCAATTATTGAATCATAGAGGCTGGTGCTTAGATGAATATCTAATGAGTTAGATTGAGGACTCATCAAGCACTGTCAAATGATTATTAAGAGATGATCTCCAGCCTGAATAGGAGATGGCAATCCTATCTCAGTTAGGCTGATATCTGACCGATCTCTTGATGCAGGTCCTCTGCATAGGAATAGAGATTCAGAGGTGTCAGATTAGTTAGGTCAAAGAGTTGACTTAACGAGATCGAGATAACCAAAGTCCTATATCGTATGCTGTCACGATACAGGCACACATCCTCTGACTGGAGACAGATGTGTTACTATATGTTTGAGTATGTACATTTGGCAGACCAATAGGTTGATGACCTAATCAAGGTCTATACACCGGCATGCTGGTGTGCATATAAGGGCATATGAGTAATACGATCTCTTAAAGGAATCATACAGGTTCAGTTACTGAATCGGAAGACATGAGCTCACTCATGAGATATTGGGACGAATCGAATTCCATGCGCATGGTCGTCTCGCTTTGGAAGCTTGACTGAATTTGTAGGTTTGATATATACTTTTGGAAAGTATATGATCAAAACCTAGGTATGATATATGCTTTTGGAAAGTATATGATCGATACCGACTCCCAATGATCGAATGAGAAACTTACTGATAGGACCCTGAAGTAGACAGTGTAAAGTTGATCTAAATACTTCGGGTTTATTCTGAGTCTTCCAATATGCAGGATGTGCAGGTATTGGGAATACCTGAGGGTGATGTGATCGTAAATGATTGTATAACCATGACGCTTCCATTCCTAGGGAGTGATGAAACGGGTCTGGATTTTAGTGACTCCTCTCAGTAGAGAAGTAATCCGATCTTAGTCCAAATGTTGGACATTGATCTGAATGTGATTCAGATGCAATGAGAAGATTAGATTTGCGGTCTTGATTTAATCAAGCATCTATGGGAGGCTCGCGATCTGGATTTGAGATATGATCTCAATATCCATGTCACTATACGTGGAACAATACAATCGTCCTGTCCTTATCTCCAAGTATTCGCGGAGAATGCGCATTATCCTTGAAAGGGTTCATGGATAATTCTATTGTTGATATATGTATCTGAGCATTGATAATTAAATGTGATTTAATTATCATGAATAATATGAGTTTGATTCATATTATAAGGAGAGTTATCTTAGATAATTAAATGTGATTTGGGTTGTGAATGTGATTCACAATTTTCTAATGTCAAGATTGCAATATTCCCAAAATTAATTGTGAATTATTTTTGGTGAATAAAATCCCAACAAAAGTTGTTGGAATTATGGGAGAATTTCATGGAGATGTGTAATCTAATGAGATTACATGAGATAATCTCCACCATATGGAGATGGTGGGCGTCTACCAATTCCACAAGGAAATTGGTGGCCGTCCCCACCATTCCTAATGGGGAGATCTTCATGCAAATCTCTCTCCATAATTACTTGATCTAATTTAGGACTAAAATATATTTGACATCTCAAATATATTTGATTTAAATTAGATTATTGTTTTGTTGGCTTTTATCAACAACAATCTTGACCATTGGATTGACATAAATCAATCTCATCCATTGATTTTATATGTTCCATGGATTGAGATCCATGGTTCCCAAAACCCTATAAATAGAGAGCCATACCCATGCTCTCTCTTTACACAACATATGCTATTGTAGCGCATCTCTCTCTCTCATTCTCTACACGCCTACTCCCTCTCTCCCTCTCATGTGGCCGTCCACCATGGATGCCCTAGAGAGGTTCTCCATCACCGCAGCATCGTCATTATGCTGCCCGATCGTCTGTTCGTGGATCTCCGTCTACTTCGGCACGCCTCGTCCGTGAAGGAGATGTCGGATCTCGTGTGTCGAGATCAGGAGATCCGTCGCTTAAGATCATCAACATGGATTGCGAGAAGCACGTGGTTCATCCCCGCGCTCGCAAGCGTCTCCTCCGTCGGATCGGAGTTGAGACAGGAGGTCTCTTTGTTTAGAGACTTGATCGCAACCACGCTTCAAGAGATAATCCTATTACTTGTTTGTGGTTTAGAGGAAACGATCCGAGAAGTGTTCTTGGATCATGTGGTTTCGTCGTAAGAAAATTTTTAAATTCCGCTGCGTCGAGCAACTAGTGCGACTAGTCGCTCCTCGTCGTATTCGATACGACGCTCACGCTTCCGTGATGCGCTTGAGGATCTAACCATATCCTTCAGTTTCATGTTGAGCAAAGACAGAGATGAGGTCAAATATGATACATAAATACAGGAATACAAATATACACATATATAGTATACATAGAGGTCCAAAAACCCAACTTCTTCCTACGAGCTCCAAATTGGATGAAATTAGTCTCATTTTAAAGGTCTTTGAATGCGTATTACTCTGAAAGTGAGTAGACCTATTTTGGAGTTTGTATAAGAGAACTATGGGCTTTTTATGGTCCAGGGGTTCTAGGGCTTTATTGGATGTTTTACAAAGGAGATTTCTGACCTTCTTCTTGATATTATTAACTAAAGGTGTTGTATTCTTGAGGAGATAATAGGTGGATTTTTACAGGTGATCTTGGCTTCTTATTTAATGCAAATGTGAGCGCTAAAATGCCTATAATATCAATGTATGCATGAATGCTAATTATGCATTATAAACGGAAATATGCAGCTATTTACTCAGGAACAAGACTCTATTTTCAACTTTTAGAGTGATGAATCACATATTCATCAACCCCCTATACTTAAACCTTGCTCGTCCCCGAGCAACTAAAACGAAATGCGAGAGTGAAATGATTTTGGGTTCTATACCAAGGTCATGAACAAAAGTTGAAAATAGAGCTTGACTTGACCTTTGGATTAATTGTGTGGCGGAACCTTATTGGGACCTGAACTTAAGACCTAACAGACTTCAAGTTCGACAAGTCTTCTATTCAAGACGCCTCAACAGTCAGGTCAGAACAAATCCTCAAACTCAAATTTCTAATGACCATGATTCTTAATTGTACTGTGTAAGTGAAATGTAACTCTCCACATCAGAAATGGCTCAGAACCAACCTCCTCTAACAAGGTAACTCAATAACCCAGTTCAGTAACTCTTTCCTCGAGGAGCAAGGTATTTCCTTCTAAGTTCAAGTGCGACCAGCTCAAGAGGAGGGGGTGGAGAAAAGAATGGACGGTAGCCAGTGTAGCTACCTATCCCGGGATGCCTGACCAGTGTAGCCAAGTCATCCAGCTGCATTTCTTTGCTAATATACATACTCCGACATGTATTTTATTTTCACTTGGACCTATCTGATTTTTTGGAGTTCTTGCATTTTTTTTATAAATATACAAGGTGCAGCATGTACATCAGGAGTTTTTCCTCTTGAGCCAGTAGACTATCCCTCTTTTGAAGCATTATTGCAACCCACAACATCCCGTCCTTAGATGTCAACACCACCAGACTAGGTTGAGATGCACTACCCTCCCTAGAGGAGGACAGATGTTTCCACCCGTGTGCTACTCCAAGCTAAAGGATTCTACCTCCTCACCACCTCATCCATGAAGAGCTACGTGCATTGTGCTTGTCCAAGTTAGGTCATTATATAAAAGAATCATGCGTGTGCACGAGATATTCTACTTAGACTAATCAAGATGACATGTGAACATAGACTTGCGGACTCAAAGAATTAAGTCACTTGACCTGAGAAATCTTAACTCCAGTTCCTTTAAGGTTCCTCTGAAATTAGGTGAATTAAGGTCAATTCAAGTCCATCCTCAATATCTACTCATAACTTGGTTTAGAACCAACTAGCTTTTCACTTTGCATATGCAGATGAGATGCAGATGGCATGCTATGTAGATGAATGAAATGCAAGACTCTTTTTTTTCTATTTTCTTGAATGCAAAGATGATATGCAAGAGTAAATAAGAAACCTATTTTTTATATTTTTTTCAAAACTTTGGTATACCTCCTATGTTACAACAATTTACAAGAGTTTTATAAGTATTATACAGATTATACAACTGTTATACAATTTTTTTCAATTTTTACAAAAGTTACAAGTATACATTTTTTCCAATTTTTACGCACCCGTAATTATTACAAAATATATAAAAAAAGTACACGAAAATATGCGAAAGTACGAGTTAAGGGTAAAGTATATATGTAATATATACACGCCCCCTATACTTAGCGTGTGCTATGTCCTCAGAGCATGAAAAGCGAGGAAAAAGATACAGCTCGGGCTAAGCGTAGGAGAGCTAAAAAGAATGGAAAATATATAGAAATCGACCTGCCCCCCTATACTTAGGCTCTGGCAGCCTAAGTGTAGAAGAAAGTCAAAAAGTGGGGCGGACGAGGTCAAGAAGAGAAGTGGATGAATATACAATGCGGGCATCAGTCCCCCCTATACTTAGGCTCAGGCCAGCCTAAGTATAGGACAGAAGTGAGTATGAGGACCAATGTGATCTGGAGAATGTACAGTTAAGCGACTCAAGTGGCTCATCCCCCCTATACTTAGGATCTGATCATCCTAAGTATAGTCCAAGGTAGTGATTTAATGAGGCGGGGATGGGTTACTAGAGTCACTGGGGAGAAAGGACAAAATGTACAGGAATGATGATATATACAAGTGGGTTGGTCTGAATCTTTCAAGATGTTGCTGATGGCTAGAGCTCACTGCTGCAAGGTCTCATACGTGGCTCGATGTGTATCTGCTGAATCTGTCTCGCGCATGAATACAATCTCCTCAACATGGACTAACTGCTCATTGGATTCGACGAAGTGCTTCAACAGTTGTCCATTCACTAGGAATGTTGGTGCGTCATCTGTGAGATCTGAGATCTCGACACATCCACTATCATGCACCGTTCGGACGACAAATGGGTATGTCTACTTGGACTTCAACTTGCCTTGGAAGATCTTCAGCCTAGCATTAAACAACCATACCTTCTGTCCAGGAACAAAGGTCTTTCGTCTGATATATCTATCATGCCAATGCTTCACCTTGTCCTTGTACACCAAACTGTTGTCATATGCACGGTTTCTGACTTCACAAGCTCATTCAGATCCATTTCTCTCTGCTTCTGCCCAAGGTGTGTGCTCCAGTTGACCTTCTTAATTGCCCATTCTGATTTATGCACTAACTCTGCGGGCAAATGACACGACTTTCCGAATACCATTCGGAATGAGGAGGTTCCTAACGGTGTCTTGTAAGCTGTCCTATACTCCCATAGTACCTGATCCAAAATCTGAGACCAATCCTTCCTATCTGGGCGGACAAGCTTTTGCAATATAGTCTTCACCTCCTGATTCGACACCTCAGCCATACCATTAGTTTGTGGGTGGTAAGGACTAGCGACACGGTGTTTGATGCCGTAGTCATTCAGGAGTTTCTTCACCTCCCGATATACAAAGTGGCTACCCCCGTCTGATATCATCATTTTGGGGATCCCGAACCTAGAGATTATGTGTTCTCTGATGAATTTACAGACAATCCTGCTGTCTGCGGCTTGGGTCGGGATAGCCTCCACCCATCTGGATAGATAATCTACCGCAAGAAGGATGTACTCGAATCCGTGGCTAACAGGGAATGGGCCCATGAAATCGATGCCCCAGGCGTCAAAGACATCACAAATGATGACAGGCTGCATAGGCATCTCATCATTGGAACCAACGGTTCCTCCCATTCTCTGACATACTGGGCACGACTTCGCGAAGGTGATGGCATCGCGAAACAGAGTCGGCCAGTAAATGCCACACTAAAGTACCTTCCATCCGGTCCTCTTCCCATAGTGGTGTCCTCCTGCCTCTAAGCTGTGGCATAAAGAAAGGACACTCTGGTATTCCTCTTGAGGAATACACCATCTCCAGACACAATCCGGTCCTTCAAAGAAAAGGATTGGATCCTCCCAGTGGTAGTGTCTAGCGTCCGACTTCAATCGGTTGATGTGGCTCTTGGGCCAATCTTCGGGAACCTTCTTGGAGACAAGATAGTTCACGATGTTGGCGTACCATGGGAGTGAGTCGACAACAAAAATCGACTCATCAGGGAGGGTTTCTCGAATAGGTGAATCCTCGGAAGTATTAAGATCTTTGAGACGAGAGAGATGATCGGCTACTACGTTCTTCTTTCTAGGTTTATCACGGATGTTCAAATCAAACTCCTGGATAAGTAAAATCCAGCGAAGAAGACGCGCCTTCGCGTCCTTCTTCTCCATCAAGTATCGCAGTGCCGTGAGGTCAATGAACACAATTACCTTGGATCCAATTAAATGAGATCTGAACTTGTCCAAGGCAAACACTACTGCAAGCATCTCCTTTTCCAAAACTGTATAGTTACGCTGAGCGGTGTCAAGCACTTTGCTTGCGTAGTGGATTGCGAACGGGATGCCATCTCTTCTTTGTCCTAACACAACCCCAACAGCAAAATCTGAGGCATCCGTCATGATCTCAAAAGGTAGAGACCAATCTGGGGCTTGTAGGATAGGTGCGTCCATGATCATTCCTTGTAATAGCTTAAAGGCCTCAAGACATTTGTGATCAACAATAAACTCAATGTCTTTGCCTAAAAGCTCAGTTAGCGGTTGGGCAATCTTAGAAAAATCCTTAATGAATCTCCGATAAAATCTGACATGCCCGAGGAACGACCGCAACTGCTTGATGTTGGTTGGTGGCTGGAGTCGTCTGATCACATCCACCTTGGCAGGGTCAACCTCCATTCCTCTCTTGGAGATGACGTGCCCCAACACAATGCCCTCCGTCACCATGAAGTGACTTTTCTCCCAAGAGAGCACCAGATTGACCTCACAACATCGTCTGAGGACTCGGTCCAGATTCCTAAGATAGGAATCGAAGGAATCGTCGTGGACCGAGAAGTCATCCATGATAACTTCCAGGAATTCACCGACCATTTCGGCAAATACAACAATCATGCACCTTTGAAAAGTACCTGGAGCATTGCATAACCCAAAGGGCATGCGCCTGAAAGCATAGGTACCAAAGGGGCATGTGAACGTGGTCTTTTCCTGGTCCTCTGGAGCTATGGATACTTGATTGTATCCCGGGAACCCATCCAAGAAACAGAAGAACTCTTTCCCTGCTAGTCTCTCTAAGATCTGATCAATGAACGGCAGGGGGAAATGATCCTTCTTCGTCGCGGCATTCAGGCGTCTGTAATCCACACAGATGCGCCATGACGTGGACACTCACGTCACGATCTCCTCTCCGTCCTCATTGGTGGTCATTTGAATTCCCGAGTTTTTCGGGACCACATGGATTGGGGCCACCCATTTAGAGTCGGAGATGGGATAAATAAAACCCGCGTTGCACCATTTCTCTATCTCCTTCTTCACGACCTCTCGTAAATTTGGATTCAAACGACGTTGGAATTCACGAGAGGGGTTGGCTTCATTCTCCAAGTAGATATGGTGCGAACACAGAGCAGGATTTATCCCGTGGTGATCGGAAATGCTCCAGCCTATCGCCTTACGGTTTTTCTCCAGGATCTCTAGCAAGCGAGATTCCTGCTCCTCGGTCAATCGCGAAGTGATGATGACCGGATATTTCTTGTCCTGACCCGCAAGGAAGGCGTATTTCATTGTTGTGGGTAAAGGCTTGAGCTCAGGTATGGTGTGATCGTCTAGGAAATCTGGCTCAATCAAATCTGGCTCGGTGTTGGAAGTGGTTGGATCTTTCTCTGTGATTGCTGCCACCAAGTTGTTTGGCTCTGGAGTCGGATCGTCAAAGGTTTCCATGCAATCGGCAAAAGCCTAGTCCGACTCGTCATCCTCATCTTCCGATTATCCTAAAGAGGTAAGGACTGACATGCCCAGATGTGCCTCTAAGTCATCGAAGATGTAGGACGATGCAAGTTCTGAGCTGTATTCGTTTCTGAGGACCTCGGAAATTGACTCATGCACGGGATCATCTCCGGAGGGGAGGGACTCATCGGTGTTGGCTGGGTTCTGTCTCCATGGCCCAACTATGTCTACATGATCGCAATCTGCTTCGGTTGAAGAGTACTCAGTGCTGGATTCAGAATCCGATCTCTGCCATCTGGTCTGCTTCATCTCAAGTTCCTCATCTCCGCCTGGAGTTTGGAACTGGATCTTCCCGATCTTATAATCGAACAAGGCCCCTGCTGTTCTGAGGAAGGGCCTGCCTAAGATGATCTGGGAGTCTCTCCAACTACGAGGGGTTTCCATATCTAGGACAGTGAAGTCCACCATGTATTCCTGCCCCTCGACTTTAATCACAACATTCCTCAATTCTCCTTGGGACCTCTTGATTGATTTATCAGCGAACTGTAGGAAGGCTCTAGATTTTCTAAGAGGTCTGAGGTTAAGCCGCTCATAGAGGGCAGTAGGCATTAAGTTAATTGAGGAACCATTGTCCAAGAGAGTGCATGCAAACGCGATGTCATCAACATGACTCACTACATAGTGTGCACCCATGTCTCTTCGTTTCCTTGGAAACGAGTTCTTTATTGCACAAGTCGTGGCTACTGATAGAACGTGTTTCTCAACACGGCTTTTGGTCTTCCTGCTAACCCGATTAGGTGTGCATCTCACCTTAAGGTATTTTTGAAATGCAGGAGTCATTTCCACGTACTTATCAAAGGGAGTTGTGACCTTGATGTGTTTGTTGCAGAACTCTGCCATCTGAGGGTCATCTTTTTGGATTTTTTTTAGTTTTCTTCTTTCCACCCTTGAGAGCTTAGGGGAAAGGGATTATTGACTCCAACTCATGTTCTGAAACTGAAAGGTTTTCATTGAAATCTGGAATTGAGTTCTACACATGACTCGGACTTTTAAACAGACTCGGACTCTGACTCTGACTCTGACTGAAAGGAAAATGCTGAGGCGAAACCGGTGATGTGTCTTCCGTGACTTCTTGACGGTCCTCCTTAGATGGAGGTGCGGGCTCTTCATGGGTTCTGCCGGACTCTCTACGGGTGCGGGTTGCTGCTTCGAGGACTCAGACGTCCTCTTCTTCTGTCAGTGGTGATGGTGGTGCTGCTCGTTTTCTTCCTCCAAGTTCTCCTTAGGTGGAGACTTGACGGCTCCTTCCTTCGGTGCCCGTGCCCGATCAGGTATGGTCACGGTCCTTCCGCTCCTGAAGGACATATGATTCACATTATCATACGAAAGGATCTCATGTTCAGATAAATAATTATCTGAATAATGTACCTGATCATGAGGTCAGTTCTGGCCATGGGTTAAGCTGTTAGGATTGGCCTGAACCTGTGCGGGAATTGGGGTCTTTGGCGCCATCTGTTGATCCTAGGTACGAGAGACACGATTCAGATCGATTCTCATATCCAGATAGTCATTCTGGATTTGTTGGACCCTATCAGAAAGGATCTGGATCGCCAAGGTGAGGGACTCCAATTCGGTGGCCTGGGCTTGACACTGACTTGCGGACGAGGTTCTGTACTGGCCTCGCTAGCTATGTCTATACTACTGCTGGTGGTGGGACGGTGCTGGGCCCTGCTGAAACGTGCGCTGCTGCTGCCGGTGCTGCTGAGGCTGGTACCCTTGTCCGGACCTATTTTTAGCGAAATCCAAGTGTTAGATTTTTAGAGGGATTTGTTTTTGGTTTTTTCGATTTTTTTACGCAAGACACATGCAAAATCAGGCCAGTTTTAAAGTTAAATCAGATAAGTGTTCAAATGAAGTTCAAAAATGATGAAACTTGGCCAGATGATGAAAAATGATGTAATTAAGCTACCCTAATTGTTTTGGAATTTTTTGATACTGAATGAATTAATTATGAATTAACAATGAATGCAGGGTGATTTTGACGAATTTACTTTTAATAAATATCAAATCACAATATTTTTGGGAACTAGAATTATCCTAGATAGATATAAAGATGAGGAATCCAGGAAAATTATCAGACCTTAATTTTGATGTGAAATGAACCTATTAAAAATAAATAAAGTAAATCACCAAATAATTTATTTAGGCCTCGAAATACGTGCAAATGAGATGAAATTTTTATGCAAGGTGAAGCTAATTATCCTCGATCTAATGTGATTTTTTGGGAATTTTTGGAGTTACAAAGAAATTACTATTATTTAAAAGGTGAAATTGGGCAAAATATGACAAAAATAGACCAATCAATTAATTAAAAATTCGACTGATATTACAAAAATGTGCCAAGTGTCACATAATAAAGAGGACAATGTAAGCTACACAATGCTATTTTTAAAACTCAAAAATGATTTAAGATGAATGCCTAAATATACGTGCAAAGACAGGGGTATAACTGCAATACAGGAATTAAAAATTGCTCAAAATAAAATATGCTGACAGGGACCTTTATGTAATTACTTAGAATGCAAGGGGTGGAATGCAAATTCTCCACAGACGCACGTGCTTCTCACCTGGGGGCACTTCACAGGGACTGATTTGTAATTTCAGAAACTTCCCGGGGCCTCAGTGCAATTTGCCCAGGCCGCACGTGCAGATCACGTGGGGTGCCCTAGGCTCGGTGGACGTCGGCGGCTCGGGACGAGGCTCGGCTGCTGTGGAGGTTCGGATGGAGGCTCAGAGAAGCTTCAGGTGATCCGAGCCTAGTGGTCGGGGAGGAGGCTCGGATCGGGCGACGTGGCTTGATCTGAACTGTGGATCAAGTGAAGATCCAACGGTCAATGAATGCTGAGGCATGGCGCGTCTGGATCCGTCAGATCATCGATCGATCCAACGGCGGTGGGATCGCTCTTGCTGATGGCGACGTGGTCGATTAGTGACCGTTGGATCTAGATTGATCCAACGACACCTGGGCGCGATGAAGCGGGCGACGTGGACGCGTCTAGAACGTCGGATCCTCCTGATCCCACGGCTGCGGGATATGGGCGACGTGGCTCAATGGGAACCGTTAGATCATCGATCGATCCAACGGCCTTGGGCTGCTCTAGATGATGGTGATGTGGCGTGACTCTGACCGTTCAATCAAGATGATCGGACGGCGGTGGGACGTCGTCCCCAACGGCCCTCCGCCTCCTGCGGAGGAGAAGGCGGGGCTCCGATGAAGCTGGACTTGCTCCGCCCGAGCCTCCAGCCGTCGGCGAGGGGCGCTGGAGTGTCTGGAGAAGCTCGGAAGATGCGCTGGAGCTCGATGATGGTGCAGCTCGAAGGGAGCTCCGACGAGCTTCCGGCCAATCCAAGGGATGTCACCTGCAGGGGGTTAGAGGATAGCCGAAGCACACAGACTGCTCGTGGAGTTGCTGGGAATGAGATGCGAGGCCTGCGAGGGAATGAGGATGATCGGCGAGCGAGCTCCGCCGAGGTGGCGGAGCTGTGATCGAGTGAAGGTGGGGTTCGGTGTTGGAGGGAAATAATGGAAGCGCGAAGATCGGAGCTCCATCGCGGAGCTCGGAGGGAGGACGGTGGAGCGAGAAGTTGATTGCTGAGGGTGAATTAAATCAGAGAAATCAAAGGAGAAAATAAGAAGAAGATCAGAGGTAAATGGAGGATGCTACCTGGGGAATGGAGCTCAGGTTTGAGCTCCAGGTCGTCGCTCGAAGGTCAGTAGATGGCCTGAGCTCACGCAGCTCACGGAGGGAGGCTGCAACATGGCGGAGGTGGCCGTGGATCTCGCCGGAGAAGAAGCCTGGTCGTCGCTCGGAGAAAAGCTCAATTGCTGTCACCAATCGATTGCTCTGAGCTCAAGGGTTCTCTCTAGAGTGGTGGATGGGCGTGAAGGTGGCCTAAGGACGATTATTTATAGGATGAAGGTGCTAGGTTAGCTGGTGACGAGGTGAGATTCGTGGTCGTCGTGGGGCGACTCTGGTGGGAGTCGTGGGAAACGAGGGAGCTGGCGAGGATGAGGGAAGAGTGGTGAAGGTCATGGTGGTGTTGGTGATCGGAGAGGGTGGTGGGAGTGGGGCCGAGAATAGAAAGGGGGCAACAGGTCGGCGCAATGGAGATCATGGGAGAGAGGGGGGTCCAGTGGTGGAAGACGGAGTCGTGGCCGTTGGATCTTGTGATCCAACAACCCGGATCAAAGTGCTGAGGATCGGCTTGGATTTAATCTGAGGTGAAGCGATCGAGGGCGATGATTGCACCACGTGTCGCGTTAAATACGAAGCGCGAGCGGGCGGCCGTGATTGACTCCAGCGATTGATCGGAGGGTCGACGATGACTACGGAGCTAGCGGCTCAGATGGAAAGGATGAGTGTGTGATCGAAGGGCGCAAAATGCGCCACGCGTCAGGTGCATATGCAGGCGGAGGCGGGCGGCTGAGATGGGAGATGGTTGATGATCAGACGGTGGAAATAGAAGGCGTATGTAGAAGTGGCGCAACCGTTGGATCGGGATGAAAATCCAACGGCTGTGGGAGCGGGCGGCTAAGGCAAGGGGAGCGGGCTGCGTGGCGCAATCAGAGGGCGCCACGTGGCCAGCTGTGAGTGGCTGCGAGAAGAAATGAGATTAGAGAGAGAAGGAGGCCGAATTTGGAAAAACTCAAAACATGAAAGTTGTAGATCTTGATGAGATCTACAAGTTTCATGTTGACTAAAGATGGAGATGAGGTAAAATATGATACATAAATACAGGAATACAAATATACACATATATAGTATACATAGAGGCCCAAAAACCCAACTTCTTCCTACGAGCTCCAAATTGGATGAAATTAGTCTTATTTTAAAGGTCTTTGAATGTGTATTACTCTGAAAGTGAGTAGACCTATTTTGGAGATTGTATAAGAGAACTATGGGCTTTTTATGGTCCAGGGGTTCTAAGGCTTTGTTGGATGTTTTACAAAGGAGATTTCCGACCTTCTTCCTGATATTATTAACTAAATGTGTTTTATTCTTGAGGAGATAATAGGTGGATTTTTACAGGTGATCTTAGCTTCTTATTTAATGCAAATGTGAGTGCTAAAATGCCTATATTATCAATGTATGCATGAATGCTAATTATGCATTATAAAGGGAAATATGCTGCTATTTACTCGGGAACAAGACTATATTTTCAACTTTTAGAGTGATGAATCACAGATTCATCACCAGTGCATGCCATGACTCCACCTCCCACGATCCCCAAACACTTGCAATCTTCATCTCCTCCACGACTTCCAACCATATTCGTCATCTTCGGTCGAGCCCTAACGGCTCAGTAAAGAAAAGTTGTTTCTCCCCTCCGTGCAACTTCATCTGACATTAGGATAAAGCTCCAACCATCTTGGTGACAGCAAGGTCGCCCGTCGAGCGAAGACCCCCGGCGAGATCGAAGTTGTTGCCTTCACCGCAGCTCCACGCAGAGCTTGCTAAGCTTCCTAGAGTCATTCATCGGCTTGAGTCGAGGCGATGACCACTGAAGTGAGATCCCTCTCCTCCACCCTTCAGGCAAAGAACCCCCTTCATCATCCACCATGGAGTCATCACACCACTACGCACGAGAGCCGATCCGCCTCGTGCCTACACTCTAGGTACAACTCCTTCCTCCTCCTCCTCCTCCTCTTCCCCTCTTCTCTTTTTTCTTCTCCTTATTTCTATCTCTTCTATTTTATCGTCTTTCTTATCTTCTTTTTTTTCTTCACACAACACTTCCTTAAGCCTTCATCGGCTACTATGCCATAGAGCATCCCAACTCACCTTCATCGATGGCCATCTTCTGATGATACCAGGCTCCTCCCCTTACTAGTCGCCCTACATTGCCATTGACACTGCTTCGAGCTCCATCTCGTGTCATCATCCTCCAATGCTCACCACCGGTTGTAGCACATCCATCGTCATCGAACCGGTGCTCTGCCCCACACTGATGTGCACCTCCAGCCTAGCCTCGGTCCGCTTGCTTGCCCTCGCCATCAGAGTTGTTCCATCTCCCATGGGGTACACACCATCAGCCCTTGCGCCACCTATTGCTCCCTTCTTCTCCCCCTCACCTGAGAGGCACATGAGCTGGGGAGAACTTGCACTGACACCTCTGTGCTCCCATCAAATCACAACTATGTCCCACCTCTAGACTGCATGTGCATAGGATGTTACACTCTAGAGAAATTATGCAAAGACCCCATGTGGTTTTAGTGATTGCATATTAGTCCTCGTCTACATTTTTATTTGTTTCATTTTATTATGTATTGCATCTACACCCCTTTGTTGGCATATCATTTTGAATTTTCATTTGTCATCATTTTTAAATTCCAAAAATAGCACATTTTAGAACAACTTATTCTCTATCTTATGGATGATGAATGGAATTTTTGTGAGTAATGTTTGATTAATCATTATTAATTGTGGAGAAAATTACCCTATTTTACCATTTCATGCTCCGTAATTCATAATAAATCATTGATTGCTCTAAAGATCCTTGAAAACTCAAAGTAGGTAGAATTAATTGTGTCTTACATTGTACCTAAAAATAATGTCATTTGCATGCATATTGAGACTAGAATAAATTAACTAATCATTTTAGTAAGTAATTTCTAATAGGATGTAGAAACAATATTTTTAGGAGCTATTAATTTTCCTGAATATATATTGATTAGTCTCATATAAGATAATTTTAATTCTAAAAGATAATTAGGTTTGCTATTTATTAAAATCAAATTTCTTAAAATCACCTTGCCTAAATATTTAATTCATAATAAATTCATTTCACATCAGAAAGTTCCAAAAAAAATCATAGTAGATTAATTTTGTATATTTTCACATTATGTCCAAGTTTTAGGATTTTTGGATATCATTTGATGGAAGTTTATATTTTAGTCCCTAAACTTAGCTGAAATTGCATTTCATAATTAGTTGCATAAAAAATAATAAAATAATGTATCTCTGAAAACCTATCATATAGATCATCTAAAAGCTAACCGAAGGAGAAAGTGGTCTCCTTGAATTTGAACTTGGGCTTCCTAAGTAAAATAAATCTGGTCGCTTGCTTTAATTAAATATTAATTAAAGTGGTCTTTTTGATTAATCTGAAATTGCCCATCTACAATGAAAATCAAACATTAATTTCATGTATTTAGCGAGGGTGATTCAGGGTTCATCAGATGACACTGTTGCTGGGGAGGAACGAATTAGGTTGACCTTTAGAAAATTTAGACATTAGGTTTTCCCTCCATGGGTTGACCCCCGGTCTTCTTCTTGTAATTATTACTCTCTTTTATTTTCTTGCATTTTTATTTTATTTTATTTTGTATATCTCTTTCTGACCATCATCTTATTTTTGTGCGAGGAACCTGGCTGATGGAGTGATTGCTTAGGTAGTTGAGAAACTCAGGAGCATTGGAGGTCGACTTTTTCAAGAAACAGGCTGATTGAAAGGCATTAAAATTAAGATTGAGTCAATTCATGAGAGAATGTAGAGTCCTTAGGATTTTATTTCTACATTTTATTTGTTTTTATAATTAACTTGCAGATTTAGGTAATTGCATTTTCCAGTGGATTCTGTTTGGGATCTCACGTGTGTGTCAGGATATAGGGCATTTATTTTGGTGTTGTGTGGAGACATGTTTCACTCTCATGTTGAGGGTGGGCACAAATTGAGTGGCTCGTAGGTTATACATGCACTCACGTCTCTTAGAGCTTTTATCTAGGTCAAATATCATTTGCGCGTGCTCGTATAACTTAGGACCACACTTTCACATTTAATAATATGCATTTAGAACGTTCTACTTAGTCAAATTAAATTCACATTCTTCTTGACTAATATAAGTTCTTGTCAGGGTCATTTTCATCTCTTGCATTGCATATTAGCATAAAAAAATCAATTTTGTGTTGCATCATGCATGTAGATCGCGAGGATTACAGTAAGTATTCTGATCTGGGCATGCATCATTAATTTTATCATTTGCATCGGATTTTCTCGACTCCCTTCCCCTTGTTTTTAAAAATTAGAATAAAAAAATCGGGACTGATCAATAGGTGTGCCATGCTTGGTGGATTTAATTCAGTGATAATCTAACTCAAAACCAGGACCGCTAATACAATTTAGAACGAAAAAATGACTAAAATTAACCTTTGTTCTTGGAAGAGCAGCCCCATCATTGTACGCAGGTATCCACCTCTAGAAAGAGTTGGTGAGGATGTACAAACTAAGGTTAGAGCCCAAATCCCTAAACTTGTGCCCTAAGTCTCAAGGTTTGACTCTTACGGGCTTGGGAGCTGCAAGTGCTTGCCTTCGACCTTAGAGAGATGTTTTGGTATATTTCTTCTTACTACTATTCTTGGGGGCATGATATTAAACCTGACAACATGATCAGATCATCTCTTTGATTGGGATATACTGTGAGCATACGCTGGACATCAGGCAACTCACCATGTGTGGCTGCGTAAAAAGATTGTTTTATCACTTAACTAAAATTGAAAGGATAAAAGTCGGACCTTGGAGACCATCATTGTGTTAAGTTGGTGAAACCGGGTTTTGCTCTTGCATTTGTTTGTGTGTGCTATCCTTTTGTGTAATTGTACATTTTCACCTCAATCTGCTTTCATTACTTCTCAAAGATGTCGGCTTATCAGTTTCTGTACCGACCATCTTCCCCATCTCACTCCTCCATGAACCCTCTCTTTTAGATGGTTCATCCCCGGTAACCTTGCTTCTCTCCACTCCAACCCAACTACGAAGTTGGATCTCCGACCGACTTCCCAGTCTCCTCTTCCTTCTAGCAGAATCCTCTCTTTGAGATGGTTTCTTTACTACCACCTTTCTTCTCCCCACTACACCTAAATATGGAGTCATAACTTCTACTAACTTCCTTACTTCTTTGCATTTCTTACCTACTTTGCACTCTAACACTCTATATCCACTTCCATTATGGGCTGACTCAGTGTATTCTTGAGAGCTTGCTGGAATTAAGAACCATTCGACGTGCAAGCCACTGTTAAGAAAAGTGACTGTCAGCGTTATACCCCAACCGACCTCATTCTTTCCTCATATGAATGTTGAGACATGTCAACTATTCACACACACATACTTTGACTAGATCTTAGAATATAACATTGTCGAACAAATACACTGAATGGATAGGACCACACCTTATCGTTTTTCGGACTATTTTGACCTTAGTAATCAAGCTCACATTGACCAGCCATTCGGAGAGCCTACACATACCATGGATTGGACTCATGAGTTATATTTACAAACCCCCTATATATTAAATCCATTATACTAGGCTCACGAAAATAGGGGACGTAGTCGGAAGGCAGGGAATAGGCGCATTCCAGGTCCCATCCCGGGTGAATAGGCTAGGTGAAAACCAGGGGCTCATTAATAACTAGTGTGGGTGAAAGAGTCTTCAGGCGCAAGGTGCGTCATTAAAGGGGTCTGCTCCGTAGGTCTGATCTCGCCTCTGCGAAGCTGCGTAATAGCATGTAAGCCTGTCTCTATCTATGGTGCGAGTGGTAGCGTAGGTGATGGCGTCTGTTGTATAGTGTCTGTTAGCGTCCCAGTCGTACTTCTTGGTTGGACAGCAGCATGGATAGGAGCAGGTCCGAGGATAAGTGAAGGCCAGACAGTATAATAGGCTGGTCAATAGGCAATGTTGGTAGGTTGTAAATCTTTGAGTTATTTTGTCTAGTTGATAAGAAAAACTATCGCGATTAGAAAGCCTACTTAGAGGTCCGAGTTGAAGACAAGGGTAGTAGTGGCGGAAGGAGGAGAAGAGGCTTAGTGAAGTCAGACTTCGATTCGCAAATTATTTGATTGAACACTAAACCAGATGTCAAGCGCTAGGGGTCTCCATACTTCGACAGGTCCTGAATCCGGGGACTAGGAGAAACGCTTTTTTTTGTCAGGGGTTGAGCCCCTATTTGAGTCAGGAGCAAGCAACCTCTTTTGCCCTTTCCGGTAGGGCCCTGATCAGATCGCCATCAAGCAGGATTTGCATTTAGACTTTGCACCCAAGAGAGACTTCCCGCCAGCCTCATTACCAGCCAATATCTGTCATCCTCTGTTCAGTTCACCTCAAAAGTCAAGTCAGAATAAGTCTTTTCATATACAAACTATTATGACTACAATTCTCACTTGTACAATGTATGTAAAATGTAGCTCTTCACATTTGAAGTGGCAAAGAAATAATCTTCCTCAGCCAGGTGACCCTAATTCCCAATATAGCTACTCTTTCCTCTCGGAGCGGGGTATTCCCTTCTAAGTTCAAGTGCAACCGGCTCAAAAAAAGAGGGGGTAGATAGAGAATAATGGATTATGACCAGTGTAGTCACATATCCCATAGAGCTTGAACAGTGTAGCAAGTCTCTAGCTGCATGCAACCTTGTAACTTTGACTTTGAAGCATAATACTTTGCTCATTGATACATGCCTTAAATGAGAATATTTTTCATTGAGTTTTTTTCCATCTAACTTTTTTGGATTTATATTTCATACTTTTTTACATGCTTTATATATCATCATTTACGTAAGGAGTTTCCTTTTTGAGCTAGCAGACTATCCCTTTTTTGAAACTTTATTGCAACCCATAACATCATCTCTTTAGATGTCCACGCCACTAGATCAGGTTGGGGTGTAATGGCCACCTATTGATGCGACATATGTTTCCATATGCGTGCTTCTCAAGCTAAAGAGTTCTACCCTCGCCACCTCATCTAACTTGAGCTATGTGCAGAGGGTCAAGCATGTGCCTTTAAATATTCTACTTAGACTAATCAAGATGATATTTGAACATAGTCTTGTAGACTTAAAGAATTAAGTCTCGTTGATATGAAAAGTCATAATTCCATTTCCTATAAGGTTCCTGTGAAATTAAGTAAATTTTGGTCTATTGATGATCCATTTACACTCAATGGGTTTTACCCCTTTAGGTGGATCCTCTAGGGTCCATACACCATTTTTATGATGGAGTCAATTTTTGAATTCATTGCTAGCATTCATCTATCCATGTCATGTTCCGTGAGTGCTTCATCAAATGAAGCTGGATCATTGTCACTTTCACCTGACACCTGGAATCCGTACCTTTAAGGTGGAGCAACCACCCTCAAACTCATTCGAAGAGGTACGTGTGTTTCATCTTCATTTACCTCTTCAGTTTCTGGTTTAGGAATCTTAGAATCCTCAGAGGTTTCAATGAGCTCCTTCACTTCATTTTTATCTGGACTCTTAAGGAAATCATCCTCTGGAAATTTTACATCTCTAGAGATGAAGACATTCCAAGTCTCAGGGTCATAAAGCTCGTATCCAATACCATCCTTAACATACCCAATGAAGTAGCACTCACGAGTGAAAGATTCTAGCTTACTTGTGTCCACGTTCTTCACCAAGCAACCCCAAACTCGTAAGTGTTTAACACTGGGTTTGGTTCCGAACCAAAGCTCATGAGGAGTCTTAGGTACGGGCTTGTTAGGAATCTTATTTAGGATATATATTGCAATCTCTACTGCATATCCCCAGAAACTAAGTGGTAAATGTGCTTTACTCATCATTGAATATACCATGTCCAAGACGGTCATGTTACGTCTTTCAGAAACACTATTAAGTTGGGGAGTTTACGGAGGAGTGAGATTGGAAAATTTTCCTTTCTCCTTAAGGTATTCCTTAAATTCATCTGAGAGGTACTTACCACCTCAGACATATTGAATCCGTTTAATCTTCCTATTAGTTTGGTTCTCAACCAAAGCCATGAACGCTTTCAACTTTTCAAAAGTTTCAGATTTATGACGTAATATGAAGATAAACCCGTATCGTGAATGGTCATCAATAAATGTCAAATAGTATCGATATCCATTTCGAGTCGCCATATTGAAGGGACCACATACATCAGCAATATTAGGTCAATAATACTTTTGCATTTTGTAACCTTTTTATGGGAAGGCGTCCTAGTCATTTTACCTCAAATACAATGTTCGTAGGTAGGCAAAGATTGGACTTGTAGAAAATCTAGGGGTCCATCATTTATCAATCTATTGATTCTATCAATAGTTAAATGACAAACCTTTGATGTCAAATCATGTTAGAATGATTTCCATCCTCCATGTTTCTTTTAATGTTTTTATCAATGGTAGTAACATTCATGACATTTCATTAATGCAAATTCATATAGTCCACCTAAAGTCAGTACACCATCTTCAATACGATTTATGAAAAGTTTATTATAGAATAGAAATGAATATCCACATCTAACTAATTTAGATACAGATATTAGGTTCCTTCTGACATCTGGAATATAAAGACATTCTTCAAAAAACATGACTCTTCCACTAGATAATGATAGTCTGCAGGTCCTGGCGACAAATGCTGCAACAGTTGCATCAGATCCCATTTGGATGACTATCTCCCCTTCATCAAGATTCCTAGTTTTCTAAAATAGATACAATAAATTGCATACATGAACATAAGCACCATAATCTATGACCCAATTACCTTCTCGTCCTACGAGAAAATTAGTATCGATAATGAAAATAGAATTCATACATGATGGGGCTTTCCCTTTGTCAGCAGACTTCGGGTAATCTGGGAAGTTACGCTTCAGTGCTCCGGCTTCTTGTAGTGATGACACACATCGGTCTTTTTTGATGTCACCAGTGCAGAAGCACTACAGGGTGAGCCAACACCTTGACTCTTCTTCTTTCTCTTCTGGATCGAGTCCTTTCAAGATCCTTGCTTCCAACTTCGCTTCCCATTGGCTTGTGCAACCATTGCACTGCCAATGACATTATCTTTCTTCATTACATCTTCTGCAGACTTTAATGAAGCCAAGAGGTCAGTGTTAGTTAGTTCTATTTCCTTCATGTGGTACACTACCGCAAAGTTATTGAAAGACTTGGGTAGTGGCAATAGAATAAAGTTAGACTGCATTTCTGCATCCATCTCTGTATGAGAGTTTCTAGCTTAGACAAGTACCCAAACATTTTAAGTACATGCTCACGAACCAAAGTCCCTTCCTGCATCTTGCAGCGAATAAGTTCTTTCGTAACATTATAATGTTGTGTGCGGTTGACATAACTGAACATCTCCTTGAGATTCATCATTATATCCTGACGGGTCTCCATCTCCACATGTTTCTTCTGAAGCACATTAGAGAGAGATCCCAGAATATAATACCGAATCAATGTATGATCTTCATCATATTTTTCATTTAACTTTAATTCTTCTGGCGTCTTAGGTTTGTGTACTTGTTCTTGAATAACACACAAGAGATGCAATCCACAGGGAGAACAAAATCCAAATTATGGATCCAATCTGAGTAATTTGGTCATGTCAATTGGTTGACCTCTAGAAGCTTACTGAGTGATTTCATCGACTTCACTGTCTAAAATTAAGAATGCGCTATATTAAAACATATAAATAAATATATATTCAGTATTAAATTCTTTGATTAAGGATTTTTTTAATAAAATTAGTCTTACCTTTTCAACTCTAAAAGTTCATTCCCTTAATCACTTTCAAAGCAAGAGATATACTTATCGCTATATCTCTAGCAAGAACTAGTATCTCCTTTTTACCGTTGTTACATCCCAATAATATGAGAACTTACAACTCGGATAAAAAGAAGTGGGAACACATTCCGCCTTGCAAGTACAACTTTCATTTCTCAATTCGGTCTTTAACACCTGGGCCCACCACCCTAAGGTGATGTCGACCCGTTGTTAAGTGAATCAACCATCAACATGAATAACACTCACTATGCGCAATCCCATATCATCCCAATAATACGAGGACTCGATATTGGGGTCACTACGCATACGACCTTACTCTTTAGAGAAGCAAATAGCTCGATCCAGATGTACTTGTATGCATGAGCTGTCACTTCAGAAATGTGTCTCCTACATACAATCCCTGATGACGGAACCCTTCGCCTTGATGGGAGACCATGGTTATCACTTATGTGATCCTCTTCTAATTAATTATTATAAATAATATTCACATAATTAATTCTTACAAGGGAAATTCAACTCTATTCATAATAGAGTATTTTTAAATGAATATAATTAATCTAATCGTATTGAATCAATTATCAATCCAATTTAATCAACTAACAAATAATTTGTGATTGTTACTTGAAAGGATGGTACAATCTCAAAATACATATTATTCAAATTCTAATAATTAGAAAACTACATCATGTTCTCTTTAAACATTATCAAACCCCGACCCAGTGTCACACCTTCTCCAGGTCCGAAGGGATCCCGAAGCCTTCGGAGTATCTTTTCACCGGTGCACATTTCCTTACCCGCTGTCATGGCCAGTACGCACAGGATGTAGAGCAGACCGCTCACGGAGCAACATGGTACCCTATTGATCCCTGACTAGACACCATATCCGCCTCAGGTCAGGATAATGCGATTTGATCATTTTATATTTGAGATGATAATCATTCTTTCAACCGAAGTTATACCATATAATATTAATCAAAATCATTTTGATTAATATTATGAGCAGATTTACTAAACAAAACTCCAATCCTATTCAAGCAACACTGTTTTGAATATAGAGATTGCCCTACAACTATTGTAAGATATTCTAGACTTTTCATGAAATGTTCATTCAATGACCTATGACGGTTAATCAATTATTTTCATAATTATTAGGCATCATATTTAATCAAGATAAATTTATAATTCCATAATTTCCATTGAATTATAATCACATTAAGTAAAGAAATATGATGATCTAATCATCTTCGAAACAATTTCCACTAAATATGGAATATCTAGGGCAAATAGAATCGGAATTGTGCGAAATAAATTCAAGCGGTTTGCTGGTTTGATTCTCTCCTTAATACAAGTACTTATTTCACTTAATTATGGGAAGATAGTAAGTATAATTAATTTTCTTATAGATCCATGAATACATGCAAAATAATTTTTCATGTCAGAAACTATTTGAATCATTTTCATGTACTTTTGGTACCAATTAAGGATTACTATTTTTGAGGCATATTTAAACAATATAAATATATTTTATTAACCAAAAAACACGTCTAAAAAATTCACAAACATTAGGTTTTTAATTAAGGAAAAACTGATTTGAATCTTGCATCCAATGCAAAAATAATGTTTCCCGCGCATCCCAAACATGAACCATGATCAACTAGAGTTTTGGATCATATCCAAGACCTCAACCTAGATCTGTGATGAATCCGTTATTCATCACACTAAAAGTTTAAAATAGAGCTTCGTTCTCAAGTAATTAGCTGCATTTCATCATTTATTCTGCATTTTACCATTCATGCACTTAAAATTACTATCTGCATTTTAGCATGCATATTTGTATTCATAATAATCTACACATTTTCAACTAACTTACCTCATTTTTAATTAAATCATGTTAACTTTGATTGACCTCAAATCGTCTCCATTATGTACATATTACGTGTAAGATTAAAGGAAAAATACAAAAAATGCTAACTCAAATAATTGATCTGTGAGACTAAAATAGACATATATTCTTCATATAGTGTCCAATTTTGGTCTACTCACTTTTAAAGTAATATACTTTCAAAGACCTTCAAAACAAGGCCAATTTCATAAAAATCGGAGCTCATATGTGAAAGTTGGGTTTTGTGCCTCTTTTGCGCATTGTGTATTTTAGCTATTTTTGACATGATATTTTATGTATATACTTAAACCTTTTTCTTTTATTTTTTTTTATTTATATTCTTTGATGAAAGTTTTATTAAAATGCATAAAAATCCAAATCCAAAAAAGACTGAAATCGAAGAAATTGACTAAGTCTGAGTATTCCTTGTGAGTCTGTACAAATATCGTGCAAGGATGAAGGGGAGCGTATGGAGATGCGTCTAAAGTGGAAGAGGACGAAGGCGAAGGAAGAATAGAGGAAAGGGGAAAAACAAAGGAGTAAGACTATGGGTTCTAGAAGAAGGGGAAAGGGGTATCGCCTGAAGTGGAGGAGATTGGTGTTCTCAATTCCTATGTTCTCACCTCGACTCCGCGGCAGAGAAGGAGGCTCGACTGATCAACCTGGGTAAAGATTTTCTGTCGGCGCTCATGGGGCTATCACTACCCATGATGCGGCTATACTCTGACAGGGATTGAAGGACTCGGCTATGGAGGATGCCATGTACGTGGCGTCGAGGATGGTTTTTATAGGAGGTTGAGGCAATAAGAAGGATAGGATAAGCAGAGGGGGTCGGCTGGAGGTTGCGAGATCATCGGTGATGATGGGTGTGATAGGATAAGATAGGGAGAGAGAGAGCGGGATCGGTGGGCGAGCTTGTGGAGTTGTTGTAGAGGGTGGAGGTGTCGGAGGGTGAAAGGGATGGCGGTTGTGCAGCTACCACGAAAGCAGGTGGCAAGCGCAGGAGAAAGGAGAGGAGAGAGAAGGGTTGAGGCGGAGGAGATGGAGTTGTGAGAGGAGAGGTTAGGGACACACGTTCTAGACACGTGCGTCGAGGGGAAGGAGAGAGAAGAACGATCGTCTGATCAGTCGAGGGCTTGCCACATTTTTATTATATTTATTTATTTATTTTTATTTTACTTGATTAAATTTTTTTTAATAAATAATAAACAAAAAAATAATGCAAGAATTGGGTGACATGTGGCGGCTCCAGGAGCTGCCACGTGTTAGCTCCAGAAAATTCAATAAATAATATCTAAAGATATATAAGAAAGAAATATCAATCTTGAATCAAAAAATTATCTTCATGAAAGTTGTTCATCTCGATGAGATCTACAACTTTTATGAAGTGACCTAGAGGAAAATATGTCATCTCTACAAATTGATATTTTTGGTGGTACTCTATGTAAATATAATACCTTGATTTTTGGAGTTTGTAATATTTTTATCATTTTTAAGTAGGGATTTTTACCCGGTAGACCCTATAAACTTTGTCAATTACCTCTAAAACCTTTGAAACAACCTAATTCCCCCCTCGACCCCATAAACTTGCCAACTCTTACCCCATGAACCCTCCGGTTAATCTGTTTGAAGCCTGTGAGGGGTTCTTGGGGTAATTTTTAGGGTTGACGGGGTAATTACGTTGTGCAAAAGGTGGTAGAGGTAATTGGCAAAGTTTATAGGGTCTGCTGAGTAAAAATCCCTTTTAAAAAAGATAAAAATCGAAAAATTAAGATAAATAAAGGACATATATTCACACCTTAATCTATTTTTTTGTATTTTTAATAAATAAAAAATTGGGAAATAAATAAAATCGATTCCCGTTGGACGACTCATGTTCCTCACTATTATTCATCCAAAGACGATTCTCCTAGTCTCATCAAATACACTGGAATAATTTCTTATGATCTGACTGAGACTGGTGCTTCAGAGTATTCATCCGAGGATGAATCGCATGATCACAAGAAGGAACGAATTCTGCGAAAACAACTGAAGAAGCAACAAAAAGACAAGAATATCTAGAGTGCCTCTACTTTCAAATACTATTCCTCTGAGATTAACTCCGATGATGGTTATCTTTCATCTGATTCATACGCTTCATCTACTATCCAACATGATTTCTTCGAGGGATGACACTGATAATAGTTGGGAATCATATGCTTCATCTCCTTCTCATCATTACGATCTCCCACCGCAGGCTCACAAGAAGATCGGCCGGAAAACCACCTTAATCATCGGTTACCCATCCTCCCCTCCCAACCACATCGA